>JASPKZ010005716.1:600000-1072995 GCA_030220185.1 Diploptera punctata
TACTTCCCTCAAATCATAGTTAATGTTGTTCTCCCACCTCATTCTTGGTCTACCAACTGGGCGTTTTCCTTCTGGCTTTCCTACAAGAAGTTTCCATGCACGTCTTTCATTCCCCATACGCGCAACATGTCCTGCCCATCGCAGTCTACGGGACTTAACTGTTCTTATTATATCTGGCTTCCTATAAAGACCATGTAGTTCATTGTTATGTAGTCTTCTCCATTCACCTGTCTGTTCATCTCTCTTTGGTCCAAAAATTTTCCTAAGAACTTTATTCTCAAATACTCGTAATCTCCTTTCCTCCCTTAAAGTAAGAGTCCATGTTTCGCACCCATATATATAACTGGTAGAATAATAGTTTTATATATTTTCAGCTTAACGTTTTTTGAAAGGAGTTGGGACATCAAAAGTCTCTGCAATGCATAATAGCATGCATTTCCAGAATTGAGCCTATGTTTAATTTCTTTGTGCATCTCATTCCTATTTGTGATTATTGTTCCTAGGTATTTGAATTCAGCCAATTCCTCAAAATTTCCCTCATTTGTCATTAGCTGTCCATTTCCATTATATAATGTATTTCTACGTGTGACCATATATTTAGTTTTACTGATATTTACTTCCAATCCTAATTTCTTAGTGTTACTCAATAGTGTGTGCGTGTTGGCCTTTAGTATCTCCTCGCTATCGGCCAGTAGTACTACATCATCAGCATAAACTAACAGTTTATTTATACCATTGAGTTGTAAGCCTTCCTCATTCTCTAAAGATTTAATGGCATGCTCTAGTACAAAATTAAATAGTAGAGGAGATAGTGCATCTCCTTGCTTCAACCCATTCTGGATTTCAAAAGTGTCTGAAAACTGTTTGCCTACACGCACCCTACTCGTTGAGCCATTTAGACACATTCGTATAAGTCTAACTAACTTTTTAGGAATTCCGAACTCCAGCAGGATACTATATAACTTCTCCCTCTTAATTGAATCATATGATTTTTTGAAGTCTACATATAGTTGATGTACAGTACCATTATATTCCCATTTCTTTTCTAAAATCTGTCTTATACTAAAAATCTGATCTGTTGTAGACCTGTTTCTTCTAAATGCACATTGATGATCTCCTAGAATGTCATCAATATAGGGAGTAAGTCTGCTTACTAATATATTTGTTAGAATGTTGTACGAAGTTGAAAGTAATGAGATGCCCCTATAGTTGTTGCAATCAGTTTTATCTCCTTTCTTATAAATTGGTACGATAATTGATGCATTCCATTCATCTGGAAGAGCTTCTTTTTCCCAAATCATACTAAGCAACCAGCGTATCTTGTCCATCAATTTTTCTCCCCCTGATTTTATCAGTTCTGCTGGGATCTCATCTGAACCTGATGCTTTATACATCTTCAATTTTTCAATTGCCATTTAAACCTCTAACGCACTTGGCTCTGCGACTAGCATTTCTGCTGTCTGTAACTTATCCTCCTCAATGTCCTGTTCTGTATGTACATTTAATAGCTGATTAAAATAACTTTTCCATCTATTTAATATACTCTTGGAATCTGCAATCATATCCCCATTTTCATTCCGAATTATGTTTGTTCTAGCCTGAAACCCTTTCTTCTCTATACTAATTCCCTGATATATTCTCTAATGTTCCTATTTTTTGCATTCATTTCAAGATCATTAATCTTCTCTCTCAAATATTCCCTCTTCTTACTCTTTAGTAACTTGGTGGTTTCCCGTCTAACACTACCCAATTGCTCTAAATTTACCTCATTTGGCTCGTGTAACCATTTCATTTTTGCTAGCTTTCTTTTCTTTACAATGTCGTCACATTCCTCATCAAACCATTTCTTGTTTTGCCTCTTTTTTAAACAACCAATGCTTTCTGATGCTGACAATTTAATAGTATCTCTTATAGCCTCCCATTCTTTATTTATATCAGTTTCTTCTTCGTTTGCCACATTGTCATCTGAAGATTCCAGTACTTCAAATCTATTAGCAATTTTGATTTGGTATTCTTGCCGCATTTCATCATTTTTCAAGTTTTTTAATTCATATTTTACAGAATCATCTTTAGCGTTTGTTCCTCTCATAAGCGATAGCCGTTGTCTGATTTTCACCTTGACCAGATGATGATCTGAATTGCAGTCTGTCCCTCTAACTGATCTAATATCAATGATGCTACTGTGCCAGCGTTTATCCACTAATACATGATATATCTGGTTCCGAGTTTCTCCATCTGGGGCGTCCAGGTGTATTTATGAATATCCTTATGCTGAAATGTTGTGCTCTTAACAATGAGATTCTTTGATGTGGCAAATGTGACTAATCTAACCCCGTTGTCGTTACTATCTTCATGAAGACTGAATTTGCCTATTGTTGGTTTGAATATATCTTCCCGCCCCACTTTTGCATTTAAATCTCCTAAGACAATTTTCATATGATATCGTGAAAGGCTATCAAATAAGCATTCTAATTCGTCATAGAACTCATCCTTGATCTTGTCATCTTTATCTTCTGTGGGGGCATGTACATTACAATTATAAAATCATGTCGTTTACCCTTTAGAATTATGTATGATATCCTATCACTAACAAACTTAATACTCGGATAGCGGATAGGATCCTCCTTCTGACTAAAAAACCTGTTCCAAATGCAGGTCTTTCTGCACCCCCATAGTATAATGCAAAGCTTCCTGATTCCTGACTACCTTCTCCTGGCCACCTAACTTCCTGTAAGCGACTATATCCAAGGGCGATTTATCCAATTCCCGCGTTAATATCTCTAGTGCCCCGCTATTGTATAAAGTCCTAACATTCCATGTTCCTAGGAACATGTCCCTGTGTTTGAGCCTTTGGCATGGGTTCCCTGAAGTAGTCCCCGCCCGGAGAACCGAATGGGGGACTATTTGACCTCCGGAAAATTTTACCCCAGTAGAACCCATGTCCGCATTTCTTGACGGTTGTATTTTTACGGTGAAAGATCGTCACTCTTTCGACCAAGGTACTTATTTCGTCTGGCTTATCACCTTCGACCAGTCCGGCATGGGTAACCCTATCGGCAGCAATGCTACCGCCGGCATAGCTCTCAGGAGTATTCCTTGAAAATATTTTTTTAAGTCTTCATCGATCCTATTTACTAGACACCAAAAATGACAATAAAAAACTATACATAGGCCTGTATCTGATTGTGTGTAGGCCTATAGTTAATGCTCTAGCGGCCGCATTTTTTTTCGGAACCGGTATATAATAACATTCAATTAAGAAAAGAGAGATCAAGTGAGTCATTCATCAAAATCAAACCCTTAAGAAAGGGAATAATCTGAACCATATATATTGATAATTGGAAATAATAATAATAATAAATAGGACATTATTGGTGATAAAATTGTATTATACATATTCAATAAAAACCCAAACTACCAAATTAAATTTTAAAAGAGTCAACTAGTTTCAAGATAACCAATTGACTAAAGAAAAAACAAACTAAAATAATGAGTCTTGAAAATTATGCATCGCTATTGAAACTAGTCGACTCTTTTAAATTTTAATTTGGTGATTTGGGTTTTTATTGAGTATGTATAATAGTCTTGTTCGTTGTGGACAGGCTTGCGTGTAGCGTGACCCGGCAGCTATGCTGGCATTGCTATCAGAAGGTCAACATGGCCGGACAGATAAAAGCAGATAAGCCAGACTTGTTCGAAAGAGTGAGGAACATTCACTGTAAAAATCAAACCGTTAAGAAACCCGGGGAAGGGTTTCACTGGCGTAAAAATGTCCGCAGATAAAATACTTTCCCATTTGGATCTCAGATCGGGTACTACTTCATGGCACATAAGGATATGTTTCTAGGAACATGAAATATTAGGATGTTATAATTATTTATAGTGTCCACCACTGTGGTCTCGAGGTAGCGTGCTGCCTTGTCACGCAGCGGGCCCGTGTTCGATTTCCGGTCGGGACAGACTCCTGGGTGAGGTTTATTTCGGTGTTTTCCTCACCTGTAAGACAAATGTCAGCAAGCTTAGGGTCCAACAGTCCCCGAAAATCATACGGCCATCATCATCATCCTTGTCATTATCATCACCATCCTTCACCGGTGTGGAGAGCAACGGGAAGCTACCACACCTATAATTCCCTAGTAAAGCTGCAAAGCATAGCATGAAAATGCTATGATTTGCAGTGAAATACCTGTCCTCGGGCAGAATTACTATGGAACAATAGATACACTAGAAATATTATCAGAGAAATTATGTAAATATACATTCGATATAGTAGTTTTTCTTGAGATAATATAGCCAGGAGAAGGTAGTCATCAATCAGAAAACGTTACGTTATATTATAGGGGTGCAGCGAGTCTAAAATTGGGAACGAGATTTTTAATCCGATGGTGAATCTTCTCAGATAAGCTTGTTAGCGATATAATTTCATACGTGATTCTAAAGGGTAAAGGACATGTAATAAATTATTTAAAATGTATATGGTCCTACAGAAGAATAATCATGGCAAGATCAAGAACAATTATGTGAAGAAATTGAATTGGTATTTTATACGCTTTCATGATACCTGGAAATTGTCTTTGCCTACGAAATTTGAATTAAAAATCGGACAGGTAAATATTAACAATAGGCAAATTCGGTCATCATTAGAGCCCGGATTTTATATAATTACATATTCTGTTGCTGTGTATGTAGTTATAAAAAAGTTAAAATGTCTACGAATTAAACTGAAAACACCCTTATTCGAAAGTTTTAAATTACATATTTTTTACATATTTCGAGCTATAGTACATATTTCACACCGTAGTACATAATTTTACATATTTTAATATTTTTTGCGGAATTATTATACATTTTCGTCAATTCCACTAATTTTCGTTACATGACAGAAACGAAAAACAATTGTAATTTTTATTACCGTGCTTCTCATGCATTGTCGTCAATCCTATACATTTCCGTTGCATTTAAAGCTAAATTGTACGAGTTCCATGCGGACAACAATGACTTGTTTCACACATTTTTCTTCCTTGTTCTCACACGTTTCAGAATGTATAACAGTCAATTGCATTTAATTTAACCACGGCACCGGTTGCGTCTTCGTTGTCTTCAAAGCTAAAAACGTGAATTTCTGTTGACAGTGCTTTAATCACTGATGGTAAAACAGTCCTCTGCCAAACTTGTGATAAACGTATTGGTTGTACGATGAAATCTCAAATTGAATAACATTTACGAAGCAATCTGCATATTAAATATAAACAACGAGTTTCTTCAAAGAAACAAGTACTACTTACACAGTTGCAGGGACAGCCTACATCATCTAATAGTGAATTTTACAAACAACTGTGTAAGGCGTTGGTTGCAGGGAACATACCCTGGAACAAACTTGAGGTACCTGAATTTAAACATTTCTTACAAAAATACTGCAACCGCAACATTCCCGACGAGTCCACTCTCAGGAAAAATTACTTGGATTTTTGTTATTTTGAAATATTAGAAAAAATCAGGATTGACATAGACAACTCATCTATATGGATTTCTGCTGATGAGACGACGGATGCTGCAGGCCGTTTCATCGCTAATCTAATTGTGGGCAAGATAGACTCTGAAGCTGCATCAAAACCCTGCTTAATTTATTGTAAACCTTTGAGGTAACAAATAGTTCAACAATCGCTAGATTCATTAATGATGGACTTAATGTACTATGGCTAGATGGCGTAAAAGAAGAGAGGGTCCTACTCATGTACACAGATGCAGCTCCATACATGTTAAAGGCGGGAAAATCGCTTAGGCCTATTGTATTTTATCCAAACTTAGTGCATGTTACATGTACGGCTCATGCATTGCAACAAGTGACAGAGGCAGTTAGACATGATTTCCCAGAAGTAAATGCACTGATATCAGCAAAGAAGAAGGGTTTTTTTAATCTTATCGCATTCAACGCTACAAGGAGCAGCTACCTGATGTACATCTGCCTCCAGAGCCAGTGATTAACAAGGTGGGCAACATGAATCGAAGCTGTAATTTTCTACAGCAAGTACTTCGAAGCTGTGAAGTCAGTGATTGAGAACTTTTCTTCTGATCATGCAGTGTGTGTGAGTGAATCCTTGTTAGCATTCAACAGTTCTAAAGTGCTCAGTTCAGTTTCATACATCGCAAGTCACTTCAGCTGGCTTCCCAACAGTATCAAGAAACTGAAAACTTCAGGCATGCCTCTCCAAGAAGCTGTGGAAATAATGAAAAATGCAGTTCAAAAGGTCAGTGTTGTACCAGGCGAAGTGGGTGGTGTTGTTTCCACTAAACTGCAGTCTGTGCTAAACAAGAGCCCTGGATACAAAACTCTTGTTACTCTTTCTCGCTTATTTAATGGTGAAAATGTAGAATCCCCTGAGAATATTATTCCTAGCACAATCCATCTCTATAAATATCACCGTTGCGTTGACTTCTTGCGAAGTTGAGCGATCTTTTTCAATTTACAAATACATATTGTCAGACAGAAGACTGTGCATGGCAACAGAACATTTGGAGAATCATGTTATAATTAATCGTGGACACCGATCCAATGTGGCTTAAATGCTTGAATGGTTGACACTTGTACTCTGTAGCAGAAGTAAACTGATTAAAAATTAACATAGAGATTTGACTATGTGGACTTATTTTTTATAGCAAAGAAATACTATTTTGGATTTTATTTATAATTGCTTTATTACATATTTATTTACATATTTCAGAATATTTGGTTAATATTTATGTACATATTTCTTAATTTGATATTGCACAAAATCCGGGACTTAGTCATCATTAAGATAGCGATAATTAAAGCACGGACTTCACTTCTGTTCCATTGTTGAGGCATCCGAAATCCGAAACAAGTTGTGTGAACTTGGATTTAGGCACAGGTTATGACATCTTATTTCAGCTTATTTACCACTTCAAATAATCGCATTGTTTTATTAAGAGCACAACATTCGAGGATAGTTCATCAATTCACGTCTCTAGATGGTGAAACCAGAGAGATAATGTCCCAGTACATTAACGCTGACATTTAGCATTTAGCATCATTGACGTTTACATGTCCAGTTTCAGAGTAGCCTATATATTTAAATTCGCCTACTCTGCCGGAAATCGAACCTGATCGCCGTACCGAAATGGACCATTGACAACTTTAGGGCTATTGACAATATTCTGGTATAGTATTATTATAGTAGGCCTATTATATTATTAAAATTTATTATTATCATTATTATTATTATCTATTGCAATGTATGGAAGTGAGGTATGGACAATCAATAAGTACTAGAAGAATAGACTAATAGCTGTAGAAATGGATTATTTACGCAGAAGTGCCAGAAAGTCAAACTTAGAACATATCACAAATAAGGAAATTAGAAACATAATGGAAGCAGAAGAAAGCATAATGGAAATAATTGAGGAGAAAGAATTAAAATGGTAGACATATTTTAAGAATGGAAGATGAGCGATGGCCGAAACAACTATATCAATGATAACCGACCAGAAAGAAGAAAAGAGGAAGACCAAAGTTAAAATGGAAGGAAAGCATAAGGATAGTAATGCAAGCAAGAGGGCTAAGCATTAAAGATGCATAAGATCTTAGGCTTTGGAGGTTTGGCACGGGAAGACGGCAACAGCTGTAAAAACCCGAAGATAGATATATATTGTTATTATTATTATTATTATTATTATTATTATTAAAAACCTCAGCAAGGTCTGTACTATGTTACTTAAGCGAAGCATGGACCATAAGCAATACTGTATCAGCAGAATAACGGCTAGTGAAATAAGATTTTCGAGAGCAACACACGGACCTCAAAAGAAATCAAGATATCATGCAAGCGCTTCAATTTCAACCAATCTCACAATTTATAAATAAATACCTGTTAGAGTGGAAAATTCATGTGCAGCGAATGAATCATTATATACTTCCAAAAGACATGCTTCAATACCGTCCTCAAGGGAAGAGATCTTTGGGATGTCCTAGATAAAGATGGACCGAGAATGCTTCAGTGAAACCGTAACAGGCTTTGAGCCTTAGACTTGTTTGGAAGGTGATGATGACCATTATTACTCATATAGGCCTAATAATAATAATAATAATAATAATAATAATAATAATAATAGTAATCTAATATTTAAAAATGTTTGTTTGTTTGTTCGTACTTTATGCGCGGCCCTACCATTGATCCCATTGTGATGGGGCTTTTTGAAAAATGTTCAGGAGATTCTCGGGTTGAACATAGACTATAAGAGAGTTGTGATACTCAACTCCTACACCCTTAAAAATCGATCTTTGTAGTGGAAAACGTGAAAAAAGTAGCTCTTTGGACACTAAAATGGCTTTCGCTGCCTAAACCATAACAAATATACAAAATTAATGTACATAGAATTGAATATCTCAAAAGGCTCTACAAAAACGTCCACGACAACATATGTTTATCTTTTGCGGATAACTCACAATTACCATTTATGTCTTTCATTGATGCCAAGAAGGTCGAGACAAGTATGTAGATACCTGTACAAGCATTGCGGGCATTCTTTTACGGTTAACTCACGATAACGAATTTTATCTTTTAGCTCATTTATGCCAAGAAGATAGAGATAAATAGATTCCCGGGAAACACCGGGTAATCAGCACGGGGAATCTTAAAATAATTACAATATACATTCATAACTATTTTTCATTTTACCTATTCAACTAATCATACGAAGTACATTAATTTTCGTCTTTCAGCTCATTTATGCCAAGAAGATCAGGATGAGTAGATTCCAGGACAACGCCGGGTAAACAGCTCGGGGTATCAAAAATAATTACGATAAAATATTTCCGTACTAAACATAAAACTCATTAATTTTTGTATTTCAGCTCATTTATGTCAAGAAGATCAGGATAAGTAGATTCCGGGGCAACGCCGGATAATCAGCTAACTAAAAAATATACGTTTATAATCATTTTTCCTTTTAATTATTCAACTAAACATAAAAGCACATTCATTTTCATTTATTTAGGCGTAGCAGAGCACGACGGGTATTAACTAGTAATAATAATAAAAATAATAACAATAAAACTAATATTAACAATAACAACGAAAACAATAACAATAAAATAATAACATAACAATGACAACAATAACAATAATTACAATAATAATAACAATAACAATTAGAATAACAAGAACATTGACAATAACAATAATAATAATAATGATAATAATAATACTTATTATTATTAATATATTAGACGTAAAATTGGTCAAATTTCAAAAACTTATAGGAACAATAAAAGCATTCTTTTCCGAAAAGTACGTCCAGATACAATTCTAAAATTTTATAAAACAATGGCTCTTCCAACTCTACTTTATGGTTCTGAAACCTGGACTCTTACTACAAGTAAATTAAATAGGATAGTAGCTGCAGAAATGAAGTTATTAAGACCTTTAGCGGGTTATACGCTTTATGATCACATACGTAATGAAGATATCCGCAAAGCTCTCAACACACCAGCAATAACTGAAATAAAGTAAAGTAAAGTAATCCCACTGCAGGCCTCAGGAGGCCCTTGGGGTAGTGGGAGGTTAAGGCTCCCACTTTTTCTGGACAATCGGCACTTGATGTCAGCCGGGTTGTCAGCCCTGCGTGACGGCCGCCTTTACCCCAGAACAAGCGTCTGGTACTCATTTCCGTTAGAGGCTGAGTCGACCCCAGGGCCATAGTGCCGCCAGAAGGTTTTGGTCAGTTTCAATAACTGAATCATTCAAAAATATCAAAATAATTGGCATGAACACCTTCTGAGAATGCCAAACAATAGACTACCTCTGCAGCTATTGAACTACAGACCCACAGGGCGAAGAGACCCAGGAAGACCTAAGAAGAGATGGAGGGATCAATTCCTTTCCTGAAGCGGAACAGGCCAATGGTCTAATCCATGCCTGCCATTGATGATGATATATTAGACGTCTTATAGACGAACAGTGGATGCACGATGAATGATAAAGAAAATGATAAAACAATGATAAATCGAGCGCATGTAGATTGATGATAATTTATGACGTAGCTCATTGTTGAACCATAGCCTCTCCTTTGTCAGGAGTTAATAGACCAAGTTCATTTTAGTTATCTTATTTGCCCAAAGATGTCATGGTTGAAACCAAAATAGAGGTGTATTACTGTTAATAATATAATTGAATAATCATTCCAACCAAGGAAGTATGTGGGTCAGGGGGACATGCGGTCAACACTCCGAATCAATGAGACATCTAGCAGACAACTAAGGTATTACTAGGATGTTTGAGTATTGTAAACCTTCCTTAGAGGCCTATTTGTTCAGGCTTAAGGATCTTTTACGAGTCTCAAAATTTTCAGACTCGGGACCCAAGGCTTAAAGTCTCTCCCGGAGGACTTACTCCTTGAATTTTTCCATCCTAAAAAATCCATAGACCGAGGCCGGGTTTGAACCCGCGACCCTCGGGATCTGAGTAAATGAGAATAACCACTAGTTAAACGCGGCCGACAGCTCCCTGGTTGTCCCACGAAATTCGACTACTGATGGCTGAGAGGGATGCTGCTTTTCGAAAATATAGACGGGACAAAAGTGACACAACTTAAGACATTAAGAAACAAAACTAATCAAATCATTAGGAACGCTAAGTTGCGATATGCTCATAGTCGCACTGATCCAAATGCAAGTGATATGTGGAAACGTATTAGATCAATGGGTCTAGGGCAGCCGACAACCAAAGGAGAGAGCATTAACTATCACTGGACGATCTAACCCAACATTTCACATCGTACGCCACACTTAACATAAACACTAGGACCAAATAAACTATAGACCAGCTCCTATCCACACCTACTCCTTCCGGAGAAAAAATATTATTTTCCTATATAATGCCAATCGACGTTAATCTATCCCTGGACCATTAGAACTAAGACACAAGGTATAGACAATAATAAGTACCGACTTTTTGAAGAAAATACTCCATATCATACTCCCAACTGTGACCCATATATTTAATGTCTCCTCAATCATGACTTCAACCTACCCCGAACTTTGGAAAACATCTATAGTCAGATCAATCCCTAAAATTAAATTACCTGTAACATCAAACCACTTTAGATCAATCAACATCCTCCCAGTCCTATCTAAGGCCATGGAGCGCATTGTTCATAGAAATTAACTGATTACCTTAACACACATAACATACTCGACCCACTGCTATCAGGTTTTAGGACAGACCATAGTGCAGCAACCACTCTTCTTAAAGTTACCGAAGATGCGCGGGAAGCAATGGACAATGGCCACATAACAATATTTACACTCTTGGACTTCAGTAAAGCTTTCGACACTGTTGACACTGATATATTAATAGCAAAATTACGCGCTCTGAATCTTTCGGACAATGCTGTTAACTGGCTTGAATCCTACCCTCATGTTCGCCAGCGTAATTTTTTGTATTTATATGTAACATATGTTTGTCCTGGTGAGTGAAAGAGAAGATCACATGGCCTTAACTCCACCAGGCTAAATAAATCTATTCTATTCAATGTGTATCCAATGCAGAACTTTGCTCATCCTGGCTATCACTGTAGGGTGGCGTCCAACAAGGTTCAGTGTTAGGACCACTTCTGTTCTCTATCTATATTAACGACATATCTACTATACTTACTTTTGTCAACATCACCTATACGCTGAAGATTTGTAAATTTACATTCACCCCATCCTGGCGATGCACATGACACACTAGACAAACTAAATAGTGACCTAGCCTAATTTCCCAATGGTCGAAGAAACATGGACTTAATCTAAATGCTGACAAGACACAGTGTATAATTATAGGACATCGGCGAATCCAAAACATTATAAATCACGAAAATATCCCTACCATTCTCCTAAATGACAAAAACATCCCCTACAGCTCAATAGTAAAAAAATTGGGTATCTATATGGACCAACACCTAGACGGAAAATCCAGGTGAATAATACCTGCAAGAAAGTATTCTCAATTCTTCACTCCCTAAATAGTTTAAAAAATTTCCTTCCTACAAAATTAAAACAAATACTTGTACAGACTCTTGTAATGCCACATTTTGACTACTGCGACATATTACTAACTAATGTGACAACTAATCTATCTGACAGACTATAACATGCTCATAATGCGTGCATTCGATTTATTTTCAATCTCCGTCGTTATGACCACGTGTCTCCTTCTTTTCAGGTCTTATCATGGCTATGTCTGAATTACAGAAGAACTTTACATTTACATACCTTACTATTCCAAATTCTGCACACATATTTATCAAGTTATTTAACAACATGTTTCCAAAATTTATCGGCTCATCACAATTTAGGAACAAGATCACAAGACTCTTCTTTACTTTTGATACCACAGCACAGGACCTGTCTATACTCTGAATCTTACACAATATTTATGACTAGAGCATGGAACTCACTTCCCAGTCATGTCAGGGACTGTCAATCGCTATCATTACTTAAATACGAATTAACTGATATCCTAAATTCGACACAATGAAAACATTAACTGCATAACAACTCTATAGAGCATTCTGTAAATAATCATATAGGAAGCTACTTACTTTATTTTACATAATTTTAATTTTATTATATTCTATGTTAGTATTAGCTAGTATTAGATCACATCATTATTGTATTTTGTTTAGTCTGTATTTTAATAATATCTTAAAATTGTAATATGTATGTAATTTTTGTATAATTCTACTATTCGCTGGTTGAGTGGAAGAGAAGGCCTTATGGCCTTAACTCTGCCATCTAAAATAAAGCATTATTATTATTATTATTATTATTATTATTATTATTATTATTATTATTATTATTATAAGCATGAAGAAAAACAGAACAAAGAGAAACTGAGTTTGCAGTGAAGCGCCTGTTGTAGGGCACAAAACCGTGAGTAATGGTGCCAACCACGTAATTTCGGACTAGATTTACCCCTCATAAATGTATTAATATCTGTCACATATTGCGCATTATTTTTTTAGTGTTCTATATATACTATTAAATTAGAAAATACATTTCACAGTTAAATTCACCAACATACATAAACATCACGTGAAAATGTAGATGAGAAGCTACTTTCTGTCACTATGAATGAAAAATATTGAAGTTACACCAAAACGAAAACGATGAAAAATTGAAGTTACACCAAAACGAAAACGATGAAAAAGGGAAGGGGAAGAAAAATAGCAAATATAATCTAGCAGCTCAGAATGAAGGATATTTCCAAGTCAGGATATTAAAATGTATGAATAGCTCTAGGGAAAGAGATCTAAAACTACAAAACAAAGTACATAAGTTACAGATGCAGGAAATTTTGACTAAAATGACAGGAGAGGCTATATATGTAATATGAGCAGAAAATAAACAAAAACATTAGAGATTTGCATAGAGAATTAATGTTCATACATATACAACATTCTGTGTTCCATCGTCGTTATATATCTTGTCATATGAAATATTTATGGGAAATGGTAGGTAAGGTAATCAATCAAAAATAATTTTCTCTCCTGTACATATTAGGCTATTAACCCATCCCGTAAAATAAAGAAAAAGGTTCAGTTCAGTAATATATTGTTTTGAATTTAATATGTATTGCACTGTACATAATAAAAAACAATGAAAACCCAAATCATCAAACCAAAATGTTAATTATCAAGAACTATTATTGATAATGATAGCGTCGCTATCGAAACCTGTCGAAGTTTTAAAATTTTGGTTTCGTAGTTCGTATTTTATTGATTATCCATCCATTCATAGTAATTCTGCCCGAGAGCAGGTATTTCACTGCAATCATAGCATTTTCATACTATGCTTTGCAGCTTTACTAGGTAATCGTAGGTGTGGTAGCTTCCCGTTGCTTTCCACACCGGTGAAGGATGATGATGATGATGGTAATCGTAGGTGTGGTAGCTTCCCGTTGCTTTCCACACCGGTGAAGGATGATGATGATGATGGCCATATGATTTCGGGGACCGTTTGGGCCTTAACTCTTTCCTGACATTTGTCTTACAGGCGAGGAAAAACCCCGATAAAAACCTCATACAGAAAAACTGCCCCGACCGGGGATCGAACCCGGGCCCGCTGCGTGACAAGGCAGCACGCTACCTCGAGACCACAGTGGTGGACTTATTCATTATGTCTATTACAATTTAATATCACCAAGGAGATCCTATTTATTAATATATTAACATGCATTTTTAGGCCTAATTGTGTAAATGAACATGGTTTCAGTAGATGGAAATCACTTTAATTTTCAATCATTCAGCCAGTCCAAACAATATTTAAATTTACACATATTTGCGATTGTAGTGCATATATATATATATATATATATATATGTGTGTGTGTGTGTGTGTGTGTGTGTGTGTGTGTGTATTGACGCTGATGGTAGCGTAGGATACAGATGGAATTGATTTAACTTCACAAATGTTTACACAAAATATCCAAATATATTTTATTTCTTTCTTTATCCTTCACTGGGTTTACATATGTAATTTTCTTTTATAGGAGACTCCTCACACTTTATTTTATAATTCAGTTCTTCTCACTCTGTGACGGCTTCACTTACAAAACTTTTCTATCCGTCGCTTTTCCGCACTTTCACTAGTCCGCTAGACTAGAACATTGCTGACAGGTCAGAATTGCATACCTCTTTGTAGATGCGACGGTAGGAACAATCTGTCGCCAGTCTCGAATTCTCTCGAAATGAAAGCTCGAGAGACTAATACTTCAAGAAAGCAAATCAGATACGCATCTGGTGTTCTTATCGGGTCCCACCAACTTAGAAGTCGCCAGCTCACGAATCCTCTTCTTCCATATAAAGCGCCGAATTAAAAAAAAAGAAACTCTTCCATAATGCGTCACATTTTTCTCTCCTCCAGATTGATCGTCTCCATCAGTTCCTCTGTATGCCGAAAGTCCATCCAGGAAAACAACCATCATCTTACCTGTAGGCTGACGTTAAATCCGGTTGACTAGTTGATCCTCTTCACTACTTGGAATGGACTGTACCAGGAACGCTGCAGCTTCGATGAGCTTCCTCTCGTCCGGGTCGGGTTGTACAGCGATACCAAGTCGCCTTTGTGCAAGTTAGCTAGTTAGTCGTAGCGCACCTTTATCCTATCACTGACTAGTTTGAGGTGTTCACTAGCTTGCTGATGGGTTTATCTCAGTCGGTAAGTGAACTCCCATACATAGTTGGTTGTCGGCTGGTCAAAATCAGGAGGAACAACAAACTATAGGTATCAAGACAGTCGCAACTTTCTTCCAATGACCATCTTGATTGGAGTTATTCCGGTTCTATAGTGAGTAGATGCACGGTAGGTCAGAAGGAATAGTGGAATCATTGTGTCCCAATCTCTCTGATGAGTAGAAACCACTTTGCATAGTTGCGTCTTTACGTAGTGATCTACCATACAATGTGGATGAAGGGCAGATGGTATGGGTTCTATGTACTTCCAGGCGTTGCAGAACTTTTTCATTACCTGGGATTCGAGGATGCAACTCTTATCGCTGTACAGCTCCAATAGAACTCCGTAGCGACACATACAATTGTTGATAGGCTCGTTTTGTAATATACAAAATGACTTACTCTCGTTACAGCTTATTTTTACAATTTACCTATTTTAATGTCAATTTTTTATTTTCTTGTGTATTCCAGAACTGTGTAATTATCTAGTAATTTCTTGTCTACATTATGTAATTAAAGTGTCAAATTTCATTTAGTAGTCCCTAATTAATTAGAAAACTACCAGCGATTTCACCAATGAGTTTTATCGCTTACAATTACAGTCAGTACAAAATGTTCATACATTTCTCTTCACCTCTACATGGGATCCCCTAATTGCTCGAAGAATGTCTAGACAATAATCAGATTTTCTTCACGTATTTATAATGTCAGGAATAAAACTCTGCACTGAATAAAATTACAATAGGAAGAAACATTATGAGGTTCTTCATAATAAGTAAGGCGAGTCTGTTGCATCTTACCTATAAAAGTGGAGTTCTTTTAGGACGTGTTTCAAAACACACTTGTGTTTCATCTTCAGCGAGTCTAGATTTTTAACACCATATTGTTAAAACAGTTAGAGAATACTAAAGAACTTACCATTTGAGAGATGATCTACATCCTGAAAAACAGGGATAGAATCATGAATTTTAAATTCCGGGAAGAGGGATTTGATATGCAAGTTCTTTGATCATCAAAATATGAAGTAGGGGTTAACATCCAGGACCTGCAACTTAAAAATCAATCATCTGGACAACGTGAATATGAAGCACAAGTATGTTTTGAACATGTCTTAAAATAACTCAACTTTTATGAGGTAAGATGCAACAGACTCACCTTATTTATTTGTTCTGAATGTCTGACCTTCGATTCAGTTCTTGAAATGTTTGGCACTTTACCATTTTATTTGTGAACATTTTATCCTTAATTTAAGTCCATACGAATGAATATATCGTAATGTAATGTACAAAGAACGAGAAGGTCAGAGCATGGGTCCATCACGACCAAATCCACTTGAAGTTGATTAAATATATTACGAACACTATGGACATGGTGCACGGGTTTATTCCATAGTTTATTGAAGAGAATTGGTTGTAAAATAAATTTTATTTGAGTATCAGAATTGTAGGATCTAAAGACAAATTGATGTATCTTTTTAATTAAAACTTGCAATGCAGCAACAGAAACTGCTGTCACCTGTAGTTCTGCAACAATTGGTATTTCGTGATTTGAAGGCAATAACATGATAAGCCATATATTGTTCTGAGTATAAACATTTTAATATTTCAAAAAATTATAAATAGGGGAACTTCGGGTAATTTGGACTCCTGTTTTGAATTTGTTATTTTTCTTCTTTTAATTAAGGGATTTGAATTTTGTTTAAATACAGTGATTATCATTAATGTTGTAACTATGAAATAGCATCGTTATTATATTCAAATATGGAAACATCTTCATGATATATAAACTTTTTTACATTACAAAAGAGGTCCACTTTAACCTTAGTTTTTATAATAATAATAATAATGATAATGATAATAATAATAATAATAATAATAATAATAATAATAATAATAATAATAATGTTTTATTTATTCTGGCAGAGTTAAGGCCATAAGGCTTCCTCTTCCACTCAACCAGCACAAATACAAATAAATATTTGACAAATATAGATATACACTATACTAATTATAAACAGTTAAAGATACATTAAATGTAGCAATGTAAATTTCATGTACAAACAAAATTTTGTACGATAATAACAATAATAATACTTACGACAATAATAATAATATAATAATAAAATAATGATGATGATAATAATAATAATTATTATAATAATAGTATGAATATGATAAATTATACGAGAAACACCAATTAATATATATACCTTACACTGGGTAATGATGAAGTCGAGGTTAGAGCAAATATAAATTTAGATTTCTTTTAAAAGTCGCCAATGTCCGGCAGCCCCTTATTTCTTGTGGTAGGGAATTCCAGTTGCGTGAAGTGAAGATAGCATATGACATGGAGTGATGTGATGTCCTATGTTGCGGTATATTAAGCAAGAGATTATGTTGTGATCTTGTGGTTAAGTTATGGTTTGAGGATAGATACTGGAAACAAGATGATAAATAATTGGGAATCGAGGTATGTAGGATCTTAGTTTATTTTCAAGTTTATTTACTCTATTAATTTATACAGACAGGTATAGATTAATCTGAAGATATTTATGACTGATTGTAATTAAAAAGCGTTGATATTTATTTAATGTTTTGAAAAATTATTGTTGATTATAACATTCACACGTCATTCAACTGTAGAAAGTTCTTTGGGTGTAGTAAAATTGAAAGGATATTAAATAAAATTAATTAAGTGAATGATTTTTACTGATAGCATCCTCATTTATAAAATATACGTATGCATGTCCTCGTTGAGGGCCCACATTAACCGAATTCCTTTGTTATGTTTAATTAATTTTATAGAGTCACCATGTGACATAAAACCAAACCAAACTCGTCAGTGTATTAAAACAGCATCTAAATAATATATTTGGGAGTTTATTCAACATTTGTAATATTCTATAGCAGAAATTAAGAATTGATTATTAGTTTGAAAAACTTTTGAAGTGGTAATTTTCATAAATATCACAAATAAACCCTTCTTCCCAAAAAATAATAAAATAGACTGGCCTTGAACCCGTCAAAGTTGATGAGGGGAAGAAGTTAAAATATTTTCTGTCGAGGGCAGCACCAATTAATAAAGATATTGACATGGTCCACTCAAACAGAAGGGTCCACAATACCCGAACTTCCCTATACTAATTGGGCAATATTGTTGTTGATACATTGTGTGTCTATATGTTTTAGTTCATCACTGACGCACTCACAAATTATTTTATGGATATTTTAATACATTTATTTGCTATCATTCAAATAAATTGCATTTCTTAACAGAAAGTGGCCTATCATGTTACTGCCCTAAGCTTTTCATTTTTATTATATTTTATATATAAACGCTTTAATAGAAAAGGTCATTACGCATCTACTTTTTTTAAATTGATGTTATTAAATGGTTAATTAGATGAAATTAATTCCGGTAGTGAATTTCAAACCCGACATCTGCCTTGATGACTGAGAAAACGACAAATCTCAGAGGTCAGAGAGGTCGGCACAGGGGTTTTAACGGAAACTAGCGCAATGTGAAAATTCTATTTTGGATGAATTGTCGGATACAGCAGACTATATTTTTCTTAGTAATGTTTTAAAGTGTTTGTCTAAAATTGGTAAGACTGAAATTTATAGTTTTATTATTTTTTTAATTATGGTTTGAAAGAGGGATATTATCTTATGTGCAGTCATTTTCTCATGCTTTTAATAAGGTAACTAATTTTAGTAATTACTTTATTAATTATATTATAGACTGGGCCTATAACTAATTCACTGGCATTATGGAACCCGTAGATTCATGGCTGCGCGGACATAAGCTTTCCATACATCCCTATCCTGAGCCAAGTTTTCCAGTCATTCCCTGTATAATCTACTTCCCTTAAATCTTCGTTAATGTTATTCTCCCACCTCATTATTGGTCTATCAACTGAGCGTTTTCCCTCTGGCTTTCCTTCAAAAAGCTTCCATACACCTCTTTCTTTCCCCATTTGTGCCATCGCAGTCTACGAGACATAACTTTTCTTATTATAGCTGGCTTTCTATAAAGACCATGTAGCTCACTATTATGTTGTCTTTTCCATGCACCTGTCTGTTCATCCCAAAAATGCTCCTAAGAACTTTATTCTCAAATACTCGTAATCTCCTTTCCTCCGTTAAAGTTAGAGTCCATGTTTCGCATCCATATAATATAACAGGTAGAATAACAGTTTTATATATTTTTAGTTTTTTTTAAGGAGTTGGAACGACAAGAGTCCCTATAATGCATAATAGCATGCATTTCCAGAATTGAGTATATGTTTAATTTCTTTGTGCGTCTCATTCCTATTTGTGATTAATGTTCATAGGTATTTGAATTCAGCCACCTCTTCAAAATTTTCCTCATTTGTCATTAGCTGTCCGTTATACAATGGACCTATATAAAATATATTTTAACTTTTAACTATGCATTTTAATCTCTTATAGCAACGTAAACTGTAGTTCTATGTCAATAGAACTGTTATATATTAGACAAATTTTATGACCTACCTTTTCACTTCACCTTTCCAATACCAATGTTTATGAAGTTTTTAAAAGCATGTGTTGTTTGGTAGGTGAGGTGTGCAGAGCAATATCGGGTTTCAAGTTTATTAACAGAAAAAGTGTTTATAGGTCTAGCTGTTACGTAAAAAAATGTGATCTTTATATAACACGAGAATGTTCATAGATGACTCTTTCATGTTCGCTAAATTTTACCTTTAACAGGAATATTTTTCGATTTTTTATGTTATGACCTTAATGTAGTGATTACATTTTGCCGACAAACTTTAAAGCAAAAGTTGTTCATGCTCTTAAAAAGGTTGTATGACATACTTAAAGCAGAATAAATACCATATTATCACATTAATATCGTTTTTAACTTATATATAAACTTAAAAATCCTATACTTTACATTGCTAACTCATCTTCATTATCCTAAGATACGACAACTTCAAAGTGAAAGTTCTGGCCTTCTCAACAATCCTCCTCCACGCCAATCTGTCTCTTGCCATATTCAAATAAGTCACTTTCATTTACTTTAGATCGTTCATTGTGTCATCCATCCATCTGATCTTCGGTCTTCCAATTGCTCTGTCTCCTATAGGATTCCATTTATAGAACTTCTTTACCAGTCTCTGATCATCCATTCTTATCAAATGTCCAAGCCAACCAATTCTGAGAGATCTTATATGGTTTACTATATTCTGATTTTTGATTAATTTGTTTAGTTCGTTATTTGTTTTGATTCCCCAACAGTTATCAGTTCCTACATTTGGCCCAAATAGTCTTCTTAAATGTTTACTTTAAAATATTACTAATTTCTGTTTTATTGTTTCTTTTAGGGCCCAAGTTTCACTAGCATATATAAAAACTGGTCTAATGAGTGTTTTGTATAACCTTATTTTTGCTGTTTTTGATATTAATTTGCTTTTAAACAAGGTTCTATTTGCAAAATAAGCTTTATTTCCATTTACCAATCTTTCCTTAATTTTCCTCTTCTAATGCATTATGTCCGTTTACTCTGGTACTTAGGTATTTAAATGATTCTACTGTGTTAATTTGCACGTCATCAATTAGTAGATTTTCCGATTTTCTGTTGTGATTACTACATTTTAAATATTTTGTATTATATTGATTTGTTATTTGTCTTATATAATAATTGAACAGATTATGAGTGAATTGTGTACATTAGATTAGATTAGATTAGATTTATTTAGCCTGGTGTAGTTAAGGCCATGTGGCCTTCTCTTCCACTCACCAGGACAAACATATATTACATCAGAATATAACAATCTTAATTAACTCTAATATTAAACGCTAAGTAAAAATTTGATCAAAAGATAATATCTAATATACGTATTACGATCTATAATACCAGTTAATATTAGTTAAAATTAAGACTAAAACTAATAATAAAATGTATATAAGCAAGGCATATTAAATTGTCCCTGTCTAGTGTATATAAAAACAGGAAAATAATGAGATATAGAAAACTAATTTTACGATTATACAATATTTAAAACAAAACAAATAAACATATTTGTTATTCTTAATATTATTTTCATAAATAATTAAATATATTAATATTGCTAAAAGAATACTATCAGTGAGGTGTATAAGTTAGTTTGTTATTAAATAATTCTTTAGTTTGTTTTTGAAGGATGTTATAGTTTGACAATCTCTGACATAGGGCGGAAGGGAATTCCATGTTTTGGTGACACTGTAAAAGATAATGAATAATATACAGTGTGATGAGGCGGGATATAAAGGACAATGTGCTGATGGGATCGAGTGTCAAGATTATGTGTGTCGGATAGTCTGATGAAGCGACGTGATAAATAATTAGGCGATGATGTGTGAAGTATTTTATAGAGAAGGGATAGGGAATGGACAGTTCTACGATCTCTTAGACGAAGCCACGATAATTGTTCTAGGGACGGTGTAACATGGTCAAATTTGCGAATACCACAAATAAAACGTGTGCAAGAATTATGAACACGTTGAAGTCTTTGGGTGGAAATAATATTTAAGTCTGTAAAAAGAGTGTCACAATAATCAAAATGGGGCATTGCAAGTGTTTCTACTAACAATTTCCTAAGAGCGAATGGCAAACAATTTCGTACACGATTTAATGAATGTATTATTGAGAAGACTGTTTTGCATGTAGGCCTATGGTTTATTTTTGTATTCCAATTTAAGTTTTTTTTAGGGTATATCGAAATAACAAAACGTACATAGAGGATGGAAGTAATGTAAGTGCATAGATTTTAAACATAAATTCATGGTAAATGAAAGTTTTTCTCAGAATAATCTATATAAATTTATTCCTGAATTACTTTTTAACGATCATGAAAGACCTATTGGCCTCATTTTCAAGAGCAGTACAAAGAAGAGGACGTGAAATGAAATAACGTTTAATTTGTATTTTTAGATAAATACCTCAGGAACGTTCAACTGAAGATATCTAAAAGTATTATTCTCCCGGTTATATTATATGGATGCGAAACATGGATGCTTACTTTAAGGGAGAAGTATTTGAGAATAATGTTCTTAAAAAATCTCTGGATCAAAGAGAGAAAAAGAGACAGGCAAATGGAGAAGATTTCATAACAGTGAGTTACATGATCTTTTTACGAAACCAGATATAATAAGAACAGTTTAGTCTCGTAGACTGCGATGGGCAAGACATGTGCCACGAATAAGGAAAGAAAGAATGGCATGGAAACTTCCTGTAGAAAAAGCAGAGGAAAACGCCCAGTTGGTAGACCAAGAATTAGAATTAAATTAGAATTAAATCATTAACCATGATTTGAAGGAAGTAGATTATACAGGAGATGATTAGAAATCATTAGCTCAGTATAGAGCTTATATCCGCGCGGCCATGAACCTACAATTTCGACAGAGGCAGTTAGGTTAACTATAGGTTATTATTTTGGTTATTATTATTTTTCTTTCTTTCCCTTGTCAACTTTATATTGTGGAGTCTATAATTATCTATCCATCTATAGTAATTCTGCCCGAGGGCAGGCCTTTCACTGCAATCATAGCATTTTCATGCTATGCTTTGCAGCTTTACTAGGGAATTACAGTTGTGGTAGCTTCCCGTTGCTTTCCATACTGGTGAAGGATGGTGATGATAATGATAAGGATGATGATGATGATGATGGCTGGATGATTTTCGGGGACCGTTGGGCCCTAAGATTCCTGACATTTGTCTTACAAGTGACGAAAAAACTCGAGAAAACCTCACTCAGGAAGCTTGTCCCGACCGGGGATCGAACCCAGGCCCGCTGCCGGACAAGGTACCACAGCGGTGGACTATAATTATCTATTATGTACAATTTATTATAATTCTTATTGTATGTATAATTTAACCCTGGTGAAGTGGAAGAGAAGACCTTATGGTTTTAACTCCGTCAGGTAAAATAAATAAATAAATAAATAGTTAAGTAAATACCTAACTCGAAGCTGCGATGTTGCCAACATGAATGAAAAGTTAAGGTCACCATTAACCTTCCATGAGGGCGGAAAACAGCTCTAAGCCAATAGCACGAGAAGGAACTAGGATTATTCTAACCTTATTTAAGCCCAAGAAAGTTAACAGTATTCATTTTATAGGAGGCTGAATGGGGCTAGGCCTAGTTTCTATACCAAGGATTTAGAAATATCCCCACGCGTTCACTGCCAGGTTCAGTTTATAGTGCGAGATCTTGTAGCCTGAACTACATGGTTCTCTGTAACAATTTAATTTCGAATAATTTTATTTAATTGGTATTGTCGCGCGCTACAAGGAGTCAGTTTTCACGTTGTTTTGGCGTAAAAAACAACACGGGTGATGTCGAAAAAGTCCACCATTTTTTTAAATTCTATAAACTCTTCTTGACATTTCACTAACAAATTGTTGTAATAATTGATCTTATTTTAAAGTTTATCTATTATACACATATTTTACAGTCTGTGACGAGTCCATTTGCAACAGTTTCTCCCATTTACAACACTGAATGTATCGCTGCCTCTACACAACTGACTCGCAACAGATTGTATAGGGCGGGGAAGGACATATCTAGAATTCCGATCGAGACCTTTCCAGTATGGAAAATTCTAACATCGCAACAGCGAGGGTCGAGGCTTGGTGAAGCCTCCGGAACGGGAGTTTAGACGCATCGGTGATCTGCGCGGGTCTTTTGACTCACGAGTCTACCACTCACGAGTCTGCGACTCACGAATCTATTTCCACCAATGCCAGACGACTATTCTGGCAGTCACCCGCGAAATTTAAACGTTGTTATACAATGCGTCACAATATTAAAACCCATTATAAGATCGAACGATATGTAATTTTATATTGTAGATTATTGGGCAATATTTTCACCTCTCAACATCTTTAAACATAAGTGTAGTCCTATTCGTAGTGACTGTAGTAACTAAACGTACAGCCTTTCAAATTATTGATGGCGCACAGATAATTTTACAAGTCTCAGAACGAAGCCACTGCGCATGATCAGGTCAGCTATTTGGTTCACAAGTATTCAACTATTTGAGAAACTAAAATCCGTTCAATTTCGTTATGTATCGTGCAATAGAAAATAATTTCGCGTAAATAAGTAGTGCTGTAAATGCTGTAAATATAGCAAAACAAAGCAAATAAAACAAAATAAAGACTATTAATTGAAATAAGAACAAGAGAGAGAACGCGGATCGAACACGCGACCTCATGCATGGAAAACAGAAGCTCTCTCCACTATACCACAACCGTCCTTACTAGTGAATCTCATTTATGAAGCGTGCAATACTCCAGGACTTATTTTTGTATAATGAAATCAGATATTAACTTGACTTAATTTAAATTAATCAGACGCGTTTTGCATTAGTAGTGGAAATAAACAATCTTGTTAAGACTTGTGTTTTGTAAACAAAGTAATGGAAAGTTACAATGATTTATCATTTTCTATATAGGCTATATGAGCTGTTTCATTTAATTTATTTATTTCTCTATAAAATTATGTATTAATTAAATAAAAATAAAACTTAGGTTTACTTGATTTTCATATTTATTAAGATATAATTCAGTGACAGCTGTTTCGGTACACTGTACCTTCTTCAGACACGTTAACAAATTATGAATTGTGTTCCAACTGATCTAAGCAACAAATTAACAATAATTGATTTAAATTTTTTAATTTATCAAAGGCGATTCATTCAAATCAAGTTGAGAATTTAACAGTTTCTTACTAAGTTACTTTTCAATTTATTTACTTCTACAGCCTCCAAAAGGTCGTACTTCTTACCCTTATCACTAAGATGTAAAATTTCAAAATTTGGGTCGAAACAATGATTAAATTGAAATAGGTGGTTAGCATATTTTGAAAATTATTTATATAACGAAGCCTGGTAGCATGTAAGCATTATGAAAATTAACGACATTATGAGCAAAAAAAAAAAAATGTCCACCGCTGTGGTCTCGAGGTAGCGTGCTGCCTTGTCACGCAGCGGGTCCGGGTTCGATCCCCGGTCGGGGCAGTTTTTCTGGGTGAGGTTTTTATCGGGGTTTTTCCTCACCTGTAAGACAAATGTCAGGAAAACGTTAAGGCCCAAACGGTCCCCGAAATCATATGGCATCATCATCATCCTTATCATTATCATCATCATCATCATCCTCATCGGTGTGGAAAGCAACGGGAAGCTACCAAACCTACAATTCCCTAGTAAAGCTGCAAGCATAGCATGAAAATGCTATGATTGCAGTGAAGGACCTGCCTTCGGGCAGAATTACTATGGATGGATGAGCAAAATGTTCCTGACTAGGATCGAACCTGGGCCCGGGTCGTCGCAACAGTGTATCTTACCGACTGCTCTACTAAAGCGAACGATACGAATACTGCATGAAGAAAGACTAATGTCGCCCGATTCGACCTCAAATGAGACAGCAGACGTAACAACTTACTAGGGTGAATCACTCTTCAAAACTTTAACTTTCCACCATCAAGAGATGCGCCATCAGTTTTTTCAAAGGTTTATATTTTTTGTAAAATATTATTACATTTTACTCCTTCGAGCATTGTGATATTTTCTCGTAAGGGAAATTTTACAGTTTTTAAAAAGGATGTTGAAATTAACAATTTTGCAAACCTTTGAGAGATTGTTGATATTGTGACGTATTTAAATGAAGAAAGTTCAGCTGAAGTGAGGAGAGCAGACATAAAATACGTTTCTAAAATGACGGCGTAGACTCGAGATGGATTATGTCGCCGAGGTTGGATGAAAGAAGAGATGAAACTGAAGATTCATCTTGCTTCTTGTGAGATTTACATTCCTAATCTGGAAAGATACTGTAGAATGAGAGAGATGTTGGAAATAAGAATACCATGACATTTCCGTAATGTAAAAAACTCCTCTAAGAACAAGATTTTTGCAAGAAGGTCAGTAAATTTAAATTAAAACTTTTTCGTTAGATTGTGACATCCAGGAGATCTAAATGTCCTGACGAATTTGAGATTTTCTTTTTTCTTAAATTGTAAAGCTATGTTTTGGTAGAGAATACCGATTTATGTGGAAGGAAATAACTGCGACATCAGATGCCCCAAGAAGATAAAAAAAATTTTTTACTCCTTGCAGATAAAAGAAACGATATCAAGCCGTCTTTTGAAAAAAACTTAGATAAATCTAATGTTATCTTATCCTTGGAGTAACTGGTCAGTCAGTCAGATCATCTGAGTTGCTTTATAAACATTTATCGAATCAGTTTTCTTTTATGATCTGAAATACCTGCATGAGGGTAAAGTTTTAGAAATAAAATTTGACCCATCTCCTTAAGGAAAAATTTGTTCATGATTCGATAATACGTGGGTGTGATATGCATGACTAGGACACGAAGAAAATATATGGAATATATTCATTACACATCATATTTGTCCGAGTGTGTATTACATTAAATGAAACTAGCAAATTGAGAGTTTTAGTTTTGTACGTCCGGTCAAATTTCGTCTCTAAAGTCCCGCATGCAAATTCCATTTAATGTGGATTAAGAGTGTGACCAGTTACAGAAAATCAGGGTTTTACGGACTTGGGTGGTGGTCTGTTCGCAGACCGTACAAAAACAAATTTATCAAAGCTTTATTACATCGGAATTTTAAAAAAAAAGTACGTGATGAAACTGCGTGAATGAGTGTAAAAACAGTCCGGTATCGCCAGTTCTTCTGTAGAAATTACTAGATGCAAGTCGTTATATTGCTTTGAGTCAGACAAATATTCTTTAAATGATGCGGTAACCAAAATTAATGAGGACCTTGACTCGCTAACGGCGTGGACAGAGAAATATGGACTTGAATTAAATCCTAGAAAGACACAAGCAATCATTATGGGCCATCAGAGACTATTATCCTCAATTAACACAAATGCAGTATTACATGTGTCACTTAATGGGGTTCAGATCCCTTATAGTGAGACAGTAAAAATCTAGGAGTGTTTATGGATAAACATTTAATTTGGAATAAACAAATAAATAACATTTGCAAAACTATCTTCTCAATAATACACTCATTAAATCGTATAAGAAATTGTTTACCGTTTTCTCTAAGAAAAATGCTAGTAGAAACACTCGCAATGCCCCATTTTGATTATTGTGATACTCTTTTTACTGACCTAAATACTGTTCTTGCCCAAAGACTTCAACGTGTTCACAATTCTTGCATACGTTTTATTTGTGGTATACGTAGATTTGATCACGTTACACCATCCCTGGAACAATTGTCATGGCTTCGTCTTCAAGATCGTAGAACATCCATTCCCTATGCCTACTCTATAACATATTACACACATCTTTACCTTATTATTTATCACACCGCTTCACTAAACTCTCTGATACACATAACTTAGATACCCGATCCCTTGAGCACAGTGTCCTCTATATCCCTCCTCATCATACTACCTATTATTCGAAATCTTTTACAGTTTCTCTTGCTAGAACATGGAATTCACTTCCACCCTATGTCAGAGACTGCCAAACTTTACCATCTTTCAGAAATAAATTGAAAATAAAATCACTAACAGAAACAACTCACTAATACTACTTTTTAAGAATTAATAATGCGTTTTTGCATTATTTAATAAAAATAGACTTAGGATTTGTTAATATATTTACCTAATGCCTTGTATAAAAAGCGTAGATTAATTCATTGTAGTGTATTTTTTTTTCTTCTTTTTATGCATAGTAGATTCGAGCTGTTATTCCTTTTTTTATTCATTGTATCATTAATTTAATTTTAATTGTATTTAGTTTCATTCTATTATTAGACATTAATTTCATTATTATTCAATATGACAGATAATTAATTGTTCAATGACTATTATTGTAACTTTTTTTTCTATTCATATGTAACATGTTTGTCCTGTCTAATATGACTACTATTGTAATTTTTTTTGTATTCATGTGTAACATATGTTTGTCCTGTTTTATATGACTATTATTGTATTTTTTTTTGTATTCATATGTAACATATGCTTGTTCTGGTGAGTGGAAGAGAAGGCCACATGGCCTTAACTCCACCAGGCTAAATAAATAAATCTATTCTAGTATATATATATATATATATATATATATATATATATATATATATATATAATTAAATATTTAACATTGAGCAATGCAAGCATAATATGGTATGATAAGAAAAATAAATGCCTGGATCTCTGAATAGGTACTTCAGCGTGATATACATTATAACACGGGCAAATCTAATACAAACATTTTCTTTCTTATATATAGATATCATCGTCATCATCCGGTATCATGGCAGCTGCCGCTGTCTTCCGGAAACCAAACGCCATTCCTCTCTGTCCATCCATTGATCTTCCTCCTATCCTCTGATATTCATAGCTGCTTGCACCCCTTCTATCCACGTTTTATTCGGTCTTCCTGTTTTCCTCCTTTCCATTGGAATCCATTCCATAACAATTTTAGGCAATCTTTGCTCTGGCATTCTTTTGACATGACCATACCATTGTAATATTTTCTTTTCTATAATATATATGATGTCTGGCTCCTCTAGTTAATTTCCCTTACTTCTTTATTTCGTATTCTATCCATTCTAAATTTTCCAGCTGATCTTCTTAAAACATCCATTTCTGTACTTAGAATTCTTTTTGTTTCCCTGGCAGGAATTTGCCAGACTTCAGTACTATATGTAAAAATGCTCTGAATTATGGTTTGATATATTTGTAATTTTCTCTTCTTTGAAATATTTTTGCTCCACCAAACAGAGTTTAAAGCATTTATTGCTTGTTTTGTTTGAGCGATTCTATTTCTAATATCCACAGTGTTGGTCTAATTTTGTTCCTAAGAAAGTGCATTCAATACTAGGTTTTAGTTCTTCTCCATTGTTGAAATGTATATTTCCCATTTCTTCTCCTATACACAGATATTTAGTTTTCTCAATGTTTATATAAAGTACCCATTTTTCATATTCTTCTTTTAGTTTTTTAGCCATATATTCTATGTCATCGTGGTCTTGTGCTATTAATACCTGGTCATCTGCAAAATTGAGTGAATATACATGTGCATTTTGGATTGGTATGCCCATTTTTGACATTTCTTCCTCCAGTCTCTTAGAACTCTTTCGAGATAAATTTTGAGAAGAGTTGGAGATAAACTGCAACCCTGCCTTAAACTATTTGTAATAGTAAATCCCTCTGTTATATGATTTCCGATTTTTATTTTCGAAATAGAACCTTTTTGTAATGCTTTTATAGCTTCTATTAATTTTTTTATATATTATATCATTAACATTAGATGTAGTGAGAACTCGATCTTCACTGCCATCTGGTAGGTAACCACTATATCAAGTAGGCAAATTAAAGAGAATATTTTTACTTTATAGCAGTGACGCTTTATCGATGTTATAATTATTTTTTTTTTACAATGAGCAATGCAAGCTTAATATGACATGATAAGAAAAATAAATGTCTGGAAGGGATTTTGAACCCGGACCACTGGGTTGGTACACCAGGGTGCTATCCATTACACCACCGGACAAATCCAATACAAAAAAATAATTATAACATCGATAAAGCGTCTCTGCTGTAAAGTAAAAATATTCTCTTTAATTTGCTTACTTATTACAGTTAGTTACCAGATGGCAGTGAAGACCTAGTTCTCATTACATCTAGTAATAATGGAGAATATATATACATACAGGGTGTATAAAAAAGGATGGCGCAAACTTACATCGTTGAAAGTACACGATAATAGAAGCAATAATGTCCCAGTAAACATGGGTCCGCAAACGAGCCGTTTGCGATATAATTACGAATGTATGATTAAAAGCCGCCACTGACTTCATTGTAAACATCGTCCTAGTTAGTACAAATTAATTTGAATTTAGACTTCACTATTAATTTTTCATCTCATTTAGTTCACATTTCACAGTACACTTCACTTATGGGTTACCTGTTAAAGGAGGTGTTTGAAGTGTCTTCCTTGCATCTGATGCTATACTGTGCTCGTCTCTGCAATGAATGTCGAATTCTTTCGAAAACCCCTGGATCATTTCTGAATTCTTGACAAGCATGTACAACTCTCTGCTCCAGTTCTTCAACCGTGTTAACGGGTGTGCTGTAAACTTCGCTTTTGAGGTGACCCCAGACAGAAAAATCCAAATGATTTAGATCAGGTGATGTTGGATGCCAAGGTACAGATCCGCCTCGACCTATCCATCTTTGGCCGTATCTGCGCGTTAGATGACGTCTCACACTCTAGGAACAAAGTCCGAATCATTGAGACATTGAACTCGTTGGAGGTGGTAAGGATACAGTAAATTGCGCTGTAATTATTCTCCATACACTACTGTGGCTTAGTACAGGCACTTGTGTGGCAATTCTTCTCGTCGAGGTTCCTGGAGAGAACTGTACTGCTTCCAACACCATATCCTCAACCTCAGGCGTAATGCGAGCAGGCCTACCTTCTGCTCTGTAATGTTCAAAACCCCCATTTTCTCTCAGGCGCTGATGGACCCTTGTAAATGTACGACTTTTGGGGTGTCTTCGACCAGGATATGTTTATTGGTACAAGCGTGGAACCTCCCGTGCATTGTCATTAGCCCTACCGTACATGAAATGCATATCCGCATACTCTTCGTTACTGTAAGGTTCCACTGTAACTACAACACAGCACAAGTGTCACTCCTCAGACGAGACTGATACCTTTTGAGACTGTGTACTGTGTCCGTCCTGTACGTTCTGCGTGTATGGTTTGATTACAACTCCACCTCTCGGCAATGTCCAGTTTTGTAAACAAAGAACATAGGAAGGCTTCAAGTGCGCAAGGAGTAAACCGTACAATGTTACAAACAATGACGTCATTGATGCTTCTATTATCGTGTTCTTTCAACCATGTAAGTTTGCGCGATCCTTTTTGATACACCATATATATATATATATATATATATATAAAATATTAATTATTGTATTGGATCTGCCCGGTTGTGTAATGGATAGCACGCTGGGATACCAACCCAGAAGTCCGGGTTGAAATCCCGTCCAGGCATTTATTTTTCTTATCATGTCACATTAAACTTGCATTGCTCAGTGTCAAAAAAATAAACTATAACATCGATAAAGCGTCACTGCTATGAAGTAAAAATATTCTCTTCAATTTGCTTACTTGTTATAGTCAGCTACCAGATGGCAATGAAGACCGAGTTCTCACTACATCTAGTAATAATGGAGAATATAATACACACACACACACACACACACACATATATATATATATATATATATATATATATATATATATACTTATATATAAAAGAAAGATAAATGTTTGTATTGGATTTGCCACGTGATGTAATGGATAGCATGCTGGGGTACCAAACCAGTGGTCCGGGTTCAAATCCCGTACAGGCATTTATTTTACTCATCATGTCATATCAAGTTTGCATTCCTCAATGTCAAACAAATTAATTATGACATCGATGAAGCGTCACTGCTATAAAGTAAAAATATTCTCTTTAATTTGCTTACTTGTTATAGTTAGCTACCAGATGACAGTGAAGACCGAGTTCTCACTACATCTAGTAATACTGGAGAATATAATACATGTAAGAAAAATAAATATTTGTATTGTATTTGGCCGGTGGTGTAATGGATAGCACGCTGGGGTACCAACCCAGAGGTCCGGGTTCAAATCCCGTGCAGGCATTTATTTTTCTTATGTCATATTAAGCTTGCATTACTCAATATAAAAAATAATTATAACATAGATAAAACATCAGTGCTATAAAGTAAAAATATTCTCTTTAATTTGCATATTTGTTATAGTTAGCTACCAGATGGCAGTGAAGACCGAGTTCTCACTACATCTAGTATTAATGGAGAATATAATATATCCATTCATAGTAATTCTGCCCGAAGGCAGGTCCTTCACTGCAATCATAGCATTTTCATGCTATGCTTGCAGCTTTGCTAGGGAATTGTAGGTGTGGTAGCTTCCCGTTGTTTTTCACACCGGTGAAGGATGATGTTGATGATAATGATAAGGATGATGATGATGGCCATATGATTTCGGGGACCGTTTGGACCTTAAAGTTTTCCTGACATTTGTCTTACAGGTGAGGAAAAACCCCGATAAAAACCTCACCCAAAATAACTGCCCCGATTGGGGATCGAACCCGGGCCCGCTGCGTGACAAGGCAGCATGCTACCTCGAGACCACAGTGGTGGACAATATAATATATAAGAAAGATAAATGTTTGTATTGGATTTGCGCGGTCGTGTAATTGATAGCACGCTGGGGTACCAACCCAGAGGTCCGGGTTCAAATCCCGTCCAGGCATTTATTTTTCTTATCATGTCATATTAAGCTTGTATTGCTCAATGTCAGGAAATTAACTATTATATACTAGCAAACAACCCAGTACAATTATTGAAAACGTGTTGATGTGAATACGGCTCCTGCGAGCGCTCACGAAGTTTCCCGATCGATTGATAGAATCAGCGGATGACTAATTTTTTTTTGTCTAAGGGGGTACAATAGGCGTAGATACATCACGCGTATACAGAATTACATCGTTTATCTCACCTTCATGTCCACCGCTGTGGTCTCGAGGTAGCGTGCTGCCTTGTCACGCAGCGGGCCCGGGTTCGATCCCCGGTCGGGGCAGTTTTTCTGGGTGAGGTTTTATCGGGGTTTTTCCTCAACAGTAAGACAAAAGTCAGGAAAACTTTAAGTCCTCATACGCCCTCTTGTCGCGAAATTTATAATGGAAAAGCTTTATTTTGACATGTTTAATTTATTTTAAAGAAATGAGTAGTATATATCGTGAGCATTTGCCTCTAGCCCCGAGGGTCTCGGGTTCAAATCAGGCCGCGGCCATTGGATAGGCTACTTAGGGTGGGAAAATCCAAAGGGAGAAGTTCTCCGGGAGGGACGTTAAGCTGTGGGTACTGAGTCTGATTTTCAGGCTCGTAAAAGTATCGCAACCCTGTATTAAAATATATCTGTGCAAAATTTAAATTATAGGTTATTATTATAGGTTACTGGTTAATACCCGGCGTGCGTTGCTACACCTAAAAAAATGAAATGTGTTTTTATGTTTAGTTGAAAAAGTGAAAAGGAAAATAATTATAAATTTATATCGTAATTATTTTTAGATACCCCGTGCTGATTTCCCGGCGTTGCCCGGGAATCTAATTTTCCCGATTTCTTGGCGTAAGTGAGCTGAAGGATAAAAATGATTACTGAGAGTTATCCGTAAAAGAATAGCCGCTGTGCGCTGCTACGCTTGCCCGGGAGTCTAGTCATCCCGATCTTCTTGGTATCAATGAGCTGAAAGATAAAAATAATTATTGGGAGTTATCCGTAGAAGATAGATAAGTTATATCTGTTGCGAACTTTTTTGTAGACTTTTCTGAATGTTCAATTCTGTGTACATTAATTTGGTGTATTTGTTATGGTTTAGACAGCGTAAGCCATTTAACAGTTCACAAAGTCCCGAAAAACACTTTTTCTCTACAAAGGGTGAAGAGGTTTACAACTCACTTATGGACTATAACCTTCCAGGGAAACTCCTGAACATTTTGCAAAAAACACCATCACAATCGGATGAACGATATGGCAGCGCATAAAGGACAGACAGACAGACATTCATACATTCATATATATATTTATGTGTTTTGACACCAGCCGTGCGCTGTTATACTCTACTTTTTTGTAGAGTTTTTTTAGATGTTCAATTCTGTGTACATCAATTTGTGTATTTGTTAAGGTTTAGGCAGCGTAAGCCACTTATTCGTCAAATAGGGACTTTATTTCACGTTTTTTTACTACAAAGGAGGGTAGAATTCTAAAATTTATGTAGACAATATAAACATCGGAAGTTGCCTATAGTTAAGAACTCATCTGGTCCGCATTCCAGTTGTGTACCGAGCTGTAGAAATAAATACATTTTGCATTAAAGTTCAGTGAGTTATTCTTCTTATTCTATATGGATACTTTACCTCAAGGTTTGTACTTTTCATTGATATATTAAACATGTTTCTATACAACCAGATATTGTGTTAAATACACGTGAAATCATACCTTCGAAACACTAAAATATTTACACAATCGTTTTACTTTAAATTGAGCTACGAAAAAAAAACAGTAGTACAGATTTTAGTTAGAATATAGTGATTTATGGACTTCAATCCCCGCACAATAACATGTGTGCAAATTATTGCGTTTGTTTTGTAATTAGCTTCTTATTAGAGGAGACGGCCGACAGCTGACGCCTATCGTCACGCGCAGAGAATTGTTTGATTTAATATATGAAGAAAAGTGATCGATGGAGGCAATAAGTGATCCTCTATTAATAAATTACAGTTAGGGGATGTTCGGAGAATGTTTTAAAAACAATTTAAAAACATTTGTTTAAAAGCGATTTTCTAAAACATAGGAAGTTGTGCGAGAGAAAAAAAATGTTAGATTTCTACTGAAATATTCTGATTGGCTAAAAGTAAATGTAAACTTTCCCGTTATTAAGAATTTAGAACACTGGTACTCGTTGGAAAATCCTGTTCCATCTGCTTATGGAATTGTAAGACCCAAACTATCTTCCGAAGAGGCTGGAATAAAAACAAAAGAAAGGTCTTATTTCTGCTAAAATGTCTGTCTTGGGAAAGGTAGCATAACAAATTTGCTTCCCTAGAACACTTTTGAAATCCAGAATGGATTGAAGCAAGGAGATGCACTATCTCCTCTACTATTTAATTTTGTACTAGAGCATGCCATTAAATCTTTAGAGAATGAGGAAGGCTTGCAACTGAATGGTATTAATAAGCTGTTAGTTTATGCTGATGATGTAGTATTATTGGCCGATAGCGAGGAGATACTAAAGAACAACACGCACACACTATTGAGTAATACTAAGGAATTAGGACTGGAAGTAAATATCAATAAAACTAAATATATGGTCACACGTAGAAATTCATTATATAATGGAAATGGACAGCTAATGACAAATGAGGGAAATTTTGAGGAAGTGGCAGAATTCAAATACCTAGGAACAATGATCACAAATAGGAATGAGATGCACAAAGAAATTAAACATAGGCTCAATTCTGGAAATGCGTGCTATTATGCATTGCAGAGACTCTTGATGTCCCAACTCCTTTCAAAAAACGTTAAACTGAAAATATATAAAACTATTATTCTACCAGTTATATTATATGGGTGCGAAACATGGACTCTTACTTTAAGGGAGGAAAGGAGATTACAAGTATTTGAGACGAAAGTACTTAGGAAAATTTTTGGACCAAAGAGAGATGAACAGACAGGTGAATGGAGAAGACTACATTAACAATGAACTACATGGTCTTTATAGGAAGCTAGATAAAATAAGAACAGTTAAGTCTCGTAGACTGCGTTGGGCAGGACATGTTGCACGTATGGGAAATGAAAGACTTGCATGGAAGCTTCTTGTAGGAAAGCCAGAGGGAAAACGCCCAGTTGGTAGACCAAGAATGAGGTGGGAGAATAATATTAACGATGATTTGAGGGAAGTAGATTATACAGGGAGTGATTGGAAAGCATTAGCTCAGGATAGGGATGTATGGAGAGCTTATGTCCGCGCGGCCATGAACCTACGGGTTCGATAGTGCCAGTGAGTAAGTAAGTAAGTAAGAAGCATTATAGGGTAGATAAAATATCACAACCTTTTTTTTGACACCTAGTCTCATGTTAATATATCGACATATTGAAATTTTATTGTCAAAAAAAAGACAATGCTTCGTCCGACATAGAAGATGGGGGAGTTGAGTGGGGTGATTTGTATTGTTTTTATTATTTTGAAGCTATTTTTTGTGGTTTTTTGAGTAATGTCTTTAAAACATCAGCAGTATGCAGTTTACCATATGATCAAAGTGATATTTCTGTTACAAGAGCAAGTTCATCGCGAGAGGATTCCTGCTTAAGTGAACATTTATTTTATTCAAGCCTCTTCGAAAGTTATTTTGGGTCTTCCAATTCCATAAGCAGATGGAACAGAATTTTCCAACGACTGTCATTGTTCTAAATGAATTCTTCATAACGGGAAAGTTAACATCCACTCCTAGCCAATCACGATATTTCATTACAATTTTTTTTTCTCGCGCACAACTTCGTAAGTTTGAGAAAATCGCTTTTAAAAAAATATTGATTTTTAATATCCTTTAAAACATTCAGCTAACATCCCTCTACCCCTGATTTGTTTTCTAAATGATAACTTATTGCCTCTATCTAACATTTTTCTCATATTAAATCAAACAGTTATTTTCTGCGCGCAACGGTAGGCGTCAGTTACTGGCTAACTCCGGTAATGAGAAAGCTAAAAAAAGCGCAATAATTTGCACACATTTTATTGTGCGGAAATTAAAGTCCATAAATCACTCTATAATATAACTAAAATTTGTACTACTCTTCTGAACTGTTTTCTTTGTAGCTCAATTTAAAATAAGATGATTGGGTAAATTTTTTAGTGCATGGAAGGTATGATTCCACATGCATTTAACTTAATATCTGGTATGTAGAAAAACATTATATATGTCAATAACATTACACACATTGAGGTGAAGTATGCATATAGAATAAGTAGAACAGCTCACTTAACTTGAACACACAACGATAATAAGACAACTGGGATATAGACCAGATGAGTTCTTAACCATCGGCAAATTCCGATGTTTATATTGTCTTCATAAACAATAGAATTGTGCCCTCCTTTGAAGATAAGTTAAGAACCGTCATATAACAATTATATTAGTGAAAAAAAAAAAGATAAATTGATGACGGTGAGTGAAAATAGTTTTTTTCCATCTAGATTTCATCCATGGCCCCAATGTGCACCGGTCCAGTACTGGCTGAAATTCCATGAGAAAAATTTCTTCTCCCATGGAGACTCGAACCAGCTTAAGACCCGTAGTTCTGTACCAATACTTCTTGCCTTAACCACTCTACTACGGCGCGGGACTCTTGGCATCAATGAAAGATAAAATGGTTATTCTGAGTTATCCGCAAGGGATTAACATATGCTGTCGTTGACTTTTTTGTAGAGCTTTTTGAGATATTCAATTCTGTGTACATTAATTTTGTGTATTTCTTATGGTTTAGGCAGGGTAAGCCATTTAAGCGTCCAAAGAACTACTTTTTCACATTAGAATTGTGCCCTCCTTTGTAGGTAAGTTAAGAACCGTCATATAACAATTATATTAGAGTGAAAAAAAAGATAAATTGATGAGGATGAGTGAAAATAGTACTTTTCCAGCTATATTTCATTTCTGGCCCTCTGTGCACCGGTCCCATACTGGTCGAAATTCCATGAAAAAAATTTTTCCCCATAGAGACTCGAACCAGCCTAAGTCCCGTAGTTCTGCACCAAGATTTCTTGTCTTAACCACTCGGCTACGGCGCGGGACTCTTGAAACCGATAATAAAGATGAAAGGTTCACACGAATGGGCATTATTCTCTTGGTATCAAAGAAAGCCAAAAATTGTTCTTGTGTGTTATCCGTTAGAGATAAACATATGCTGTCGCAGACTTTTTTGTAGAGCTTTTTGATATATTCAATTCTGTATACATTAATTTCATGTATTTCTTATGGTTTAGACAGCGTAAGCCATTTACGAGTCCAAAGAGCTACTTTTTCACGTTTTCCACTACAAAAGACGATTTTTAAGGGAGAAGAAGATGAATGCCACAACTCTCTTATAGCCTATGTTCATCCCGGGAATCTCCTGAACATTTTGCAAAGAAGCCCATCACAATCGGACCAACGGTATGGCCGCGCATAAAGTACGAACAAACAAACAAACATACAAACAAACAAACAATAATTTATATATATATATATATATATATATATCCACCGCTGTGGTCTCGAGGTAGCGTGCTGTCTTTTCTCGCATCGGGTCAGGGTTCGATCCCCGGTCGGGACAGGCCCCTGTGTGAAGTTTTTTTGGGGTTTTTCTTCACTAGTAAGACAAATGTCAGGAAGCTTAGGGCCCAACGGTCTCCAAAAATCATCCGGCTATCACCATCATCCCTATCATTAACATCATCCTTCACGGGTGTGGAAAGCAACGGGGAAGCTACCGCACCTATTATTCGCTAGTAAAGCTGCAAAGCATAGCATGAAAATGCTATGATTGCAGCGGAAGACCTGCCCACGGGCAGAGTGACTATGGATGGATGGATGGATGGATGGATATATATATATATATATATATATATATATATATATATATATAAGTGAAGACAGTGTTCTCGCGACATCTAGTAATAATGGAGAGTATAATACATATATAAGAAAAATAAGTGTTTGAATTGGATTCGCCTGGTAGTGTAATGGATATCACGCTGAGGTACAGACTCAGAGATCCGGGTTCGAATCCCGTCCAGGAATTTATTTTTCTTATCATACCATATATATATATATATATATATATATATTCTTATTCTTCCTTTACGCATGAAAGTTGGCAGCTTGTTGCGTGTTCATTCACTTCTGGTCCTTCCATCGTAGTTGTGGTCTTCCTAAAGGTCTTTTCTGCTGAGGTGTCCAGTCACGTTCTTTCTTCACTAATCTACTGTTCTCCATTCTATCTATGTGATCGTCCCAATCTAGTCTTCTATCATTTATGCAGAGGTTTATACGTTCAATTTCACATTCTTCTCTAATAACAGAGCTGCGAATTTTGTCTCTCAGCGAATTTCCTACGATTTTCCTTGAAATGTTAATTTCGGTTGTTTCATTTATTTGCTTTGCTTTTTGAGTTTTTGTTCGGCATTCCCAACCAGATGTTAAAACTGGTCTAATGACAGATTGGTAAATTCTTATTTTCTTTTTTCTATTCATAAATTTTTAATTTTCCAAACAGCATTGTTTAGATATTCCAATATTTTCTTTGCGTTAATAATTAATATAATATTTCATATTATATATTAATTATTTACTGCCGGTGGAGAAGGATTTTTCGGAATGACAAGTTTCGGAGTCTATACAGAAATTAATGATAACATTATAAATAATGGCTCAGAGTTTAATAATCCAAATTTTATTTTCTCGGTGATAACCAATTCATATATTAGAGGTACTTTCACAATCAAATATGCCTCCAAGCGAACTGTACTTTTAGAAATATCCAGCCCTGTGGTGCTGGAATCTTCAATAATAACACGAACATTTAGGCGAATATTATTTATTATGCATGAACTACGCATTCGAACAAAATATCTCCATTCACAACGGATCAACCCAATAACACGTCCATCTTCTCGAATATAGAGGAAGACATGAGCGATAGCTGTTGGGTGGGATAATGCGCAGACACAATAGTCAACCTGCCTAATTTAAGGACCGACAAGATTAAGATGTAAATAATCACAAAAATATTTTTGAATTAGTATTTTATTTAACAATATTCTTTGCTTTTAAAATTCATTACCAAACACCGTTGATGTCACTAAGTTCCTTAATAACTCAGGACATTTGTTTTCCAATTGAAATATGAAGACAAAAAACCTACGAATTTTGCTCAGAGCCTGTTGTTTGAGGCGTGAGATACTTTTACGTGCTGTAAATCTACAATATCACATAGGTTCTTTTGTTTCTTCTCTTACGAACTTAGCTATGCTCAGGATTTTTGGCTCTTATAAATCCCGTTCAACTGCTGCCGGGTTTAAACCAGATGACATCGAATCAGAGGCGAGCACGTAGTCCACCATAAGCGACTCCTCATCTTTTAGAGGCCTATATAATATATAAGTGAAGCTACAGATCTTAAAACTAGAGGAAATCGTATAACGGTGGACCAGTGGTTACCATGCTCGCCTTTGGTTTCGAGATACGCGGGTTCAAACCCAATTGATCTTAATTGATTGCATTAATGTGAAGGGATCAATTTATAAACGTGGAACCGATACATTTTTAAGAGCACGAAATCCTGAATATGATTCTTTCGGAAGTGAAATAAAAAGTGAGTCCCGTGTCATAGATTTTCGGAACGTAAACTAACGTCAAGCATGGAATCAGATACTAACTAAATCAGTGGCTCTATCAAATCCATAGCTTCATGGCTGTGCGGATGTACGATCTCCGTAGTTCCTTATTAATAGCTAATGTTTTCCTGTATAATCTTCTTCCCCCAAATCATGGATAATGTTATTCTCCCACCTCATTCTTGGTCTACCAACTAGGCGTTTTCCCCTCTGGTTATCCTACAAGAAGCTTCCATGCACTTCTTTCACCTCTCATACGTGCCACATGTCCTATCCATCGCAGTCTACCATACTTGACTGTTGTTATATCTGTCTTCCTATACATATCATGTAGCTCTCTATTATGTACAGGGCGCGGATTTTGATGACCTAAAAACGCTAAAAATGGCTTCTAAAATGCCTGAAAAATTGTTAGAAAATGACTTCAAAAGCAGAAAAAATGACCTAAAAATAAACATTCTTATGAACTAATAAGTATAAAAATCGTACCTTAAATTAATAGCTCTCCTCTCTATTGCAATAGATGGCAGGGTACACCCGGAGATTCTGGAATGAGAATGATCGGCGGTTGTCGGCGAGGACATTGTTATACATTGAGAAGCTTCTTTCCACTTCCGTACTAACCACAGGAGCATACTTGAAGGGTGACAGATCGCTAGGTGTTAATTCATCTTGTATCTGCGCTGTTTTAAAGCTTTCACCTGAGAGTACTTTTACGATTGTGCACACGGTTTTGTAACCTGGATTCTTGTCCAACACACTTCTAATTTTCATTGAAACCTTTTCGCCAATATCACCAACCACACTGTCCAGTTTTTCTTGAACATCCCTAACCAATGCTATGGAATATTCCAGAGCTATGCCCCTTTCTTGAAGACGATGGATAGCTGATGGTAAAGAGCCAAAATTTGTCTTAATATGAGCCAATTTCCCCTCCATTTCATCATCTTTAAACACTTCTTGGGCTGTCCGAATTGCTCTGGTGTCTTCTGTAGAAAGCGAATTCACAAAGGATTTCACTGTTTGAAAATGTTCACTAAAGTAAAAACAAGCTTCTAACCAAGTGCCCCATCTTGTTATTATTGGTTGCGGAGGTAAAGGAATACCGGGAGCCAGGGCTTTGAAATGTTCTCTGCGTAAAGGAGATTTTACTAATATCTTTTTTACATTTGAAATAAGTGCATCCACTTGTGGAAAGTATGACCTCACTTCTTCTGCCACTCTATGTAGCCCATGTGCTAAACAAGTAATATGCACCATTTTTGGATAGAAGTCCTTAATTGATTTTGCAACTTTAATCATATATGTGGCTGCATCTGTCACAAAAAGCAGCACATCCTCATGCTGGATTCCATTAGGCCACAGCAAGAACATTGACGGGTCAAACAGAATACATATACTTGAATGATTTATTTTCTGTAGAATTTCAGAAGTCAGCAAAAATGTTTTACCTGGTCCATCCGGCTCTAGCGTCCCTACTATAACATTTGCTACGTATCGACCTTCAGCATCGCAACGAAGATATCCTTACCTCTGACTTCATCTCTAATTCTTGCCATAGTTTCGTTATAGCACACAGGAATATAATGTTTTCTTAATGTTGATTCGTCTGGTAAAGAACGTCCCATGTACGTTCCAGAAAGTTTTTTAACTTAGGATTGTTTATTTTCTTCAATGGAATATTCACAGACACTAGCACGTCACATAATTATTTTAAAAAATCGGAGGATGTACTCGCTTTTACCCCTACACTCTGAGCAATTAATAACTGCATTTTTCTTTTTGTCAGCATTTTCCACTTCACGTTTGTGTTTTTCGCGGCCGATATGTTGTTGTACTGTGAATCTTTTCTCAGCCGCCACCTTAACTTCACAAACTTTACAAAATAATATCGAACCGTCTGTTGAAAAAACCTCCTCCCCAAACTCACTAACAATATTTCTTAAACTAGCAGCCTTGCTAGGCTTCACTTTCGGCATTATTGCAGGTACGAAAAAAACTGTTTTAACGGAGAGATCTATTCATTCACTACTAAAACAGTGTTAAGAAAGAACGCACTTCACTGCTTACTCAATATGCACATAGAAAGGGACTTCCCCGTTCTCGCTGTGATGTCATGCAACCCAAGGAGTGGCCCCAACAGCTTATTGATAGGAAAGCAGAGTTGCAACATTGTGCGTGCAGGCAACTTGGAATGCTGGTAGTAAATGATCTCTTAGAAATATATTTTTTATTTCCGTATTCAAGAATCAAGGACGTATTTTTATAAATTCTAAAATTGTTAAAATGACTAAAAATAACCTTAAAATTAAAAATAATGATAAAAAATGCCCTATAAATTTTTAAAATGACCTGAAAGATTAAAACAGTAAAAAATGACCAAAAAATGACGTAAAAATTCTACATATCTGTAATCAGCAGCTCTTATCCAGGATTTATATATGTATGGGCATTGTAAGGGATGCAAAGAAAAAAAGATGACATGTCCGCGCCCTGAATGTAGTTTTCTCCATTTACCTGTCTGTTCATCTCTTTTTGGCCCAAAAAATGTTCTAAGAACTTTATTCTCAAATACTCGTAGTCTTCTTTTCTCCTTTAAAATAAGAGTCCATGTTTCGCAACCATATAATAAAACTGGGAGAATAACATTTTTATATATTTTCAGTTTAACTTTTTTTAAAGGAGTTGGGTCGACAAGCGACCCTTTAATGCATAATAGTACGCATTTCCAGAATTGAGTCTTTGTGCATCTCATTCCTGTTTTTAATTCTTAGATATTTGAATTCAGCCACTTCTTCAAAATTAGATTCATCTGATAAAACATTAGTAAGAGTTTTGAGTTATGATAAATATTTGTGAAAAGTAAAATAATTTATGTACAATATACTATCTCCACTTGAAAATACATTCTACTTTACGGAATAGTGTTACTCAAGAATAAAAATCTTCTTCTTCTTCTTCACGGATTGAATTGCAAAAGGTTCAATCCGGTCTCATGCAGAAAAGTGGTCTCTCCATCGAGCTTTTGTCCGTCCCACACATCATAACCCCTCTCGCTTATATGCGAATAACTGTTTTGGTATATGTTTTTGATCCATTGTTAGAAAGCGGTCGAACCAATTTTGTTTGCATTCTGTGACGCTACCTGTTAAGCTGAATATGTTAAGCTCATTCCTAAGACAAATGTCAGGAAGCGTAGGGCCCAACGGTCCCCGAAAATCATCCGGCCATCATAATCACTATCCTTATTATCATTATCATACTCCTTCACCTGTGTGGAAAGCAATGGGAAGCTACCACACCTATAATTCCCTATTAAATGCTATGATTGCAGTGAAAGACCTGCCCTCGGACATAATTAGTATGGGCGGAGAGATATATTTGACCTGGTGAGTGGAAGAGAAGGACACATGGCCTTAACTCCACCAAGCAAAATAAATAAATAAAAAAATATATTTGCTGTATTTTTTATCTTGTAAAGTATATTCATAATTGAAATATAAAATTATGACATATTTAAGGTATATTCAGTTACATGTTTTAGGAAATGCATTTCTGCTGGAATAAAAATCTATTTAAAAAGGAATAAATGAAAAAGTACAGATTAATAAAAATAAAATTACAATAATGAACAATAACATAAAAATAAGCTTAAAGGTTTAACACTGATACAGTTCAGTAGGCATGGGACTATCTGTAGAAAAATATTTTTTATTTACAAAGATATATGGGTCTGAGTACTATTATAAATGTTCTATCATTTTGGAATTTTATGCATTATTTATTTCAATGCTAAATATATATATTTTTAAATGATGGAAGCCGTTTCGGTAACGCGCGGCTGCCAGACTGGAATTCCAGATTCGAATCCTGGTTGTTCCAGAGGGGTATAGGTGGTGGACTAAACTAGGATTTTTAGGGGTTTTCTCGGAGTTCTCCAGCTTCCAGAATTTAATCCCAACAATACTCTCAATTCCCCCTTCTCTCCACTTCATGTCATTTAATTTATCATTCATTCATTTGATATCACCTTCCCCTCATCTCATGTTAAGAAAAATAATTTGGTTGGCAATCCACAGGTACTGAAAATATGTCGTTTCAGAGATCCAGTGGGATCTACCGAGGTGCTACCTTATGACACCGAGCCTGAACAATAAATAAATAAATAATGGTTTAAAAAAACTAAAACAACACGCTTTATTAGAAAACCGAACTAAAAAATGAAAAATAATTTTAATTTCCAACACGCTTAGGATAAAATTAAAGTGGTCAACAAAAAATCATCTCCAACACATCTAGAATAAAACTAGAGTTATCTACAAGAAAAACATTTTGCCATCAAAAGCGTGGGATGCTCTATATCAATAATATATTTGACTATTTAACTCATGCCCCAAATGGGAGTCAATGACCAATCACGTTTCAATGATTTCTGTATTACAACCAATCAGAGTCGTGTTTCACCAAATATTTATCAGTGTTATGATTACCATATTAAAGAAAGCTCCTCCTTACAATATTGCGTTCCTTTGGCAATAAATAGTATGATCTGGTTGCAGTGATAAACAAAAGAAGCAGTAGAAGCGTACCTATCGTTTCTCATTTGTTTTCAAACATCGCCGTTTACATTAAATATATAAATATTTTAAAATAACTATAGTTAAATAATGATTTGTGAGTAAACAGCTTAATTTTATTCGTTAAATAGTCCTAACAAATGCCACTCTTGATTTCCAAATTCTCTAGATAAATTCACTCCTCACTTCGTGAGTCGTGAATTTATCGATAATTTGGAAATCACTCGTGGCATTACTTATGATAATAAACAGATATTGGTAAAAGTAAAGTCTCTAAGAAGAAAACGTAAAAACCATAAAAAGTACCCCACGCTTTTGATGGTAAAATTATTTTTTTTAGATAACTCTAGTTTTAGGACATATTGCGCGTATGGGGAATGAAAGACGTGCATGGAAACTTCTTGTAGGAAAGCCAGAAGGAAAACGCCCAGTTGGTAGACCTAGAATGAGGTGGGAGAACAACATTAACTATGATTTGAGGGAAGTAGATTATACAGGGAATGATTGGAAAGCATTAGCTCAGGATAGGGATGTATGGAGAGCTTATGTCCGTGCGGCCATGAACCTACGGGTTCGATAGTGCCAGTGAGTAAGTAAGTAAGTAACTCTAGTTTTATTCTAGATGTGTTGGAGATGATTTTTTGTTGACCTCTTTAATTTTATCCCAAGCGTGTTGGAAATTAAAATTATTTTTCATTTTTTAGTTCGGTTTTCTAATAAAGCGTGTTGTTTAGTTTTTTAACTATTATTTATTTTTTAGTTTAATTGATTGTCATAAACCGGAATCCCATGAAAATTTAATTGCTTAATGCTCTTCTCAAAAAAATCTTCCGGGCCGGATTTGAACCAGCGACCTATGGATTACTGAAATTATATACCACTACAGTCCACCGCTCTACCAACTGAGCTCTTACAACAATTGACTAAAAAGTGGATAATTCCGCAACCTATTATACTGGTTTTTATTTTTTTGATTTTCTGATGATTCTGGCCAGGATTTTAGAAACAAATTACGAAATTATTGTATTGTCATTGGTCCTTTATAAATACGCAGTTCCAAGTCGATCCAATGTTTTTTTTGAGTGGGTGAAAATCGTGTTGAAAGATTCCGGTACATTGATAGATGGACATATATAGAGGTCAAGCTAATATAAAGCGTGTAAAAAATGGATGAAGTGTCCAACGGGAGTGTTGCAGGCCCAAGTAAAAAATGCCGTTATGGGTCATGGGAGTAGAACCTGGTGTCTCGGATCTGGAAAACGATCTACAACTTACATAACATCTTAGGGTATACTTTCATTCTACTCATATCCATAATACTGGCATGGCGGAATAGATCTTTCCTTTCGCGGTACTAAGGACGGTCTCCCCTCCCAGTCTGAATAAATAACTAAAGAAAGCTGGAATTTAGAAACAGTGCGCTTGGAACTCTCAGGGTCGTTCGTTTTGTTCCTTTGACATGCAAACTATCAATTTATTAGAAAGTTTTATCACGAAATAGATTTTAAGCTCTGTCACTTAGGAAAGATAATAGGAAAACTAATTTAGAAAGAAAATGAGGTGAAAGGGAGTGGGATGTGAAATTAAATGCATGAGTTGCGGGTATTACCCCCGAGGGTAAGCCAGAGACGAGGAGATAGTTTGCTGTCCAGTTATTGTTCTTCAACTAGAGTCTAAACTTTACGTTGCACTAATCCCAAAAGGCGAGGAGGACGAATAAGTTAATCTCTTATTCAAATTACGTTGCCTTGCTTTTATCTTCTCTATAGCTTCGATTTTCTTCACTAATTGAATCGGAAGAGCCAAGACCAACAGGAATGGCTGTTATCACTTGCTAGCAAATGTCAGTACAGGAAGTCACATGGTAGTATAATACAGTCCCTCATCTTTAATTCCAGTTTTATAAACCTGATTCCGTTGCTTTTATAACAAATAGCTACTTAGTCGTCCTCTTACCGAGAGGTGTCATGCAATAGAAGGCTAACGTCTTAACTATCTGTGCCTGCAAGGTTAAACAAATAATTATAGGGCTATTCAAAAAGAAGGAACAGACTTCAAACATTTATTTCTTACAAACTACAACAAAATATAAAAACAGTTCCAACGTTCCTAGAAAGAGAAAAGTTGAAGTTCCGATCATGGCATATTAGCGCTGTTGCTTGAAGTTGCGATCATAGTTGCATTGGCGCTGTCAGATTGGAAGAGGAGGAGCAGAAGATCAACTTCATCGCCGATGGCCTCCCAGGTCACTAGACCTAACCTCGTGAGATTTTTATCTGTGGGGTTACGTATAAGATCGTGTTTTTACCCCCCCCCCATGCCTGATATTCTTGAAAATCTGCGACATCGAATTGTTGAAGCTGTGAATTCGATAACTAGAGGCTAGCTAATTCGTGTGTGCCAAGAAATTTGCCACCGTTTTGGTATTTGACGTGTAACACATGGTGCTCATATTGAATGCATAAAATAATGAAATTTGAACTTTTCTCTTTCCAGGAACGTTACAATTGTGTTTATATTTTTTGTAGTTTGGAAGAAATAAATGTTTGAAGTATGTTTCTTCTTTTTGAATAGCCCTGTATTATTTTTAAATACCTCTGACTCGCGCCGTAGCCGAGTGGTAAAAGCAAGATGCCTTGGCGCAGAGCTACGGTACTTGAGCTGTTCAAGTCTCCGCGGGGAAGAAATTTTTTCGTGAAATTTCGGCCAGTATGGGACCAGCCAGCATAGTGAGGAATTTGGGTATCTACAATAAGTAGTGGCTCCAGGTTGAGAAAACCAGCTATAACAAGTGAGGGACTTGACATGCTGACCATATGTTAACCTTACACTGGCTGGATAATGGTCTACATCTATGATTAACACATTTGGATGTGAAGTAATCAGCCGGCTGGTAGACCAAGGGTTTTCTATGCCTGTCGTGCTGTGGAATTTGTTTTTTAGTACCTATATACATTCATCTACGAGATCGAAGAATCATCCATTCTTCATCTCTTCTCTATAAAAAAAAACTATCTAGACGCTAAAGGAATCAAGACAATTATTCTCTTCATAGAAAACTCCACATGTTCAAGATTGTAAATCGAAATTAGGGCCTCTTTCTTGTAACGAAGTATGCTGACCACAAGATCAGGAGTTTGGACAAATATTTTCATCTACGTTTCTCATCGAACTCGTATCCACTGTTCAGGAAGCAATCGTGTTATCAGGTAGAACGGAGTATTGATTTTAAAATGACTTACTAATGTCACAGTCCAATAAATGTGAATAGAATACGCCTAGTTTATTTATAATTTCGCAGCACAATAATAATAATAATAATAATAATAATAATAATAATAATAATAATAATAATAATAATAATAATAATACTTTATTTATTCTGGCAGAGTTAAGGCCATAAGGCCCTCTCTTCCACTCAACCAGTACAAATACAAATGAATATTCGACAAATATAGATATACACTATACTAATTATAAACACTTAAAGATACAATAAATGTAACAATGTAAATGTCATGTACAAACAACATTTTATAGGGTAATAACAATAATGATACGATAATAATAATAATAATAATAATAATAATAATAATAATAATAATAATAATAATAATAATAATAATAATATAAATATGATACATTATACGGGAAACACCAATTAATATATATATAACACAATCCAAGTTGATCTGTCTCAAACTATTGTCTGTTACTCCTCCAAACCTCCTGTAATTTTTGCAGTTGAATTTCTGCGAAGTTTTATTTATAACGTATAAATTCATTTTGCTAAAAATAAATTATTTGAGGAGGCATCCATTGGTAAAAATTTCGCCAAATGGACTCGTAGATCGGAGTTCAGAACTTGTTAAAATTTATCTTATTTGAATTTACGTTTAGAGAACAATAATATAACTCATGGATCATGCCTTCAATATCAGTAAATTTGAAATATTAAATTTTCAGTTCTTAAAATACTATTATTAAAAAATGTTATCAATTTGAATGCAACTTTTCTGCCATATTTTCCTGTGTTTCCATATAACTTAACACTATCTCACTTTCTACAAAGTTATAAGATAGTATATACTAATCTTTTGAATTAGACTTTCACGGCCGGAGTTTGTATGATGATTTTGAATAAGATTTCCACGCTGTTGACCCTGGTCTTGAGGCTTGAAGTTCGCCGACGTTTCGCCAGAGACAGCGTCCGGCATCCTCGAAACGTCGGAGAACTTCAAGCCTCAAGACCACGGCCAACAGCCCGGAAATCTTATTCAAAATCATCTCTCTATCTTCGGGTTTTTACAGCTACTGCCGTCTTCCCGTGCCAAACCTCCAAAGCCTACGGTCTTGGGCATCTTCGATGCTTAGCCCTCTAGCTTGCACTACTGTCTTCATGTTTTCCTTCCATGTTAATCTTGGTCTTTCTCTTTCCTTCTTTCTGTTTGGATGCCATTCATATAGTTGCTTCGGCCATCGCTCATCTTCCATTCTTAAAACATGTCCTAACCACTTTAATTCCTTTTCCTCAATTCTTTCAATTATGCTTTCTTCAAAATCATCATATACTAATATTTATTTGACAGCCTCTATGGTGTAAAAGCGTGTCTAACTGGAATCACATCGGTCCTTCTTCGATTCTTGGCTAAACCACAAAAATATTCCTTCGTAAACAGAGTGTAGAGTCACCACTGAATACGTATTGTATATAAAAATATCAAAATTCAGTTAGGAAAACTGAAATTAAGCTTACGAATTCCGTCACACTAACTCTGCGACTCGCTGTATTCTATTTCGCTTCCCAGTGATTATTAGTTCAGCCACCGGTCTGTATTTTAGGAAATAACGTGTCACTGATTTATTTATTTATTGTTGGCTTTTTACATTCCTTTTATGAATTAAAATAAACTTTGATGATAAATACTAATAAGTTAGTTGGAATGTTTAATAGTTAGCATTTAAATGCAAATTATATGCTAAACACATTCACAGTTTGCTAGCAAATGGTGAAATAAGTTTTCCATATAACTTAATTAATTTGGAGTTGGTCTGCACAACTGCCAATAGCGACTTGCTTTGAATGCAGATGAACTATATAAAATGTGTAGGTTTCAAAATTTAAACTGCATTAGAGTAACTGAAAATTGATTGAACCAGCTATAATCCTATCTTCGATAATGTAACTGAACAAACTCATTATATGTAACAAATAGTCGCATCTCCTGAAAATGACAAAAATCGGAATTCGTTCAAACGATTTAAACTTTTTATGAATATGAATGATCTATATCAGGGGTCGGCAAGTAAATGTAGGTGGGATCGGGATACTTTTGAAAAATTTAATCGAGGTCCTAATTTTTATTTTCATTTTTACTCTACGATATGCACACGTGTATTAAAAATCAATGGGAGAAATTACATTTGCGTTCTTGAGCCAGTTTTTTTTAATATTAGGTTCATGTGGGGAGCAGCTTATGCAAAGAGTGTCTTTTCAACGTGTGTTTTAATGAATATGGTTGGTCCGTTTAAAAGAGGATTCAGAGGTTGCCAAAGTCACAGATCGATTTATAAAATTTCTTATTTCATTAAATAAAATTCCTATGTTACAATCGCGTGTACAGAGCTTTTATGTGGATCGACGTAAAATAATATGCTATGCCGGCCGGTTAGTTTCTCCCTCCCGCTCTCCAGCGCACTCTCCTGCGCTGCACAATCTTAGCAACAACAATGTGTAACAAAATTATTCTCATTTTGAAATGTTTGAATATTGTTTGTATTAACTTAATTGGAAATTATCTTCGTATGTTTTAGTTTATTCACTTTATATATTTTTTGTGAGTCGAGTATTAGGTCATTTGTGGCGATCAGTTTTGACCTTCCGCGATCCGGACCAGGTCCGCAAGTTGCCGACCGATGAGATATAGTAATGACAATGACAACACGTTATTTCAGACATCATAGGAAACTGGAAGATTGTGTTTGCGTATGTATAAACAATTCTTAGATTTATCTGCATTAGATATATGCCAGCGTACATGATATTATAAAATAAAACTCGACAGTGTGACAAGCCTAGAAGGCCCTTGGTATACCAGCCGGATGCTGGTCTCATATCCGCATGCCTTAATCACAGAGATAGATGATCATCCAGCCACTGTAGGGGTGACATGTGGTCAGCATGTCGGGTCCCTCAGCCACTATAGCTGATTTTCTCAACCTGGAGCCGCTACTTATTGTAGCTACTCAAATTCTTCACGATGCTTGGTGTGCACCGGTCCTATACTGCCCGCCGAAATTTCATGACAAAATGTTTTCCCCCCAAGCAGACCCAAACCTGCGCAAATCCCGTAGCTCAGCGCTAAGGCATCTTGGCGTAATCACTCGGCTACAGCGTGGTATTATGTTCTGCAAAAAATAAATGTTTAGTCTCTATAGATTTTCTTTGATTTATCTTCCTCTGTATGTACATTTACGTGCCACGCCTCCCAGACTTTTGGACAAGGTCTTGCGGAATAACTCTGGAAAACATAATACTTTCTCGACCGCACAAAAACAAATTATGGATGAGTGATCAGTTCAGTGCTGAGACCATCTTAGGAACAACAAAAAATGTTTAAGTTTTTACGTTCACACATACATTCTTACTAAAGAAGACGAATGGGATATAGGTGATTGGACAGCCGTTTGGTGTTCGGGGAGTCATTTTACGAGTGGGGGAAAAAAGGAAATAACCCTTACCCTGGAAACTTGTTAGGATCGGGGATCGAATCCTAACCCATTGTATCAAAGGCAACGACATTAACTCTAGACCAGAGTGGTGAAGGATCCAATATTTCTTATTTAAATAAATTCTGTATTTCTTATAAAATGTCTTACATATTTCAAATTTAGCTGAATGAATAGTGAAAATTAAATTAATATAAAGGTTTTTGGATATCCATTGTTAAAGAGAATACAAAAGTATAATTGCATTATATTTTGTGACGTATCATGTAGTGCAACACCTGCTTGGTTTCTATGTGATGCGTGATACAAGCTACGCGCGTGTCTAGGTAGTAAATCTGGCCGGCGGCATAAATTAGGGCACATTACAGAGTCGAGGCATGTTGTAACTCTGATCAGCAGAGTAAAGTTACACGTGTCACAGGCACATATACTGCGATCGAGGAAGCTCTGCTACATTGAATCTAAAAATAATGTGTATTCATGCTTTTTCATCCTAAATTTGAATTGTAGGTAGGATCTATAGGATGAGAATCACAAAGAAATACATGTATATGTATATGAAGTAATTACACTGGAGCAACAAACAAGAAACATTTTTTGTCTCAGAAAGAAAAATATGCAATTCTGATAGTATGTGTTCTCCTGAATTCAAATATGATATCGGTTCTTCTCCATTGCGCAAGGTTTCCGAGAGACTGGCATTTATAATAATTTCAAACACTTTAATATTTTATACATTCGTAACTACACAATATTCGAACATTCAGACTCGCCTAGAAAGTAAGAAATGACGATTTTCTGCTATATTTCGCCTGTGGAGCATCCCTCTTGATGGTCTAACAATAATCGGCCAGCATATTAGGATTCCATTTGCCTTGATATCTCTTTTCCATAGCTGAAATCTCCTGATGCAAGTGTTCCCCGTGCTCATCGCTCACTGCGCCAAGATAATAAATGGACGAAAAAACTTTTATAAAAAATAATTATCTAAATCCATTAATTGAAAATGAAATAAAAAAAACTATGGGTGATGGAGAAATTCCGAATACAGATTTGAAAACACGATAAAAACTGCATGAAGTACAACTATTGGTTCTCATGAGACAAAAATCATGTTTACCAGTGTTATTGACATTGTTAACTATAAAGCTAGGGTGAAAGAGTATATGCGGTATATTTTTTAGACTTAGGGCCAGTTTCACCAACAGAGATAACTGTATTACGCCACTTTTCTCCATATATAATACATAGCTTAAACTGGCGTAATACAGTTATCTCTGTTGGTGAAACCGACCCTTATAGTTAGTTTTCCTCCTTTTTAAGTTATTTTGCGTGTTCCATACCATCTGGGCCTCACAATCGCACAACCAGTTGGAAAAGGATGTCTAAACATTGAATCACATACCGGTACATACTTTTTTAACCATACAAGGTCATGGACAGCCTCCCCGCATGATGATTCACCCCGAGACAGCTTGAACATTTAAAAATCGACACAACATTAACTCATACATTCATATTAAAAAAGACGAATATGATAGGATGGTTATGATAGTCAAATGGTATTCGCGAACTATATGGGCCTTAAAGTTTCCCGATATTTGTCTTACAATGAGGAAAAATCCCAAGGAACCTGTTCCGACCGGGAATCAAACTCGCGCCCGCAACGTAACAGGTGACGACATTACCCCGAGATATACTGGCACTGCAATCAATAAAAGTATATCCATGGTAAACACAGTTTTAATTATTACCTAAATTAAGACAGTTTAAGTAACCTGTGAACACGTGTAATGCCTGAAATGTTTGATAACGGAGGAGTAATTCACGACAAACAGGACTATCGTAACGATATAATCCTTCAATTGATCGCCCAGTTTTTAAATAACTTTCAAGAATTAATATAGAATGTTCTGTAGTTATATACACCTGTCATAATAAATTAAATTTCGAATTGGTTTGGTTTTTTAATGGAATAGACACAACACTGAGGAAAGAATATATTGCGATGCGAGGTTGTGAAGTGATTTTTATAAAACCGAGCAAATCAATACTAATAAAATTCATTGTTTAAAACCATTGAGATGGATAGTCATAAAATAAAATAAAGTTAAAATGTATCTTCTTAGGTCAGAGACGTCATCCTCAACTTATAAAATATGTATGCTTTTTTATCTGAAGGCCTTTCTTAATCTCTATTCCATCTTCAGCAGGTCTTTCTTCGCTACATTACTTTATGTTCTCGGTGCTGGTCCTAATATAGTGTTGTGTGTGACCAGCACCGAGAACTTCAAGTAATGTACCGAAGAAATACCTGCTGAAGATGGAATAGAGATTACGAAAGGCCTTCAGACAAAAAAGCATACATATTTATAAGTTGAGGACGACGGCTCTGAGCTAAGAAGGTACATTTTAACTTTATTGTATTTTAAGCCAGAAAATGTTAAAAAACCGAGGGATAACGAGGTTTTTAATTTCTGCAATTTTGTTAGACACTTCACAAACGCGCGTTGTACATTATTTTTTGCGCGAAGGTGTTTTCAAAATAATGATTAATTAGTAAAATAATAACATCTTTGTCGGAAATATTTGAGTTCATTATAAACAACTGAATAACATTAACAGTGTAGACAATGCTTATTAGTTGAGACTACAGCAGACCGTGACACCAATCAGCCATAAAATGACGGCAAGTACGTATTTATTGTTTTATATTCTTTCAATCCACCGCTGTGGTCTCGAGGTAGCGTGCTGCCTTTTCACGCAGCGGGCCCGGGTTCGATCCCCGGTCGGGGCAGTTTTTCTGGGCGAGGTTTTTATCGGGGTTTTTCCTCACCTGTAAGACAAATGTCAGGAAAACTTTAAGGCCCAAACGATCCGCGAAATCATATGGCCATCATCATCATCATCATCACCCTTATCATTATCATCATCATCATCATCATCATCATCATCCTTCACCGGTGTGGAAAGCAACTGAAAGCTACCACATCTACAATTCCCTAGTAAAGCTGCAAGCAAAGCATGAAAATGCTATAATTGCAGTGAAGGACCTGCTTTCGGGCAGAATTACTATGGATGGATAGATATTGTTTCAAATAAAGTACAGTTCATTTAAAATGCAGTGATTTGTTTCGTATAATTTATATTAACACTACCTTTTGGATATATTTTTGTATAGGCCTATGCCTATACATTGTACGTAGTATACATAAAGGGCAGTGGTTTTACTTCCCCATGAGGTTTGTAATATGTAATATTACAGTATAGTTAGTTAAGTTGGCAACCCCAAAATTTAGGAAGTTAAACTTTCAATCATGGTCGCCATTGCTGTAAGTACGACAAAACGCACTATCGCCCAAAAAACAATTGAAACTATATTCAACAATACCAGGTCTTCTGATTTACATCCACCTAAGGAAGGAAATATTCGCTGGATAAAACAGGAAGTGGCCAACATTAAATATGTTATATATATTTGGAAAATAGATCTAATATAACAAGCAACACGCAACTTATATATTATATAGGCCTCTAAAAGATGAGGGGTCGCTAATGGTGGACTACGTGCTCGCCTCTGATTCGATGTCATCTGGTTTAAACCCGGCAGCAGTTGAACGGGATTTATAAGAGCGAAAAATCCTGAGCATAGCTAAGTTCGTAAGAGAAGAAACAAAAGAACCTATGTGATATTGTAGATTTACATCACGTAAAAGTATCTCACGCCTCAAACAACAGGCTTTGAGCAAAATTTGTAGGTTTTTTGTCTTCATATTTTAATTGGAAAACAAATGTCCTGAGTTATTAAGGAACTTAGTGACATCAACGGTGTTTGGTAATGAATTTTAAAAGCAAAGAACGTCGTTAAATAAAATACTAATTCAAAAATATTTTTGTGATTATTTAAATCTTAATCTTGTCGGTCCTTAAATTAGGCAGGTTGACTATTGTGTCTGCGCATTATCCCACCCAACAGCTATCGCTCATGTCTTCCTCTATATTCGAGAAGATGGACGTGTTATTGGGTTGATCCGTTGTGAATGGAGCTATTTTGTTCAAATGCGTAGTGCATGTATAATAAATATTATTCACCTAAATGTTCGTTTTATTATTGAAGATTCCAGCACCACAGGGCTGGATATTTCTAAAAGTACATTTTGAACGCTAAGAGCCTCGAAATATTGAACTTTTGATCTTGAAATGGATTATTCACTAAACACTGATCACTAATCAGTGTCTTTTTAATTTGGTATATAAATGTCATTACTGATATACGTGTATATGTCTTTGTGCCTATACATTTCCTTTAAACACTGAAAAAAAAAAGCAATGACGTTAGATTTATAAAGCTAAAAATAATGATAGAAATCACTAGAATGATGTTGCCAATTTGTCTGAATTTTTAGCAACTATAACAGTGGGCGAAGCTGACAACTGTCTCAATTAGGTAAATGGAAAAAAAAAGTCTGAATAACTGACAATCGCGCTAATGGATTAAAGCAGTGCGGAGTTTGCCATCTTTATCATTCGCCGTTTTAACAACGAACACAAGTTCCCGTATACTTGCATTCCATTAAAACTTACACGTACATATTCAGGACGTGTTTCTTTTCATTCGTTCTGTTTTATTTGTTACTTGACACCAGAATACAAAATATCTTTTATAAGAGACTAGAAAAAATCCAAGCGAACAGATTTTATATTCCATAAATTCTACTATACTCCCATGCAACATAGAATACTAGCTTTTAGCAATATTACGTTTTTATTTTTTCATCGAATTTTAACTTGCACTTTCATGAAGTATATTCATAATAAATCGATAGCACTGCACATTCGAATAGCTAAGGCAGACTTAACTGATTTTACACGGTGATAGTACAGAGTGATGCAATCCTTAAATTCAGTTTTAGTTTTCTTAATCATGTTTCACTGCTTTTCGTGTCAAAAAGCTACTAAACTGTCCTCATGAGGCCGAGTGGTCCTCTTTCCAGACCCTATGCTCTTAGAAATATTTCTATACATCTTCCAAGCTAGCTCCAGTTGCAATGCAAACAAACCAGATTATGGATTGCATTTTTATTGATCTTCCAAGCTAGCTCCAGTTGTAATGCAAACAAACCAGATTATGGACTACATTTTTATTGATCTTCCAAGCTAAGCTCCAGTTGTAATGCAAACAAACCAGATTATGGACTGCATTTTTATTGATATTCCAAGCTAGCTCCAGTTGTAATGCAAACAAACCAGATTATGGACTGCATTTTTATTGATCTTCCAAGCTAAGCTCCAGTTGTAATGCAAACAAACCAGATTATGGACTGCATTTTTATTGATCTTCCAAGCTAAGCTCCAGTTGTAATGCAAACAAACCAGATTATGGACTGCATTTTTATTGATCTTCCAAGCTAGCTCTCACCAGATTATGGACTGCATTTTTATTGATCTTCCAAGCTAAGCTCCAGTTGTAATGCAAACAAACCAGATTATGGACTGCATTTTTATTGATCTTCCAAGCTAGCTCCAGTTGTAATGCAAACAAACCAGATTATGGACTGCATTTTTATTGATCTTCCAAGCTTAGCTCCAGTTGTAATGCAAACAAACCAGATTATGGACTGCATTTTTATTGATCTTCCAAGCTAGCTCCAGTTGTAATGCAAACAAACCAGATTATGGACTGCATTTTTATTGATCGAATAACTTCAAGCGTGTAACTAAATGTAGTTTGCTCTCTAACATTCGAAATAAATCAATTAAAAATAATAAAAATATGACTTAGTTTTATTTGATTTCATATTCATTAAGATATAATTCAGTCACAGCTGTTTTGGTACATTGTACCTTCTTCAGACATGTTAAATTATGAATTGTGTTATTATAGTACACATCAACTGATCTAAGCAAAAAAATAAATAAATTATTGTTGTATTGTTGCTTAGATCAGTTGATATGTACTATAATAACACAATTCATAATATAACTGTCTGAAGAAGGTAAAGTGTACCGAAACAGCTGTCACTGAATTATATCTTAATAAATATGAAAATCAAAATTAAGTTTTATTTTTATTTAATTAATGACTATGGATTTTCATCAAGTAAACACCAACTCAATTGATTATTTAATACAAATATGTATTATCTAGCATATGTCTATATAAGTTATGTGCGAGAATCTTAAAATATATAATTACAATATCCATCTTTATCCATAGTAATTCTGCCCGAATGCAGGTCCTTCACTGCAATCATAGCATTTTCATGCAATTCTTGCAGCTTTACTAGGGCATTGTAGGTGTGGTAGCTTCCCGTTGCTTTCCACACCGGTGAAGGACGATGATGATAATGAAAAGGATGATGATGATGGCCATATGATTTCGGGGACTGTTTGGGCCTTAAAGTTTTCCTGACATTTGTCTTACAGGTGAGGAAAAACCCCGATAAAAAACTCACCCAGAAAAATTGTCCCGACCGGGTATCGAACCCGGGCCCGCTGCATGACAAGGCAGCACGCTACCTCGAGACCAAGCGGTGGACTAATTACAATATTATTGATTAAATAAATAAGCATTTTATTTAATTCTTAAGCATGCGCAATGCAGAGCACGTTGGGATTTATATTGTTTTAAAATGATCGCTTTCTGTAGAATTTTTTTAAAAGATTGGAAATGAAACATTTGAGAAGCGGAGAGAAACAAATTATTTTAAATATGTTCAAACAGTTTAGTGAGAAAGATCCCCATTAGCCATTGAGGAAGTGCTGAAATTAACAAAATTTACAGGTGAGTCAAAATGTAGGATAAATTCTGTTCGTAATGAAATTGCAAATACAGGAAATCTATCGACATCATGGAAAATGCGTAGACGTCTGAAGAGGCAGACCCATATTTTTTGTCATTAATAAATAAGAAATGGAGGTTCCTAATAATTGGTACCATCTTACCTTGTATTCAGTCTTATTTCCCGTTAAATTCTATTTTTATTAAGAACAATGTTTCTATAGATGACAGTCCCTTACACAATTCACTCATATGGCGGGTAAAAGTAGCACTGGAGTTCATTCAATAGACGGAGTCGGCGGAGTAATATCTTATACAAGTTTGTTTACAATACAACTGGAACTTAGCTCGGATGTATTATAGGAAATAGTCGAAACAGAAAAACCTCTCCAATCCCAGCTGACACAATGTTATACAACAGAGGCTATCTATAAGCATTTAGACCTATATATTGAAACTGATGCGAACTTTTGAATGTAAATATATCTATAAATTCTTTCTCTTATAAAACTATAGGTACATTGAATTTAATTTATTTAATTTTTTTATTCAATGCCCCTTTACGTTACCCCGATGATATGATAGGTGATTAATTATAATGAAGCGCCAGGAGAGTTCTTAACCTAAACTTAACCTAAATTCCAGACCATGGACAATCATAGGAATAATTCCCTTTAAGGAAAAATTCCTATGGTTTGACTGGGAATCGAAACCGGGACCTCATGAACGCTGATCACTAGCACATGAGGCTGGTAATTAACTTAAAATCAGTGTGGGAATTAATCTTCACTAAGATTCATTATAACCAACCTAACAGAAATAAGTTCAGATACTGCATAAGACTTCTTGGAAACCTATAAATATAAATAATCTTCAACGTTATACCGAATAATATCCTGGTTACAAAAAGAGTGGTAAAATAATATGTAATGGTATCTTTATCATATAAGTTCATATTATATAATACATTGTCAGAGTATATGATAATAAGATGGTAAACATTTCAAAACATAACCTGAAGGAAAAAAAGGTTGTGCCGCGGGAAAGATGGTAGAACTGAAGCACAAAATCAACAACATTACACGAAACTTAGCTCAACTGTTTAATTTATAATGTAATTGTATTGTTACCTATTTTCTTATTTTTCAATTACCAAACATTTATTATTAATGTGGACTGTAAAAAAAAAGCACGTACGGCTCGCTGCTGGTGTGATCCATTTGCAAATTATTCTGTTTCGTACTTTATTTAACAGCTTATGTCCGCGTTCCAAGTTTGTGATATGACTATCCTTCCCTTACAGCCTACACATCACACCAATCATTCTGAGACTTTACTTGACTTAATTGCTACTAATAATCCAGACAGAGTACTAACCCACGGGCAACTGTCAGCTCCCGGAATATCAGCACATGATATTATATTCTTAGCATATTCACTGCAGTGCCCTAAACTAGCTCGTAAGACTATCACATATAGAGACCTAAAACATATAAACAATGCAGCTCTACTTGAAGACACTATAAAATTACCCTGGCATACTATATGGACGTTACATTCTGTTGACGAAAAAGTTGAGGCATTAAATAACCTTATATTACAACTATATGACAGGCACGCTCCACTGAAAACTAAACTAGTGAAACGACACCCTGCTCCCTGGATGTCCGCTAACATTCGTGACTTGATGACTGAAAGAGACGCAGCATATCGGAAATATAGAGTCGACAAAACTGATATAAATCTTAATCACTATAAACGGTTACGTAACAAGACTACACAAACTATCAGAAACGCCAAACTTAGACATCTATACAGCCTTACTGAACCTAATAACAATAACCCAGATATTTGGAAAAATCTGAATAAAATGGGTGTAGGAAGGAAAGACACACAGGTAGAAAAACTACCTGTTTCTCTGAACACACTTAATAACCATTTTACAAGCACATTCTTTACTCCTAAAGACAAAACACATACAATAAGTGAACTACTATTGACAAATCCACCAGACAGAGAACATTTCCATTTTTCATATCTTACAGAAAATGACATAAAGAAAGCTCTCAAACGAATAAAAACAAAAGCAGAAGGTACTGACCGTATAAATATCACTCTACTTAACAAAATAATCGACGTTATACTACCTACCATAACTCATGTTTTCAACTCCTCACTACAAACCTCTATATATCCCACATTATGGAAGCAAGCAATTGTACGCCCACTCCCGAAAGTAAAAACTCCCTTAACTACTAACGATTTTCGACCCATCTTAGTTATTTACCTACCCTTTCAAAAGCTTTGGAACGATTAGTCCACAAACAACTGACTGACTACCTAACTGAACACGACCTTTTAGATCAATACCAATCAGGCTTTAGGACAGGACACAATACAAATACTGCTCTACTAAATATATGTGAAGACATACGCGAAGCATCTGATAATCGAAAACTTACTATTCTTACACTACTTGACTTTAGTAAAGCATTTGACACGGTAGACTTGGACTTATTGTTGCTTAAACTAAAAAACCTCTCACTTTCTGACAGTGTCACGCAATGGTTCAACTCCTACCTTCGTGAGCGCCAGCAATATGTTGTAGGAAATTCTACATTACGCTCTTCTTGGACCTACCGTAAAGCTGGAGTTCCACAGGGCTCGGTGCTCGGCCCATTGCTTTTTTCAATCTATATAAACGACATATCTGACTCCCTAAAACATTGCAAACATCATTTATTTGTGGACGACATGCAGATCTACCTTCACTCAGACAAATATTCTTTAAATGACGCGGTAACCAAAATTAATGAGGACCTTGACTCGCTAACGGCGTGGACAGAGAAATATGGACTTGAATTAAATCCTAGAAAGACACAAGCAATCATTATGGGCCATCAGAGACTATTATCCTCAATTAACACAAATGCAGTATTACATGTGTCACTTAATGGGGTTCAGATCCCTTATAGTGAGACAGTAAAAAATCTAGGAGTGTTTATGGATAAACATTTAATTTGGAATAAACAAATAAATAACATTTGCAAAACTATCTTCTCAATAATACACTCATTAAATCGTATAAGAAATTGTTTACCGTTTTTTCTAAGAAAAATGCTAGTAGAAACACTTGCAATGCCCCATTTTGATTATTGTGATACTCTTTTTACTGACCTAAATACTGTTCTTACCCAAAGACTTCAACGTGTTCACAATTCTTGCATACGTTTTATTTGTGGTATACGTAGATTTGATCACGTTACACCATCCCTGGAACAAATTGTCATGGCTTCGTCTTCAAGATCGTAGAACCATCCATTCCCTATGCCTTCTCTATAACATATTACACACATCTTTACCTTATTATTTATCACACCGCTTCACTAAACTCTCCGATACACATAACTTAGATACCCGATCCCTTGAGCACAGTGTCCTTTATATCCCTCCTCATCATACTACCTATTATTCGAAATCTTTTACAGTTTCTCTTGCTAGAACATGGAATTCACTTCCACCCTATGTCAGAGACTGCCAAACTTTACCATCTTTCAGAAATAAATTGAAAATAAAATCACTAACAGAAACAACTCACTAATACTACTTTTTAAGAATTAATAATGCGTTTTTGCATTATTTAATAAAAATAGACTTAGGATTTGTTAATATATTTACCCAATGCCTTGTATAAAAAGCGTAGATTAATTCATTGTAGTTTATTACTTTCTTTGTATTTTTTTCTCTTCTTTTTATGCATAGTAGATTCGAGATGTTATTCCTTTTTTATTCATTGTGTCATTAATTTAATTTTAATTGTATTTAGTTTCATTCTATTATTAGACATTAATTTCATTATTATTCAATATGACAGATAATTAATTGTTCAATGACTATTATTGTAACTTTTTTTTGTATTCATATGTAACATGTTTGTCCTGTTTAATATGACTATTATTGTAATTTTTTTGTATTCATGTGTAACATATGTTTGTCCTGTTTTATATGACTATTATTGTATTTTTTTTTTGTATTCATATGTAACATATGCTTGTTCTGGTGAGTGGAAGAGAAGGCCACATGGCCTTAACTCCACCAGGCTAAATAAATCTATTCTAAATCTATTCTATTATTTTCATTCTAGTAGTCCTACTACTAATACTGTTATAAGAAAGAATAGAATAAATAAAATTTATATCCGTCTATATGAACAATCTACATAATTAATTTATTAAACTAATACAAAGTACTACTGGCCGATAGCGAGGAGATACTGAAGGCTAACACGCACACACTATTGAGTAACACTAAGAAATTAGGACTGGAAGTAAATATCAATAAAACTAAATATTTATGGTCACACGTAGAAATTCAGTATATAATGGAAATGGACAGCTAATGACAAATGAGGGAAATTTTGAGCAAGTGGGTGAATTCAAATACCTAGGAACGGTAATCACAAATAGGAGTGAGATGCACAAAGAAATTAAACATAGGCTCAATTCTGGAAATGCGTGCTATTATACATTGCAGAGACTTTTGATGTCCCAACTCCTTTCAAAAAACGTTAAGCTGAAAATATATAAAACTATTATTCTATCAGTTATATTATATGGGTGCGAAACATGGACTCTTACTTTAAGGGAGGAAAGGACATTACGAGTATTTGAGAATAAAGTTCTTAGGAAAATTTTTGGACCAACGAGAGATGAACAGACAGGTGAATGGAGAAGACTGCATAACAATGAACTACATGGTCTTTATAGGAAGCCAGATATAATAAGAACAGTTAAGTCTCGTAGACTGCGATGGGCAGGACATGTAGCGCGTATGGGGAATGAAAGACGTGCATGGAAGCTTCTTGTAGGAAAGCCAGAAGGAAAACGCCCAGTTGATAGACCAAGAATGAGATGGGAGAACAACATTAACTGTGATTTGAGGGAAGTAGATTATGCAGGGAATGATTGGAAAGCATTAGCTCAGGATAGGGATGTATGGAGAGCTTATGTCCGCACGGCCATGGACCTACGGGTTCGATAGTGCCAGTGAGTAAGTAAGTAAGTAATACAAGGTTATTTTTTTATTTTTTGAAGGTAATTTAAATGCAAAATATAAACTCGTAATTATAAAAATATAATATGAAATAAAATTATGAAGTATTATTTAATAAATAAGTTTAAATTGCCGTTATCTCACCTCGTATTTTGTTGTTTCCTGTAAGACATGTTTCAAAGCATGTTTTCTCCATCTTCAGTTGGTACAGATTTCTGTACTTATAATCTTCCTTAAGACTTAAGTATTCTAATTTATTATTAAAATACAATAGGAAGTAACATTATGAGGTTTTACTTAATAAATTAATTTAGTCTGCCGTCATATTACTTGTACCAACTGGAAATGGAGCAAATATGCTTTGAAACATGTCTTACAAGAAACAACAAATTATGAGGTAAGATGACGGAAGATCAAACTTATTTATTAAACTCGTAATTGTTTCTTTCCGAAAATTATTTCAGTCTTGTAATTCCAAGATTCACTTTAGTGATGAATTATTTCAATGGAAATAGTTGTTTTGCGAAACAACTGTGTTCTATTGACAGAATAAAATTAATAAAGTCATTTCTTGTATCTCAATTGATATTCACCACTTTATAAACCAATATACGACGTACTATAGAGGATGATGGACATTTCTCCTTAAAATTCTACGCATAATCTGAACATTCACATTACAATAGGATGGTATAGCCTGCGATTTATTGAATAAAGTTTCCAGATTGTGGGCTTAACCATGACAGGGATGAGCACATGCAGATTTACATAAAATTACAATAAAAGTTCTTCAGACCACGAGTGCCATGTTCTGTGATGCCAAACCAGCACAAACAATGATAAATATGAACGGCTGAACTAATTCTACAAACGAGATGTTGTTCCATTTTTATCGTTTCTGGCATGTACTACATACAACTAAGTATTGTTTTTTATCACAAAATATTGTTTCAAACAGATTGTATCCAATTAACATCTATAACTAAGTTACGTCAAACTAAAAAAAGCTTCTCCTCAAGTAAATAATTTATAACAGAACTTGAGTCCTATTGATTAGCAGTTACCTCACTCGTCTCCAGCTCCGAGGCTCAAACTCGGCCTGGATCAATGGAATTTTAAGTGTCAAAATGCCAAGTAGGCCTATGGCTTAATTCGAAAGGTAACTTGTGTCGCATAATTATGGCACTAAAAGAACCTCGTACACAGTGAAGCTTCTGAACAAATCTTTTCAGCTCTTAAAGTCCTGATTTCAATTGCGACCCTAATCTCCCGAGATTTTAGGGAACTTCAACAAAAATAGGTTTAAGATCATAAAATGAAAGATTATATTTCAATATGTAAATCTCTCGATGTAGAATGGAAGGAAATATCTTTATTATTACTGTATTATTATTATTATTACTATTATTATTATTATTATTATTGTTGTTGTTGTTGTTGTTATATCTACAAGGAAACCACATATTAATCTTCTTCTTCAACCAACCAAGTCTTAAGCCTATATGCCTGCTACGATCTCACTGATGGATTTTGTATCCAGCGTTTCCTGTTGGACAATAATAAAGCATGACCTTGGGAACCAGATATTAATGAGGACAGTTAAATCTCGTAAACTGGGATGGACAGGACATATGGCACGAATGGGGAATAAAATAGGGCATGGAAGCTTCTTGTAGGAAACTCAGAGAGAAAACGCTGAGTTGGTAGACAATAATGAGGTGGGAGAGTAACAATAACCATTATTTGAGAGAAGTAGATAATACAGGACATGACTGTAAAACATTGGCTCAGGATAGAGATGTGTGGAGAGCTTTTGTCCGTGAGGCCATGAACCTGTGGATTTGATAATGCCAGTGAGTTAGTTAGTTAGTCTACAACTTTTAAAATCTCCATATCACCAAAAAGGCATATTACGGCTGTAGCTTAAACAAAATATGAACAATACATTATGAAGTTGAAATATTGCATATGCTTATGAATGTGTGTTAAAAATTGCATAACACCTTTGTATTACATTTGTTCTTGAAACTTTTCTTCGCGTATGGATTTAGAATTATTAAAATCACAGACAATTGACTTTAGCCAGAGTCTGTTCCTTTTAAAAATAGGACAATCAAATAAAAATGTTTCAGGTGTATTGGTTGCTGACGCTTACAATTATAATCGCTCTCTAGATTATTATTGGATTTCATGAAATAATATCCAAGATTTGAATGTCCTGTCATAAATTATGTTAAAATGAAGTTTGGAATAAAATGTTTTGTATTTGGTACGTAGTGTAGAATACGGAAGAAGAGTGCTTTAGTCAAAGCACCATTTGTACTCCTTAATGACAGGTCATTTCAACAAATGAATATGTAGTTCCATATATCTTTGGACTAAAAGAGTATAATATGTACCTCCGTAATTTGTGGTCAGAACAGTGTAAAACAATGTGAATGTCATGTGAAAAATTATAATCCTGGAGAGATCGGATATGTCGAAACTGCATTTTATTTTCGAATCGATTCAAACTACTTTAACCCAGTTTACTGAAAAACTTAAACTTTTTGTTATATAGAAGGGAAGTCATAAAGAGCCTTGGTCACGTTCCGTGACATAGCATACTAGGCACGCAACAATGATTTTCGAGTAAGAACTCACTGCATTCACAGTAAAGGATAAAATAGTAACTGCTCATGAACTAAATAAATCACAAGAAAAGGTCAAAAGTCTGATTTTTGCTACTTTGCACCGCGATTGTTAGACTTCTTAACATACCCAGATATTGTAATCATTTTAAGAAATATATACATTTTAATAAAAGAGTAAAATTATCCCACCATAAGCCTTGATGTAGTCGGAGGTAAGGCTCCCGCCTTTATAAACATTCGGCACTACATATCAGCCGGATTGTCAGCCCTCCCGCCTTTATAACCAGAACAAGGCCTGATACTCATTTTAGTTAAATTCTGAGTCGACCCCAAGGTCATGGTGACACCTGAAGGTTTAGGCTAATTTACAAGTCATGACCCAACCGGGACTCAAATCCCTAACCTTTCTGCTTGTAGTGCATTGTTTTAACAAACTATGCTATAGCGTCTCCCAATATTTTTAATAACCAATTGTAAATTTGTTGTCACATTGTACTAAACTTTGGCTCCAACATAAAGAGTAACATCTGTACAGTATTTTCATAACTAACTCACTGGACTAACGAACCCATAGGTTCATGGCCGGGCTGACATAGGGTCTCCATACATCCCTATCCTGAGATAATCTTTTCCAATCATCCCCTGTATAATCTACTTCCCTCAAATCATGGTTAAATTTATTCTCCATCTCATTCTTGGTCTACCAACTGGGCGTTTTCCCTTCTGGTTTTCCTACAAGAAGCTTCCATGTCCTTCTTTCATTCCCATTCGTGCCAAATGTCTTGTCCATCGCAGTCTACGAGATTAACTTATTATATCTGGTTTCTTATAAAGATCATGAGCTCGTTGTTATGCAGTCTTCTCCATTCACCTGTCTTTTTCTCTCTTTGGTAAAAAAACTTTATTCTCAAATACCCGTAATCTTTTCTCCTCCCTTAAGGTAAGAGTCCATGTTTCCCACTCATATAATACAACTGAGAAAATAACAATTTTATATATTTTCACTTTAACGTTTTTTTAGAGAAGTTGGGACGACAAGAGTGCACATAATAGCAAAACAGAATTTTATGTATAAAATAATTGCAACATTTTCAATAAAGAATCTCATTGTGGAACCTCTCCTGGGAGTTATTCTTTTCCCTATATTTTGATGGTTATAAAATACAGCTAGTACGCTTGGAAATAAACAAAAATTAATTTTCCATGACCATTATAGTTAATTTAAATAGCTTACTCCAATTTTTAATACGCAATATCCGAATTTCGGCCTGACCTTCCTCGCTCTTTCATTCACTACAGCTAAACGAGTCGATACGGCTGCTTTAAAAGCTCCACTCTGCTGGTCTGAAGTATATCATAATTCAACTCACGGACCCAATTTATCGCCATTTTTTTATTTCCATTGTTTTTTCTTCGGCCGTGTTGCCACGTAACTTGTCTCGATATACGATTGTAAGGCAAAAATATGATAAGAATGTCTGTGCTTTTTATTATACTTTAAAGAAATAGCTGCAATATCTCGCATTAGCACGTACAGCAGATATTGTATCATAAAGAATCCCAAGTTCACGGTCTGAATAAAATACCAATTTAATTTTCAGTTTGACAATAAAATGCCCATTAAAATTTTCTGTAATTGTATCACTGCAAATGAAACAAATTTAATATAGTCTAGGCTCATATGTTATGGGCGATAAATATATCAAAGACTTTAATATTCTCACTGTACTTTAAGACGTATAGAATTTAATAATTATTATGTTTAAATTAAACATTTTTTGAGTTTCTTTACAAACGTTATCCAGAACTTTGAAAAGTGATGCATTTTCTTTTTACATATGCATAATATGATATGACTGGTACTAATTAGATGTTCGGATAAATATGTCTTCAGTTTTATTCCCGAATAACTTTAATGTTAATTAAGGATTTTATAAAATAAAATAACACGCTACAATGTGATTAGCCTAATTAAAATAACTCAAAATTTGTCGTAAGGACTTTAAATGCTTAAGAGAATAGAGTATGTTTCTATTTGTTCACACGTCAAGTTATTTTGCGTGCCTTAAATGTATGATATGAGTCCAATGGTTCTATTTCCCATACTAACGATGAAATCCGTATTCATAATTTTTACACAAAAAAAAAATCTGGTCTTTTTTGAACCTGCGAACTTCGGAACTCAATCGCGCATGGTAAATACTAGTCCATCGGGACAAACATGTATACACACAGACACAAACACACACAGCATATATAGGATAAAACACAGTCTTTTTAAAATAGCCCACCTGCTTACGGTATTTTGTTGACTTTGTATAGTGAGTGACAAAATAATGAGATGCATTTGTAAATCATTTAGTATGGGGAGGCGGCCTACATTTCATTCTCTCAAATAACAAACGAAGCAAAACTACACAATCTTCTGAAAGGGAACTGTAACGATTATATGCCGGAACCTACTTTGGAATTTCTCCCATTGCACAGTTGTTATGCTCCAAGGACGTGTCCAAAAAAATATCTGCCATTTTTAACTGCAAGGCACAAATCTCCAGCGACAAATATCTGATTTAAACTACAGGGAAGTAATACAACTGCTGACTTGATGGATTGATAATCCTCACAACCTGCTGTCCGCTTCACTTCACTCCGCTCTATTCAACCAGGGAGTCAATCTGCTTCGCACAGTGGGTTTCCACCGGATTCTGGCTTCGATTTCTGTGCCTTGCAGTTAAAAGTGGCAGATAACTTTTTACACACGGCGTTGGTACATCACAACGCTTCTCTGGGAGAAATTTCAAGGTAGTTTGGGCGTGCAGTGGTTGACAGACCTTTTGTAAGTAAAGACTCAGTGGTAGGTAACAGTATGTTTGCCAGTCACGACTATTTGGTAGATCATTTCTATCGTTTATCTATCCTAGAATCTCCGACGTGTGTGTTGTACCAGTGATGGACTGGATTCACATACTACAATACAGTGTTAAAAACAAAGGCAATTTTAAGAATCTAAGGTAATTTACATTGGCATGTTAGAAGACGAATGGTCATAGACTAAATATCTTGAGCATTAAATAAAATAAATAAATAAATATTTTGTTGATTATTTAATTTATGCTTTTCAAGAAATGTCCATAAGTATAATAAATTAAACATCTGAAATTTATTTAATTGATAGGGTCAGATGTAATTAGGCGGAAATTCATGGTATACAAAATAAAACAATGTACAGCCTTTGAAAAAAAATGATCGCGCAGCTCTTGATGGTGGAAAGTTAAAGTTGTGAAGAGCGATTCACACTAGTAAGTTGTTAAGTGTGCTGTCTCCTTTGAAGTCAAATCCGGCGGCGTAAGTCTTTCTTCATGTAGTATTCGTATCGTTCGCTCCAGTAGAGCAGTCGGTAAGATGCTTTCTTGCGACGACGCAGGCCCAGATCAAGATTTTTAAAAATAATGTCGTTAATTTTCATAATGCCTACACGTTACCAGGCTCAGTTATATAAATAAATGTGTATATAGGGAAATAAATAAATATAAAGCTAATACATATATATATAGAAAATGAGTAACGATGGTAACATCTCATTACTTTGTTTACAAAACACAATGCATAACGAGAGTTTTTATTTCCACGTCAGATTAATTTAAATTAAATCAAGTTGATATCTAATTTCATTAGTAAGTCCTGGAGTATTGCATCGCTTCATACGGAAAGCTCCTACCAGGGACGGTTGTAGTCTAGTGGAGAAAGCTTCTGTTTCCCATACATGTGGTCGCGTGTTCGATCCTGCTGTCATGTTTATTTTTTCTCTCACGTCCTTATTTCAATTAATTTTCTTTGTTTTGTTACAGCATTTACCGCACTACTTAGTTATGCGAAATTATTTTCCATTGCTCGACACACAACGAAATAGAACATATTTTAGTTTCTCAAATAGTTGTGTACTTGTGAACCAAATATCTGACATCTGATCATGCGCAGTGGCTTCGTTTTGGGACTTGAAAATTATCTATGCGCGATCATTTATTTCAGTGGCTGTACCTTGGAAGCCAGATATAATAAGAACAATCAAGTCTCGTAGACTGCGAAGGGCAGGACATGTTGCACGTATGGGGAATGAAAGACGTGCATGGAAGCTTCTTGTAGGAAAGCCAGAGGGAAAACGCCCAGTTGGTAGACCAAGAATGAGGTGGGAGAATAACATTAACTATGATTTGAGGGAAGTAGATTATACAGGGAATGATTGGAAAGGATTAGCTCAGGATAGGGATTTATGGAGAGCTTATGTCCGCGCGGCCATGAACCTATGGGTTCGATAGTGCCAGTGAGCAAGTAAGTAAGTAAGTAAGTAAGTACCTTAGTAGTATTTTTGTTAAAAGTATCAGATATCGATCTGGGTTGCAGAACCGTCTAATTGAAACGACAGATACAGTAAAAGTGATAAAAACAAGACAAAAACACCCAAATTGATTCCGACACATGTTTTGCCCTTGAACAAAACATCAGGGTGTTTTTACTTTTGATGTATACACCTTGATGATGTCCTGTTCAAGGATGAAACACGTATCGAGATCAATTTGGGTAAGTTTTTGTCTTATTTTGATCACTTTTACTGTATCTATGGGTTCAATTGGACGGATCTACAGCCCAGATCGATTACTGACTCTTTTAACGGAATTACTGCTAAGGTACATTATTTTAATTTGTGCTTCAGAAATTATCATAAGGAGTGATTTCAAATTTATCTAGAGGATTTGGAAATCAAGAGTGGCATTTGTTAGGACTATTTAACGAATAAATTTAAGCTGTTTACTCACAAATCATTATTTAAATATAGTTGTTTTAAAATATTTAAATATTTAATGTAAACGGCGATGTTTAAAAATAAATGAGAAACGTTATATTTCATTTCTTCATCACTGCAACCAGATCATATTTATTGCCAAATAGAATCGCAGTATTGTAAGAGTGCACCCTAGTGGGGTACAAAATGAAACACATCATTACAGGTTATTAATTAATTTCTGTTGTCCTATGATGAATATGTCAATTATATTTTTCTTCAACGTTAATTCCTGGGAAATAATATGTTGAAGAAAGTGTAAACAGTGGTTTCTTTTTTTTAAGGTATAATCAATTGCTACGAATGTTTTTCTATTATACCTCGCAAGCAGAATCTGGTTAAATTCGGCCTACAATCTGGAAATCATTTGATAAAATCGTATGGCAACAATTAGAGTGATAACATCGAGGTGAAAAACGACTGTGATTGGTTGTAAATCAAAATTCATTGAAATGTGATTGGTCATTGACTGCCATTTGGGGCATGAGTTAAATAGTCACTTTTACTGTATCTATGGGTTCAATTGGACAATCTTAGATGCCCTTCACAAAGAATTTAAAACATTAATCGGCTATAAAAATATTAATAAAGGAAGAACATTTATTTTTATTTCACTATTTTCAATCATTATATTTAATAACTTTCTAGGATCTACAACCCAGATCGATTGCCGACTCTTTTAGCGGAATTTCTGCTAAGGTAAATTATTTTAATTTGTACTTCAGAAATTACCTAAATAAAAGCTAGTAGTCCAACCCAATAGAAGAGATAAATGTGGTAAGCCACATAGAGTAACCCTGCATGAGGAAGCATGACAGTTTCATGAAAACTATATATTACGAGAAGAGCGTTACTGACATTTTTATGTAGAACTCCCATTTCCTTGTAAAAACTTGCGCACTAGAAAATCGAGCTACCTACATGATTCACTAGAGGATCGTAAAAGTAATTGTTTCCGGCCTCTCTCGAGGAGAAGAAAAACTCTAATAGTATCATTTCCACCTTCCACAGGACCTGAAATTGGTTCCTTTTTTACAGTAAAGTGCAAATTGTGTCAAAGAAAAAGGTGCTAGCCTGTCCCATACAAGATTTTTATACTCGCACCAAACCCAATGTTTACTGCAACCCTTCTTCTTCATAAAACTAGAAGAGTTTATAACTCTGAAATAACGTTGACACGAAAATGGCTACGAATGTGCAACTACAGTATAAAGTTTATTATTTCATTAAAAACATATTTGATTTTACTTATTCTCATATAAAATAACTTTACATTTGATCAACTTTTCCGAATCATATTCATTCTCATTAAGTTTCCTATATTCTTATATTATTTCAATTTATTTAACGCTAGATAGCTACATATAGATAATACATATAGGATAATAACTAACAAGCTCACTGGAGCAATCGAACCCATAGGTTCATGGCCGCATGGATATAATCTTTGTCCTCAGCTAATATTTTGAAACCATCCTCTGTATAATCTACTTCCCTCAAATCATAGTTAATGCTGTTCTCCCACATCATTCATGTCCTGCCTATTGGGCGCTTTCCCTCTGGTTTTCCTACAAGGAGTTTCCATATATAGGTTAATAACAGGGATTTCCCTTTCAATCGTAACAGAATTCCAGGTTATAACTTCATCCCTTCAGAGACGTTTTATTTGAAATCTTGTTGGCCACCTGCAGTTGACACTGCAGAACTCCACTTCCAGGATCTTCCAATTACAATCAGGATGTCTATATGGATGATCACAATTCTAAAAATTACCATAAAATCCTTTCATCATCTTCACCTACTGTTACACTTCTCTGCATTTCTTACCAGTCATAGGAAAGCAATAGGAAGAAAAACTATAAATAATCAAAACCAAGTTGCTTCTCATTTGCACAAAATGTTGAGAAAACCAGAAAAAAAGAAAGGTGCAATAGCCAAAAACTAACAAATCAGAATACAAAAAACAAAATGTTTGTTAGGAAGATACAAATAAACACCATCAGTTCCATGAGAAAGAATCACAAGCAACTTCTGAAATAAAGATGAACCTTTTGGTTTTTGCAGGGTCATATATTTTGTTAAAAATTCTTTCTCAAAGGTGATTGGATACTGTTACACCTTTGGTAGCTATTTTAGGGCATAAAGGACCTTTGGAACATGGATTACTAGTGAACGGTAAGATAGTGTGATTTACCTACGGATTACGTTAGCCGAGCGGCATGGCTGATGACTTTATAGTAGAGGGTATTCGAGACAAATAAATAACTAATTAAATAACCATCTATATTTAAAAATTATAAGAACAAATAATTACAAATAAATAAATTAGCCTAACTTATTCTAATACATATTCATGGGGGGGAGGGAAAGAGAGAGAGGTTAAACCGCGGTATGTTGAAACTTCGCCCCATGACCGGGCTAAACAACCCATATTACTTCATACTACTTAAATTTATTTCTAAACCTATCCATCTTGATTTTATTATAAAGGCCCCCAATATCCTATTAAGAACAACATGTGCAAACTTACCACAGCTCTGCTCCAACCACTCTACATCTTCAACACTGGTCGTCCAGTCACTCTACGCTTTTATGACTACCACTCTGAAGGCCTAACTGTAATCTCTCTCTCTTTCACCAAGCATAGTAAGTTCATAGGCCCTAGCGGTACATTTGTCCTGTCTGTCTTTTGGAATGTGAAAACCCTGACTTTCTCATCCTTAGGCTATATTTCGTTCTGGATGTTTCCAGAACCTCAACTTGTAACTGTATATGATTTGATATAGACCTAACTGTACTAGTCAAGGTAAATCTGATTACCAATTCTGTCTAATATGAAACCTATAATATTACTAATATGAAACCTATAATATTAATACTATTTAAAATAATTAATTAAAATATCTAGTCCTAAATTATCATATTTATAACAGATACGATGTGATACATGCATGAAATGCTAATTGGAGCAGCCAATATCCGGGTGTTCAGTCCTTCTGTATCCTAATATTTTCAAGTTATAATAATATGAAGAAGTGCGCACAAATTTGGTCTCTACTGTATGCCAGCAACGATTTTGTTCTCTTCAAACAGACATTGAAATGGTATCTTGCACACGGTCTATCACAAAGCTTACACACGCAGTCACTTGACGGATCACGATAGTTTGAAATTCTGCAGAGTTTGTGGTGATATCCATGCACTGCCAGTCTTATTATTGCACTGCGTATCTTGTTTTCTGGTCCAGTCCAGTCTAGATTGATCATTGCATCTGTTGCGTAAAAATCTTCCGGTATTTATTTTCTCTTCTTTTGTATTATCTCCTTCTCCTTCGAGGGTTGGTTGATAAATATTTTCAAGTTATGAGTGTTTGTTAGTGTAGTATTTATAGTTAACAAACGTCGAGGACTTGAATTTCAGTATTCTACTGATAAAAAATATGTGAAGCAATAAAAGTAATATTGCTATTTTTCAATATATACACAATACCTTAGTGCAATGTATAACGCTAATAACGCTTTCAAAATACAAATTCTCTGGCTGTGAATTGAGATTAAAGTTAAATTGTTTACAAAAGGCCCACCCTACCCTACTGGCTTAACGCTTTGTAAACTACTGTTTTCGCCACTTTACCTGAAATTTCATTAGCAGTTTTATTGTTCCTTGACCACTGCAATTCAAACATCTTTTTTCTATGATCCTTATCTGGAAAATCTTAATGTGAGACATTCCTCTGAGATAAAGCATTATTATTATTATTATTATTATTATTATTATTATTATTATTATTATTATTAATTATTTATTTAATGCAGGGCACTTGAAATATAGATCATTCACCCAAATGACAGACCTTAATAACATATTTACAATAACTATACACAATTGAAACAATAACATAAAAACACTATAAAAATAGAAATAGAATAATCTTAAGTAGATTAGGAGGTTTGCAGTGAGATAATTTTCCCTCTTGCCTCCCAGTAGCGTTGATGGAGTGTAGAAGTTGTTAGTGAGAATAGTGGAGTAGGTGGGCAGAATCCATATTGGCACCAGTCCTGTCCAGCATACAGAGAGGATTGTTCAATATTCCCAGACGATGAAGGTGGGTAGCGAGACAGTCATGTCCTGTTGCAATCCGAAATTTTGCGACAGCTTCTTTTCGTGGCCAATCTGGTACTTCAGAAACAATTTTATTTCTCCATTGGCTTTCTTTGGTCCTTTCTAACAATGCCAGATGGTATTCAGATTTTATCTTGGCGTGGATAGCAGTGGCAGATCTACGGTAAGGAATTTCTTTCATGGGTGCTTGTAGAATTTGAGTGCTTAATTTTGCAAGAAGATCTGCAGCTTCATTTCCTGCGATCCCACAGTGTGATGGTATCCATTGTAGTGCAACTCGCTTTTGGAAATAAATAAGGCTGTTGATGAATTATTATTATTATTGTATTATTATTGTTATTATTATTGTATTATTGTATTATTATTGTATTATTATTATTGAATTTATTGTATTATTATTATTGTTAATATTATTGTTAATATTATTGTATTATTATTGTATTATTATTGTATTATTATTGCATTATTATTGCATTATTATTATTGTAATATTATTATTGTAATATTATTATTGTATTATTATTATTGTATTATTATTATTATTGTATTATTATTATTTATTATTATTGTATTGTTATTATTAGTATTATTATTATTATTATTATTATTATTATTATTATTATTATATGTGTATGGAGGCTTATTCGGGATCCCTTTAAAGAAATATTCACTGGTGCCTTGTTTATACCTCTGGGGATTATTATGTTGGGGGTCTTGGAATCCTTTAACCCTAAATATTGCTGTGCGTTTTTAACTACCTGATCTCCATTACTGTTCCTTCCGACTTTATCTTATTTTATAAGATAAGATACTCTCCCGGTTACGGTACACAATATTGTGTGTGGGTCAGAACTTTGTGCGGTTCGCCTATTTTTCATGAGGGTCAGCTAGGATTCAGTTATGCCACCGCAAAATCGTACAACCCTCTAAAATGTCATTTTAATGACAAAAGCACGGAGTGAAAAGCGGTTCCCAGGTCATTTGCATTTTATAAGAGTAGTGTCACTGTCGATCAAGAATGTCAAGCTGGATATTTTCAATATTTTAATGACTTCTCGCAATGAAATGATAAGACTTTTTGGAACGTGCCAACAGACAGTACACACTTTCAGCTTGGAAAGTTTTCATGATTAAATTAAATAGTATAACCTATTATTCTACCAGTTATATTATATCGATGCGAAACATGGACTCTTACTTTAAGAGAGAAAAGGAAATGACGAGTATTTGAGAATAAAGTTCTTAGGAAAAAATTTGGACCAAAGAGAAATGAAGAGACAGGTGAATGGAGAATACTACTTAACAGTGAACTACATGGAAGCCAGATATAATAAGAAAAGTTAAGTCTCGTAGATTGCGATGGGCAGGACATGTGGCACGAATAGGGATTCAAAGATATGCATGGAGGCTTCTTGTAGGGAAACCAGAAGGAAAACGCCCAGTTGGTAGACCAAGAATGAGGTGGGAGAATAACATTAACTATGATTTGAGGGAAGTATATTATACAGGGCATGATTGTAAAACATTAGCTCAGGATAGGGGTATATGGAGAGCTTTATGTCCGCGCGGCCATGATCATATGGGTTCGATAGTGCCAGTTAGTTAGTAGTACATGCAACGCAAATGACATGATCAATAGGATAACATTTAGATTAACATCTGATAGGTAACATATACGTCAGTGAATATTAAGCTAGTTTATTTTATCGAACCAAATTTTTATTCCATAAAAGTTCTAAATGATATAAACATTAGAGACGAATACTTCTGTCTTATTGCGTAGAGAAAGATGTAATTACTCAATTTACATTAATTAAATACAACATAATCCTAGCCAGCATATTCAAGATTGTACTATTTGATTTTTAAACGACTGAATCATGAGACCCATTCCACCTACAGTAGACAATCTAATGCAGCAGAATTATATGCGACCACACTATGCGGTTAAATATATTAAGATTTAATTAATTCCATTAATTTAGTATGACCTCTCACGTTACAGGACTTTTCACATGCAACACACCAACCGGGACTTGCAATGACACGACCTGCTGGGAAAACGAGTTTAAACTATGAATCAAGATACACTATTTGACCACACAATTATATGTAGGACCTCCCCGAATGTATGATCAGCTCTTCCGAGACAAACAACACGCTCGCACTAAACATGGCGAATATGATGATGATTATGATGACCAGATAATGTCCAGGGACCGATCAGCCTTTAAGTGCCTTGATATTCGTCTTATGGCTGAGGACATATTCCGAAAAAAATCATTACCGAGGAAACTAGTTCCGACCGGAAATCGAACCCGGGCCCGCTACTAACATTTAATACATAGTTGTTTTTGTGCAAGTCTGTTAAAGCCTTTAATTGAACTTTAATAAAGTTTCTAACTGTGTTGAGTTTTCACGTTCACAACCCATTACAGTCTGTTCTAAAAATAAGTTAGGGCTTAAACTCGTTCACTGAAATTTAATTGTAAAAACAATCGTGATCATCTGCTGCAACTCGAGTTTACACAGTAGTTCCATCTGTCTCACTAGAAAATAACGTTTCTTCAACACTTAATGCAATAAACAAATCCATGTCTGTAAATCTTGTTGTCTGGCAATTAAGATACCAATGTTCCATTTTGATTCTTAGATTTGCATTCTTAATACAAATGCCAAATAACTTGATTCACATATTTATTTTATCTTCACTTATAAAGATGATGTTTGTAATAATTACTTTGTTACTAAATATATATTAATCTTAGTGAAACAGATGTTTCAACATTTTTATTCACTCAATTTTGCTTATTATTATTTGGGTTTGTTTTTATTGGGTTTTACCTTTTCTATCGTTTGTCTTTTTACCTATTTTTAATTCTTCACTTAAGCTCAGAACACCCACGCAGACCGAAGGAAAAGATTTAAAATTCCCTATACTGCCAGAACGCAAAACGGGTCCCCGTAGTGGAACTACGGACTTTACCGACCACATCACGGGACGGACTTTTACATAAAATGGTGTTAGTTGGCTGAATATAGGGAGCAATGAAGAACCTTAGGAAATGAGTGATTAAACATAGCCTACTGTTTTCTTAAATCATAGAGTGATTAAGTGAACGAGCGAATTAGCGATACTATTTAACTCATGCCCCAAATGGGAGTCAATGGCCAATCACGTTTCAATGATTTCTGTTTTACAACCAATCAGAGTCGTGTTTCACCAAATATTTATCAGTGTTATAATTACCATATTAAAGAAAGCTCCTCCTTACAATATTGCGTTCCTTTGGCAATAAATAGTATGATCTGGTTGCAGTGATAAACAAAAGAAGCAGTAGAAGCGTACCTATCGTTTCTCATTTGTTTTCAAACATCGCCGTTTACATTAAATATATACATATTTTAAAATAACTATAGTTAAATAATGATTTGTGAGTAAACAGCTTAGTTTTATTCGTTAAATAGTCCTAACAAATGCCACTCTTGATTTCCAAATTCTCTAGATAAATTCACTCCTCACTTCGTGAGTCGTGAATTTATCGATAATTTGGAAATCACTCGTGGCATTACTTATGATAATTAATTGGTTAATTTTAGTTTAGTTACTTTATTTTACTTTCAATGACGTTATTGAAATTAGTCCGCCTAAAAAACAGGATATTAACATAACATACTTAATTTTATAGCATTCATAAGGTAGCAACACTATTGCTATATTTGCCTTATTCTTCTTCTTCTTCTTGCAAGGATTAAACCATTTTGGTTCGTTCCGGCTTCAAATATTATAGCTGCTGTGTCCATCCCTTTCGTTGGCGTCCCCGATCTCTTTTTCCTCCTCTTAGTTAATGTTTCAGACTTTTCCTAGGTAATCTGTTGGTATCCATTCTGCAGACATGTTCGTACCATTTTCCCCTATACTCTTCTATTTTATCTGTCAAACTGAATATTTGTGGTTCTTAGCGGATATCTTCACTCCGTTTTTTATCCATTAAAGTATATCCAGCCACAAATCGTAAATATTTCATTTCTCCTGCTTCTATTATTTTAATTGACTGTTTATTCAGAATTCATATTTCTGAGCCATATAATATTGCAGGTACAGCTAATACTTTATACAATTTTAAATGTTTTTCTTTTCTTACTCTCTTTCCCAGTGTTCTTTTAGGGTGCCACATAAGTATTGAAATATTTGTAATTTATTATTCATGTCTTTTTCTCTATTACAACCTAAAGATACACCTAGATAATTGAAATCTTTTACTTGTTCTAGAGTTTTGTCATTTAGTTCTATTTTTGTTCTTTCCATTTATTTGCCTTATGTAAGGTTTAAAATCTTTAACTGACCTTATTTTATTTCCATTTATTCTAATCTGATGCATTTGATAACAAATGTCGTTACATGTGATCTAGGCTATTAAATTTTACCTCATTTTTAATATTAATTTATTTACACAACTGTTTCAGATGACTTAATATGTCCAATAACGCTGTAAAAATGACTACATTTAAAATACAATTCTTAATTTAATAAATTCTTTGAATTTAACTTGATAACTAAGCGTTGTGCATATATTTCATTACAAGTTTTCATCTTCAAACAGTAATTATTAATTGTATGTTCTGTTTAATGACAATTCATTGTGCTTGTATACAGAGTGTAACTAAATTCCCATTACAGGCTTTGAGGACGTGTAGTGGAGATTAAGGCGGTTAAATTTAGCATAGAATCTCCTGTCCGGAAAAGCACCGTTTTCCCGCTAAACGCAAAATACCACAACACACGTTCAAGTCTCCCGTATTTTCGGCGCCAAAGACTAGGATAATACGTACGTCATTTTCCGATCACCTGATGTATCATGTGCACTACAGGTTTGTTTACAATCCATTCAGTTGAGTTGCGATCTGCCCAGAGACATCTGTACCTGCTGTTGTGCTTATGGTCTTTGTTCATACTGTACTAAGCTGTACGTACTACATATCATTTGTAGCGTGTTGCTGTTACCATGGTAGAATACGCGTTTACGGAATGTACGGGGAAGCTCGGTGAAATGGGAGATCATCTGGACCAACAATTTAGACAACAGTGGATAGGTCGTGTTGGCCCGATTGCTCGGGCTGCATGTTCTCCCGAATTGACCCCGCTAGACTACTACCTGTGGGGCCACACGAAATTCATAATTTACGAGACCGCCGTGGTATCCAACGAAGACCTACTGGAGTGGGTCACGGCTACGGCGTTACCGTATCTGTGTTGACGTCAGTGGTCGTTATATCGAGCCCTTCTTGTAAGAAGACCCAGACGATAAACAGCAGGCGTCAGAGAGAGCAAGATATATTGTGTGTGTGTGTGTGTTTTTTTTTTTTTTTTTTGCGTGAAGCGGGAAAACAATACATATCCGAACATGAGTTCCTATGCTAAACGTAACCGTCCTGGTCCCCATATAATGGTAAAACTGAGAATTATAAGCTATGCATATGCTATATAATATTGCTGCGATAAGCATAAAAATCAACTATGTTATTGATCTGTTCACATTTGATTTTATTCAGTGGAGAGAAGAAAAAAATACCTCATCTTATTATTTAACATTCATAATATTTTAACTTCTGACATTTTAAATTCCTACTTTCATTCATTTCAATTAGAGATGTGTAACTCATAAAAGTCGCGAATTATTACTTTCGTAAATTACATCCACATAAAAATTTGCAGATACAGCACAGTTTATTAGAATTCGTGACAAATTCATACCATCTTTATGGCTCTCATAAACAGAAAGTACACCAATTAGAGAATACAAATCTGATTAATTCAAATAAAATATACGCCAACCAGTCAAAACACAAACATGGACGCCATATATAAACGGTCTCGTATCAAACATTCTTAAACACGTGTAAAAATTGAAAACTTTATTTGTAGCTTCCTATATTAAATAATGTTGCTATAAAATCTGTTTTTGCTTTTTTATTGTTAAATTCACATTCAGTTTCTGACTAAAATGTAATTAAAATATTCGATACTTAGGTGAAATATTTTCAAATGATTTTGTTTTAGATTTAAGTATATGACAATTGGAATTATACAAGAGGAGCCCAATAGAATGAAACAATGGAAAAGATATAATAGAACATGACACATAAAATTAAATTTTAAACTGGGATTATTTGGAGCAAGACTGTCTCCTTTAAACTTAAGTTGTGATCGAGGTTTAAACTATGTCCATCGCCGTGGCGTAGTCGTACATCCCACTCCGGCGACCGAGGTTCGATTCCTGGCGGGGTAGCGGATATTTAATCTCCACCTTGGGTCTGGGTATGTGTCTTGTCCTTGTGTCTATATGTGAGAATAACAGAAAGTTAACAAAAAGGAAAAACAAGAAGGAAAACAAGTATAACACAAAAAAAAAACCAAGAGGTCAAAGTGCGTGTTTATATCTATTATGACAATTTTTTGACACTTAAGCTATTTCTCTGTATAAACCAGCTTTCATTGTTTCATGTTGAATAGAAAACAATTTCCCGTTTGAATTAAGTAGAGGTCATTTCTAACTTCAAATTAAATTTATCAGATTTTCTTTTCGTTCTTATTTTAACCTCTCCCATTTAGGTACTGTTCTATGCTCCCCGAGGCTTACAGTGATGCGATCTGACGAGAGAAGATGTTTAAATGTATCATCACATTTTTTTAACTTATAAGGGCATGGAGACCCCAGATGAGTAATCAGCCCAATTCCAGGGCCATCTTCAAGACAACACGAACATTTAAGTTAAAAAAGAGTACTTATTAATTCATTCATACTAAATAAAGCTAATATGGTATGGTGATTATGATGGAAAAATGATATTTAGGGACTGTTTGGGCCTTATACGATTCCCAACATTTGTCTTATAGATGAGAAAAAAAATCTCGAAAATTTCTTATCCAGGAAAGTAGTCCCGACCGGAGATCGAACCTGATCCCACAGCGTCCAAGCCAACGACGATAACTGGAAACCACAGCGGTGAACTAACAAACTTTAAGAAAGGAAAATTTGAAGTGAAAATTAAATATTTTAAAGTTAATATTAGACCTAGAGTTAATAGTATTTACAAAATAATACTAAAAGAGGAATTAAAAGCGCAGCCACTTCTTCAACAAATAGAAGAAAACAGGGACAATTGGAAGGAGCATGTGCAAAGAATGACAGAGGATAGGATACCAAAGATGGCACTGATGTATAATCCAGTAGGACGATGATCGATAGAAAGACCAAGAAAGTGTTGGGGCTGAACATATGTGAGATCGGAACAGGCAAAGACCTAATCCGTGTAGGATGATGATGATGAAAATAATATTTTCCTCAATTCAATGAAATTTATATTTTCTTGCGCTTTTATAGTTTTATTAATAAGAACTAAATTTCTAAATACAAGGTGAAGAATGTGTAAAAATGGGTTTCCTTCAACAATCACAAATGTAAATATGCTTTGTTTAATTCGCAAAATTATAAAATGCGTGACAAATATAAGGAAATCAAATAGGTTATATTTATAGGCATACATAAAATTAGCCTAACTACGATTAACTCGTATTAACTGTAATATTCTAAAATATTAATTAAATCAAATTACAATAAAGTATTTATATCATTTCCAATAATTTAAATTTATATAAACTGTAGATGGTTACTTGTAGAAACATAATGCTTAGAATGTGATAAACCAAGTATTTCTAGGGTATCCCCCCTCCTTGGTTAAGGTTGTTATACTGAAGCCAGTAATAATGTATTTTCCGAGGCTTAGATAAAATAAGTAATAAAAGATAATAATAATAATAGTAATGATAATACTAATGATAATAATATTTTAATTAATCTGCACATTTAGGCCCATAAGGCCTTCTCTTTCACTCGACCAGCATAAACAATGTTAACGATTCTATCTCTGTAAGCTGTATTTAAAAAAAATAGTTTTCTAATTTTGTCATCGTAATAATAAATTAAACATGGCTGCTCTGGAAACACTAGAAAAAATTAAAAGTCACTTATTTAAAGAATGCTATTGGAGTCTCCAAGAACACGCGATCGAGACTTGTATTCCTATTTGCAAGGGAGACCTTTCTTATCGAAGACCAAAATACAAAATTGATCCTACCCAGAGCTAACGTTTCGGACCAACTCTTAACAAATCTTAGAAAGAAAAGAGAAGACACTCCAATAGAATTTTACGGCACGGAGCAATGATATACCGAGAATAGACAAGTGAAAATTTCGAATTTCGACACATAATAACAAGACTGGGAGTCCAGGGGTTCCACTATCTAATCTGCAAAACCACAACATACCACGAACTATTACCCGTTTAAGGAGTAAGCGCAGTTGTTGACGGAGGGCACTGCAGTCGTGTTTATGCAGGAATAGACCACGTGACACTGCTATCTACGAGTGCAAAGGGGAATGGGACGTGGGACGCTGACAGTGTACACTGCCTTATATGACGTCACGTGTACCAACAAACAGAGCTTCCTGATTCTTCCGCCTGTAGAGATACTTTGAATGAGTAATAAACGAATTGTGCGAGTGTACACAGTGCAACAAAAAAAAGTGAAAGCTACCACAGTTCTGCACAAAGAGGACAAAATCACTAAACGAATATGTAAAGTACAAACTGTAGAAGCGGATATTAATCTAAATGATAATTTTGGCTACAATAAGAATAATAAAATAACTATTTCTGGAAGGTATTATGTTACTCCGTCTCATGCATTAGATTAACGTCGGCGCACTTGGACATTGTACATAAAAGTTAAGCTAAGTACAGATTGAGTAAAATTGTTAGTAACCAGCACTTAATGAAGTTTTGGGAAAATTACATTCTGTTGTCCGTATTAACTCAATTTGAATTTTAGAAACCCATAAATATATTGGACAACCCAAAAAAAGATGGGAGGATGATACTGTTAATTATACGAAATTGATGAAGATAAAAATTTGAACTAAATGTCTCCAGGATAGAAACGTGTGGAAACAACTCGTTGAGAAGGTCAAAGTATTCTCCAATTAAAGATGTAGTGCCTTATTAAGAACAAGAAGAAGTCTCGGAGTAGCGTCGCTGTCTCGTAAGCAACGTCCCGTGTTCGATCACTGGTTGGGAAAACATTCCTGGGTAAGGTTTTTTCGGGATTTTCCCTGACGGGAAACGTTAAGGCCCGAACGGTCTCCGAAATCATCTGGCCACATAATCTTCATGATCATATTCACCTTGTTTAGAATAAACATGTGAGTGAATGAAGTGTTTTGTCTTAATCCGTGTTGTCTCGGAGAAGGCCTGGATTGTGCTCATCACTCATTCAGGAAGGCTCTGCATGACCTTATGTGGTTACAGAAGTACGTGTGTGATCCACAGTTTAAAATCCCTCTCCCGACAGGTGTACCGCTGTAAGGTCCAATTATATGTTTTTTAAACTTTTGTATAGTGTTCTTAACGGAGTTTCGTAATGAATTTTAAATGTTAAAGTATCTGAAAAGTGAGAGGTTAAATTACGATGGAGAATAATAATAAAAATTTTAGAATAACAGTAATATAAACGTATTACTTAGCCTCTGTGCAATGGCCATCAGGTTAATTTACCATAATCAACAAAAATTGCTGGTTAGAGCAGTAGAAAAGGAAATTGTAGTTTTAGAAAGAAAGAAATTTATTTCAGCTCGTTACATTTAGTTTTTGTTTAATCAACTTCTTTCTAGTTCTGTTTCAAGAATTACTTGTTGGAATTAAACCGAGCCAGTCATTTTTCTTCATCATGTTCTGTAAGTTTTAACTAAGATTATCATCATCATCATAGTACATTCACGAATTTAGGCCATTTGTTGACCTGTTTCGGCCTCAAGAGAAACACCATCCAGAAGTCTTTTGAGTGGACGTCCTGGTCTTCTTCTTCCTGCAGGTTGATATCTTAACATTAGTTTGGGTATTCTGTGATCTTCCATTCGATGAACATGTTGTATCCATCTTGACTTATAATCAGAAATTTTGTTTTCTAAAGATTCCATGTGTAATTCTTCTAAGATGTCTTCATTTTTTTTGTGATCTAGTAGTGTGTATCCTGCAGTCCTCCGAAGATATCTCATTTCAGCAGATCTAAGTCTCTGTATATCCTTCTGTTTCAACGTCCATACTTCGCTACCATACAAAGAGTTGGAAGAGCCAGTGTTTTATACACTTTCAGTCTTGAATGCTTTTGGACTAACTGTGGCTTTAAGATAGAATTTATTAACCCTAAAATTCTTAAAAATTTAGATATTTTTGCATTTACATCCTTTTCTTCTTCATATGAGATATTGCATCCTAGATATGTAAAATTATTCACCTGCTCCAAAATTTTATTGTCCAGTACAATTTTACTTCTGACAGGATCTACACCTTGAAATGCCATAATTTTTGTTTTTTCTGTAGATATCTTTAATCCATATTCTTCTGTAATTTTGTTAAGTTCATACAGACCTTTCTGTAGATTATCTTCGGAATTTGCTATTATTATTTGGTCATCTGCAAACAATAGGGTGTTTAATTTTCTATTTTCTGATATTCTTATTCCAAATTTATATTTTTTGTTCCAGCAACATATTACTTCATTGATATAAATTGCAAAGAGTGTTGGGGATAGGGGGCAGCCTTGTCTCACACCACGATTTATAATTCCTTCTTCAGAAAATCTGTTATTTAATTTAATCTTTATGGTGTTGTCTTTGTAAATATTTTGTATGTTCTGCCGAAGTAAATTTGGTATATTTCTGTCTTCCAATATATTTAAGAGTTTTGATCTCTTGACTGTGTCGAATGCTTTTTCAAAATCTATGAAAGCAAAATGTGTTTCTAAGTTGAATTCTCTTCTTTTTTCAAGCAATAGTTTTAACAGAAAATGCTGAATCAATACAAGATCGTCCTTTCCTAAATCCATTTTGACATTCCATAAGGAATTTTTCACTGAAACTTTTCAATTTTCCATTTAAAATGTCTGCATAAATTTTGTAGCATGTGTTTAACAAACTGATTCCCCTATAGTTGTCCATTTTTCTCTTGTCTCCTTTCTTGAACAGGGGTATAACAATGCTTGTCTTCCATTCTTGTGGTATATTTGCATTTTTGAATACATTATTAAAGAAGGACAACAGTCTTTCATGGAACTGTTTGCCTGCATATTTGTACAATTCAGAATTCAAGCCATCTGTGCCAGTTGCCTTCCCTTTTTTTAATTTCTTTAAACTATTGTTCAATTCTTCCAATGATATTATGGAATCTGTCTCATTATTATTTCGGAAAATTGTATCTTCATAGCTATTGTCAGTCCAAAGACTTTTATAATAATTGAAAAAATCTTCTTTTGTTACTCCGCAATTAATTTTGGTAGATTCTTTAATATCTTTATTCAAATGTTTTAATATTTTGAAGGCATTAAGTTGGAGCTTATGCAAATCTGATTCTAAATGTGTAACAAAATTTAACCATGTTTTCCTATGTTTCTTTCTTATTTCCCTCTTAACAATAGCTCTACAGTGTTTGAATTCTATTTCACTTTCTACTGTCTTTGCGTTCAAATATTTTTTATAAGCTGCATTTTTTTCTTCAATCAATTGTTTTATTTGATCATCCCAGATTTTTAGAGTTCTATTTCTTCTTTGTTGTATATTTACTTTTCCTAAAGTTTCATTAGCTGCATTTTGAATTATCATTTTAATGTTTTTCCATTCTTCTTCGACATCATTACGAGTTGTAGCCATATATTGCTGAATTCTTCTCGAATATAACCATTTAATGCTGTCATCATAAAATAATTTTACCTTGTACTTTTGTTCTATGCTCTGTTGTTGTTTCTTCTTTTTTAACCATCTTGGTGGAAATCTTATTCTTGCTTCTACTAGGTAGTGATCTGAACCAATATCATATCCTCTGTAGGCTCTGACATCGAGAAACAATTTAAAAATCTTATTATTTGCAATGAAATAATCAATGATTGATTTTGAGTCCTGACGATGCCAGGTATATTTATGTATGTTTCTATGATTGTAAAATGTATTCGTTATTTTCAGTTCATTGTAGATAGCAAAATCTGTTAATCTTGTCCCATTCCTATTGCTGGTTGGTTCGCCAAATGTTCCAATATTATTGTTGACTTGAGCATTGCCCACTCTGGCATTTAAATCTCCTATTATGAGAATGTAATCATTTCTATTAATTTTGCTATAAATTTCTTGTAATATTTTATAAAATTCTTCATTGTCTTCTTCACGGCCTTCCTCTGGTGCATATACACCAAGAACTGTCAAATTACCTCTATTTATTTTCAGTCGAAGCTCTAATATTCTTTCATTCCAGTAAGTGTAGTGTTGAATTTTATTTCTTATGGTTTTATTAATCCAAATCATTACTCCAGCTTGTCCATGGGTTTTCCTGTCGACACCGCTATATATTTGTACATAATTTTGTGTTTCTTTCGTTCCTTTAAGTTTCTTCTTAGTCTCTGTAGTTACTGCAATATCAATGTTTCTATTTTTAAATATACTGTCTAGTTCCTCTTCTTTTTCATGGATGCTTCGGACATTCCAGGTTGCATATCTAACAATATCATTGTGCCGTTTTCTTTTAACCATATTTCTTTACTGTGGGTCGTCATATTTCAATTCCTTCTGGCTTTTTTCGTGTTGAGACTTGAAAGTAGTTTTGAAGTTCCTTAGGACAGGTTACTGGCCCGACGCTAAGTAGTCCAGTGGTAGGGCTGCTACCTTTTAGTCTCTGGACAGACATTAGGATACCGCATTTACTCAGTACCTGATGGAACGGTTATACCGCCGTGACTCGGTCCTCAGAGCCTCGTATGTGAAAACAGGTTGTACCACGAGAAGGTGAGGATGAGAATTGGGTAGGAGAGGTTATACACACGTCACTACCCCTTACAACCCAAAAACTAAGATTATTTTGTATTATATATCATCAATAAAACCCAAATCACCAAACTAAAATTAAAATATTCAAAGCGTTTCGATAGCGAGGCTAACATTATCAAGACTAGATGTTGGATATTATACAGTGAGTTTCACTTGACTTGCGCCCGATAGCGGGAAAAATGACTGCAAGCATTGAGTCATCAACTCACGCTGTCCACGCAGTGTCCACGCTAGTGGCCGCAAGTCGAGTGAACCTCACTCCATATTTCAATGCCTCACTATTGAAACGCGTTGACAATTTAAATTTTGGTTTGGTGATTTGGGTTTTACTGATAATGGGTAATACAATTTTATTATCACCAAGAAAATCTTATTTATTAATAAAGAATATATTTTCCTACAGAAATTTAATATTTTATGAATAATGCTATTCACGAACTTTGTACGCAAACTTTTTTGCATTTCTCTTTTTTTTATCTCAAAACTTTTATTTACGGTTGTTTATTAACAATTAGAATTCCTTCCTAGTTTCTCAAAGAATTATAATTTTCCACCGACTTAATGCTTTTTTTTTAATATTCTTTTTACGTTGGAGAATTTTTCATTAAAACTACTGTCACTTTTTAATTTTAAATATTTTTATTTACTTCAGGATTGTTTCTGTTATTTTCATGGGTATCCTCAACCAAAATATACTTTTTTTTTTCTTTTACACTTCCCAGACTTGTGCGTCTGCTTCTATCACTTTTCTCTTCTTCTTACTTACTTACTTACATACTCACTGCCACTATCGAACCCGTAGGTTCATGGCCGCACGGACATAAGCTCTCCATACATCCCTATCCTGAGCTAATGCTTTCCAATCATTCCCTGTATAATTTACTTCCCTCAAATCATAGTTAATGTTATTCTCCCACCTCATTCTTGGTCTACCAACTGGGCGTTTTCCCTCTGGCTTTCCTACAAGAAGCTTCCATGCACGCCTTTCATTCCCCATACGTGCAACATGTCCAGCCCATCGCAGTCTACGAGACTTAACTGTTCTTATTATATATGGCTTCCTATAAAGACCATGTAGTTCATTGTTATGTAGTCTTCTCCATTCACCTGTGTGTTCATCTCTCTTTGATCCAAAAATTTCCCTGATTCCGATTGAGGGTCTTTCCACTTTTTCAGCGGTTGCCCTTTTACCAGCCGGCTGCTGGCCCTTCACATCCACATGTGTCAATCACAGAGGTAGATGATCAACAGCCAGTGTAGGGGTGACATGTGGTTAGCATGTCGAGTCCCCCAGTCGTTATAGCTGGTTCCTCAACCTGGAGCCGCTACTTATTGTAGCTACCCAATTGCCTCACGATGCTGGGTCGGCACCGGTCCCATACTGGCCGAAATACCATGAGAAAATTTCTTCCCCCATGGAGACTCGAACCAGCGCAAGTCCCGTAGCTCTGCGCCAAGGCTTCCTACCTTAACCGCTCGGCTACGGCGCGGGACAAAATTTTCCTAAGTACTTTATCCTCAAATACTTGTAATCTCCTTTCCTCCCTTAAAGTAAGAGTCCACGTTTCGCACCCATATAATATAACTGGTAGCATAATAGTTTTATATATTTTCAGTTTAACGTTTTTTGAAAGGAGTTGGGACATCAAGAATCTCTGCAATGTATAATAGCACGCATTTACAGAATTGAGCCTATGTTTAATTTCTTTGTGCATCTCATTCCTATTTGTGATTATTGTTCCTAGGTATTTGAATTCAGCCACTTCCTCAAAATTTCCCTCATTTGTCATTAGCTGTCCATTTCCATTATATAATGAATTTCTACGTGTGACCATATATTTACTTTTATTGATATTTACTTCCAGTCCTAATTTATTAGTGTTACTCAATAGTGTGTGCGTGTGGTCCTTTAGTATCTCCTCGCTATCGGCCAATAATACTACATCATCAGCATAAACTAACAGCTTATTAATACCATTGAGTTGTAATTAAAGATTTAATGGCATGCTCTAGTACAAAATTAAATAGTAGAGGAGATAGTGCATCTCCTTGCTTCAACCCATTCTGGATTTCAAAAGTGTCCGAAAACTGTTTGCCTACACGTACCCTAGTCTTTGTGCCATTTAGACACATTCATATGTCTAATTAACTTTTTAGGAATTCCGAACTCCAGCAGGATACTATATAACTTCTCCCTTTTAATGGAATTATATGCTTTTTTGAAGTCTACGTATAGTTGATGTACAGTATTTCTCTTCTTCATATTGTGTTGAATTCCCTTTATCCACGTTGGCTCTGGTCTACAACGTTTCCCTGAGGAGCTATCAATTTCAACACTTGTTTGTTTGTTTTTGTGTCCCTTCTTCTCATTATATGCCCATACCATCTTAGTTTTATATCCGAAGCTATATATTTTGGTTTTTTAGCATTAAGTTTTTTTTACAATGTATGAGGAGCTGGTCCATAGCATCAACCAGAGACTTTCTCTGGAGTCCACCATAGATCAGTTGCTTTTACTGCAGCTAAGAATCTGAATCCACCCTTTATTGCCTCATCGTCGTCTGCACCATACCGTAGGTCTCCTACTCCGCTGCAACCGCTGTTGGAGTTGTGTAATTTTAAATATAAGAAGGTAAAACAGTCCTTGTTCAATTTGGAATTAACTTTTAAAGACTCGTTCACCTATAATTAAATTTGTTGGAAAATTCATGAATTACCACGAAAATTGGCAAACAAATTAAGTAAACTGTGAAACAAACAACATTAATTGTAATTTCGTAATTGTATTCATTTTATCTTAAACTCCTAACATCATTGTTAGTACATACAAAAAATAGAACTGAAGTTCTGTTAAATTCAAGTCTTTTGTTATTCTATCTTATATTATCCATAACAAATACTACGATTAAAATGTTACTGACAAGTTTCTAAGTAATAAAATCTTACAAGGAACTAATAGTATATTACGATGCGAGGTTGGAAAGTGGTTTTCACAGAAGCGAGGAAAATGTTTAAAAACCGAGCGATAGCGAGGTTTTTAATTTCCGAGACTCTGTAAAACACTTCACAAACGTGCATTGTATATTATTTTTTGCGCGATGGTGTTTTAAAAATAATTAATAATAGTAAAATAATAACATCTTTGTAGAAAATATTTGCTTTCATTATATATAATTGGTCCACCGCTGTAGTCTCGAGGTAACGTGCTGCCTTGTCACGCAGCGGGCCCGGGTTCGATCCCCGTCGGGGTAGTTTTTCTGGGTGAGGTTTTTACCGAGGTTTTTCCTCACCTGTAAGACAAATGTCAGGAAAACTTTAAGGCCCAAACGGTCCCCGAAATCATATGGCCATCATCATCATCATCATCCTTATCATCATCATCAACATCCTTCACCGGTGTAGAAAGCAACGGGAAGCTACCACACCTGCAATGCCCTAGTAAAGCTGCAAGCATAGCATGAAAATGCTATGATTGCAGTGAAGGACCTGCCTTGGGGCAGAATTACTATGGATTAATATAGGCCTATAATTAATTAACGTTAAAAGTGTGGGTAATGTTAATTAGTTGAAACTACAGGAGGCCATGAGAAAATATTAGTGATAAAATGGCGGCAAGTACATATTTATTGTTTTATATTGTTTTCGGTTCATTTAAAATGCAGTGATTTGTTTCGTATAATGTATATGAACACTAACTTTTGGATATTTTTTGTATATGCAGTATACATAGAGGGCAGTGATTTTACTTCCCACACGCGTTTTGTAAGATGTAATATTATAGTGCAGTTATGTTATTACAGTATAACTATTTAGGTTGGCAACCCCGAAAAGTAGGAAGTTGAACTTTTAATGAAGGTCGCCATTGCTGTAAATACGACAGAAATCACTATCGCGCAAAAACTATTTTAAATCCAATTATCTATCTTCAGTATAAGATTCACATTGGATTAATCAAAGCTCTTCATCGATAATTTATCATTGTTATTAAATCAGAATTCAAAACGTAATGAGGAAGTCTGAAAATCATTAAAGAATCTTGTTGTTTTGATGCTTTAAAATTATTTTGGCGTTTTCCTTGAATGGATAAGATAAAAGGAAATAATTTAAAATGATAGATAATTAATGGGAAAATTGTATAGCAATATTAAGATAAAATTAGTGAATGATGAGTAAAAAGTCCATTGTTGTTTGTATAAAGAATCCAGAAATAAAATCAATGGAAAAGTAATAGAGGTATAACGAGACAAAGTGTAAATGGTACAGATAATTAAATGAGAAGGAAAATATACAAATGTATAAATATAGAACATTTTGATTCTAACAATTTAACACAACATTCAAATTCAATTAAATGTTTTTAACTGAGTATGAACTTGAAAGCTTTGAAAACGAAAAGACCCAATTACAGCGACTTCTTGAAACTAAATTCTATATATAAGTTAGAAAATTTCCGTTCAATTTAAATTACAGAGTTATCTATTAGAGTCAGACAGAATAACAAATCGAATAAAAAATGAAGAATAAAAATATATAACAAATGGAATCTATCTTCGACGGAAATATATCATACCAAAATTTAGATTAAAGGAAAAATGCAATAAAATTTTCAATGCCTTTGTGATAAGATAAGTTTTCCTTAAATCACTGTGCAATAAAACATTTTTATTCTGAAAAACGCCTTAGTCATGTACAAATGGTAAACGTATTCAGATTGTTCTACTTGCGCCCATGTGGAAATGTCATGAACTCTTGTCGCTTGTTCTGTTCTCGCACGGAACAAGCAATAAAACTTGTTATGGAAGTACATGTCGCTCTATTTTGAATGAATGTAATTTCCAGATATTACTGTTGTGACAGGCAAATATTATTCACTTCTAGTGACACATTTGCATAAGGTTAAAAACAAATATCATATCCATCAGCACTAAGCAATAAGATGGATATTAACAGTAAATGTGGAAATTGGCTAAAGAAGAAACCAGTATATGCTCGAAAGTAATGGTATAACAGGATAAGGATAATAATAATAATAATAATAATAATAATAATGATAATAATACTTACTTACTCACTGGCACTATCGAACCCGTAGGTTCATGGCCGCACGGACATAAGCTCTCCATACATCCCTATCCTGAGCTAATGCTTTCCAATCATTCCCTGTATAATTTACTTCCCTCAAATCATAGTTAATATAATTCTCCCACCTCATTCTTGGTCTACCAACTGGGCGTTTTCCCTCTGGCTTTCCTACAAGAAGCTTCCATGCAAGTCTTTCATTCCCCATACGCGCAACATGTCCTGCCCATCGCAATCTACGATACTTAACTGTTCTTATTATATCTGGCTTCCTATAAAGACCATGTAGTTCATTGTTATGTAGTCTTCTCCATTCACCTGTCTGTTCATCTATATTTGGTCCAAAAATTTTCCTAAGTACTTTATTCTCAAATACTTGTAATCTCCTTTCCTCTCTTAAAGTAAGAGTCCATGATTCGCATCCATATAATATAACTGGTAGAATGATAGTTTTATATATTTTCAGTTTAACGTTTTTTGAAAGGAGTTGGGACATCAAGAGTCTCTGCAATGCATAATAGCATGCATTTCCAGAATTGAGCCTATGTTTAATTTCTTTATGCATCTCATTCCTATTTGTGATCATTGTTCCTAGGTATTTGAATTCAGCCACTTCCTCAAAATTTCCCTCATTAGTCATTAGCTGTCTATTTCCATTATATAATGAATTTCTACGTGTGACCATATATTTACTTTTATTGATATTTACTTCCAGTCCTAATTTCTTAGTATTACTCAATAGTGTGTGCGTGTTGTTCTTTAGTATCTCCTCGCTATCGGCCAACAATACTACATCATCAGCATAAACTAACAGCTTATTAATACCATTGAGTTGTAAGCCTTCCTCATTCTCTAAAGACTTAATGACATGCTCTAGTACAAAATTAAATAGTAGAGGAGATAGTGCATCTCCTTGCTTCAACCCATTCTGGATTTCAAAAGTGTCCGAAAACTGTTTGCCTACACGCACCCTACTCTTTGTGCCATTTAGACACATTCGTATAAGTCTAACTAACATTTTAGGAATTCCGAACTCCAGTAGGATACTATATAACTTCTGCCTCTTAATTTAATCATATGCTTTTTTGAAGTCTACATACAGTTGATGAATAATAATAATAATAATAATAATAATAATAATAATAATAATAATAATAATAATAATAATAATAATAAGTCAGATTTATTGCGGAATTTTTTTTCGGTAATTTTCTAACCATTCTCGCAAATGCTTCTGATTGGTAAGCTACAAAACACAAAAAAAACCGATCTTCCTTAATATTGTTAAATTCAATTATACAGTATATAAATACCAAACTTATCTCTATTTCATTAACATTATTCATTAAAAAAGCATTCACATTTAATATAATTCACTGAATTATTTTAATATACCATGCGAGTTTTTAATTTTTTGGACAAACCAGTCCCATCGCTATACTCCGGGTCGTGAATAATTATTATCGATAAGATGAAAAATCTTGTGTCATTGCTCTTTGAAAACACAATATTATTACTCCATGGCGCGACAAGCTTATAGCTCTCGGCACGAACGAAGACAGGTTAGGCTAGTCTGGCGCCTCCTACTACCCTTCAACTACCAAGAGTATCTAAAAACCCCCTTCATCTGATTGGTTCTCTGACAGCATTGTGACGTAGATGCGCAGAAATCGCATAACACGACCGCCTAAGTTCATGCATTTTACATTAGAAGGCTCTAGGCTATCCATCCGGCTGCTATCCTCACATATATTGCTCACAAAGGCGGAAGATCAACCAACCAATAGATGGATGACAAGTGGTAGCCAATGTTTCGGGTCCCACAGTTTTTTTCAATCTGTACCCTCTACTTATTGTAGCTACCCAAATTCCTCACGATGCTGGGTGGGCAGCAATCCATACTTGGTGAAATTCCATGAGAAAATTTACCCATGGGGACTCGAACCAAGGGAAGGCCCGTACCTCTGCATCATGGCATGATGGCAGAACCGTTCGGCTACTCGCAGGACAATAATACAATATTCAAGTTATAATAAAATATAAAACTTGTAAAAGAAATGTGACGTAAAATATCTACATATAGAATTTTTATATACTAAACATAATAATAATAATTAATAATAATAATAATAATAATAATAATAATAATAATAATAATAATAATAATAATAATAATAATAATAATAATAATAATAATGAAGACAATAAGCATCAATTAATACATCCCTATACAAGGTGTAATGCCCTTAAATTGCATTATAAACCTCCATGAAAGTCTTAGGTAAAGAAGTATGAATGTAATAGTAATAATTATTCTGCTCTAACACAAGTGACCAAGGAAATAACAGTCAACTTGGTGATCTAGGGTCGTATGTTAGAACATTACTCTCTACTCAAATTACTTCCAATCACTAGTGAGCTGATTCACCGTGAGCAATTGCTGAGAACGAATTAACGGCCGACTTATCGGTCATGCACGAGAGTCGACGTTTTCGTAATATTGGCAACGAATTACCCAGAATTCTCAGCGATAAAACCACTTCTGTTATTTCGTCTGCTATAGAGGAATGCATTTATGCTTGCATCCCGCAAATAATACCGTATACAAACACGTCTGCGACACGCAATATTACGCCGATTCTCCTGTTCTTCCAGTTGAATTCTTTGGTAGACTCTATCAAATTCCTCTTCTCCGTGTATACCGAAAACATGATCGAAGTCTTCAAGGTCCGACATCTTGGATAAATGTTGGATAAAGCAGCAAAGTACATCGATTACCATCGGTTCCCGTCGGTTCCCTTCGGGATTTTAATTTGAGTTGCTCATTTAAGCTACCTCCGCAGGTAGCTTACAAATTTAACCAATTATTATCGCATGAACAGATTTCTGAGTAAGCAAAATCGTATTAGCATACAACTTGCTCAGCAGAGAAGGCATTTTACTGTCTAATGCGTCCAAACATGCGACCCCTAATGTTAGAGGAGCATCTCATTAGATCTCAGTGAAGATCGATTAAATATCTGAGGTGAGAGGTAAGTAAAATTAGAGATTGCAACTTCCTTCATACCATATCGCCTAATAAATATCCTTAGATATGAAAAGGATGTCCGTGGCACAATTACCAAGTGTAGGGGTTAACTTGTGTAACAGCCAATAAACCTTACAGAATATCCAACTATTAACAACATGTGTTACATAAATTATTAATTATTTGTAGCAATGTTATGTAAGTAAGAAATATGCACAACATGCAGTCAGTGAAGAAGAGAATAAAGTAGAGATATGGGAGCGTGAAAAAATAAAAGTAATGAAGGCGGATTTGCATACTTATATAGAAAAAAATTGTCCACCGCTGTGGTAGCGTTCTGCCTTGTCATGCAGCGGGCCCGGGTTCGATCCCCGGTCGGGGCAGTTTTCTGGGTGAGGTTTTTATCATGGTTTTCCTTCACCTGTAAGACAAATGTCAGGAAAACTTTAAGGCCCAAACGGTACCCGAAATCATATGGCCATCATCCTTATCATCATCATTATCATCATCGTCCTTCACCAGTGTGGACAGCAACGGGAAGCTACCACACCTACAATTCCCTACTAAAGCTGCAAGCATAGCATGAAAATGCTATGATTGCAGTGAAGGACCTGCCTTCGGGCAGAATTACTATGGATGGATGGAAAAAATAAAATAAAAAGGTAAAATTTTTCATAAGTAATGCCACGAGTGATTTCCAAATTATCTAGAGAATTTGGAAATCATGAGTGGCATTTGTTAGGACTATTTAACGAATATTAAGCTGTTTACTCACAAATCATTGTTTAACTATAGTTATTTTAAAATATTTATATATTTAATGTAAACGGCGATGTTTCAAAACAAATCAGAAATGTGAGGTTATGTTCATTCACTACTGCTTGATCATATTATTTATTGTCCAAATAAGATGGCAATAAATTTGTAAATAGTGCACCCAAGTGGAAGAAATGATGAAACACGTCAAACTATATATCATAATCGACATTACGGGTTATTCATTTATTTTTTAGTAAACAACTCAGTAAAATCAAGGAATTTTTTCATTATTTGCTATATTCAATGTATTTGTAGGAGAAAAATAATGCTTTGACCTGTTCAGAACATTGAAAAGGAGGGGCTTTCTTTATCACAAAAGCAGGTGCTGATAAAGAGAAATCGATAAAGAGCGAGGAGAAAAACACAACTGTCATTGGTTGTAAAACAACATTCATTGAAACGTGATTGGTCATTGACTAGCATTTGTGGCATGAGTTAAATAGTCAATGAAAATAACAGTGATATAATTCATGGATATGAATTATTTGTTTGTAATAATCCAACAAAGAAAACAGAAGAGACACATAAGTTACAGAGGTAGGCCAATCTTGGAAACTATTACTAGTATTGATATTTGGTTAGAAATCGAGTTCACCTTGAATGTTCATGTTAAACGCGCAACTGACTTAGCTATTGACACGATTTTAGTTTTTGTTACTCAGATAAGCCGCAATGCTGAGACCGTATAAATGAAACCATTATAAAGTTTTATTATTTCATGACACGAGAAGCAGTATCAAAAACCAAATCAAATTACTCATTAAACTATTTTCTGCAGAACAACTTCGCCTCTCTCTGTTATGTTTGTCAAGATTTTTAAATATTTATGTCGTTTTAACAAACAATTATTGTAACATTGCGACTAACCCTCTTACTAATAATACATATATAACTTTTATACAGATTCTCAGCCAACTGAATCCAATTAATGCTTCGATTTCCAGTTCTTTAAGATCCATCCGAATTTCATCCTCTCACATTCATATAGACTTTCATAACGGTATTTTCACCTATAAGGTTCCCAATAAAAATGTTGAAACCATTTATACAGTCATCCATGCGTTATGGGTATTAGTGCAAATTTTCTGTCATCTTCAAAATCTAGGGCTTGAAGTAATGGAGAGAACTGTAAGTTGTGAAGTTTTCAATGCACTGCAGTATAAAACCACGTGAAACTAATCAGTTTGTGAGATAATAGTGTCAGAGGTTGAATATGATAGTTGGCGCTGCATAATGAAGTGAAAACCTTCTGATAATTAACATTGCTGGAGCGGTATCTGGTTTTAAAATGGCGACTCATTCATCACAAAAACAGCGGAACAATTAAAAGTCTTAACTCTGCATGACCTATATATATTTCCTAACGATGCCATCCAACCATTTTACACAAAAGCTTCGTTTCCCAACCAAAAATGTCATAATGTAGATAATCCTATTCATAATGCACTTTTCATCATTAGCATTTTTAACGGTTTCAGATTTTTTCTTTGAGTTCGATTTTTATTATATTGGAGATATGCTGTCATAACATGTTTATTAAATACATTCGATTGCTATAATGTTGTCAATAGATGATGGTGTAAACGCACAGTGTATGTGCCTTCAGCAATCGTTTATTCGTATAAAATTGGCAATGTGTCTATTTAAAATGTTTATCTAAAATGTATGGCCAATTGAAATAAAAATCACAAATGCAACATAAATAAATGAAGAGATATCAATTTTATTTTGCTCAAAACTTTTAATTTTATGTAAACAAAAAGAAAGCTGTAGTAGTATGACATATGATCATCTTCAAGTTTTCTTTATTCAATTTTATTTCAGATCCTAACATATATTTGGTCATATCTTTGTCTCGATTTTTTGGTACATCCGTATAGTCTGTATAAATAAGGCCCAGTGTCGAGCCATAGACTCTCCCTTGTCAGCAGCCACTAGACAAAGTTAATTTAATTACCTTATTTATCCAATGTCATGAACAGCATGCGGTCAACACACCGACTCAACGAGACATCTAGCAGGTACTACCAGGTCGTTGAGGTCGGTAAACGTTGTTTAGAGGCATTTTTATTCAGGCTTAAGGGTGTTTTACGAGCCTCAAAATCTTCAGACTTTGGACCCATGGCTTAAAGTCCGTCCTGGATGACTTGCTCCTTGGATTTATCCGTCCTAAAAAATAATACATCGACCCCGGCCGGGTTTGAACCCGCGACCCTCGGGACCAGAGCCAAGAAGCATAACCACTAGTCCACCTTGGCCACTCAATGGTATTAATCAGCTTTTGGTATATGTTGATGTATTAAGAGGTGATAATGAGGAAATAATAATAGCCCAAGAAATTGGACTCTAAGTCAATTTAATAAAAATGATTATATGTAGGTTATTTAATAATAAATGGTTAGAAGCCAAAAAAAGACGAACAGACAGGTGAATGGAGAACACCAAATGATAGGTTATATGCTCTTTAGGGGAAATCAGATATAATAACAATTAAAGCACATAGATTGCGATTGATAGGATATTTGGCATGAACGAGGAATGAAGAAAAGGCAATGAAACTTATTTTAGGAAAGCAAAAAGGAAATCACCCAGTAGAAGGTCAAGAATGAGATGGGGCAAAAACATTAATTACACTGGGGAACAGTAATTTCGTTGACTTACGTCTGTGATTTGTTTTCAGCTAACGTTTGGCCTTTGGATCCAAAAATAACCATAAGTTTTGTCTATCATGTCAACTTTTTAAGCTAAAGAGTATCCTCAGAAATCATACAAATTGTGCATATAAAGGAAACTACAGTAAAAACTTACTAAATATACTGTTTCTAAACAATAATTGTATTTATACAAAGTCTATAATAGTGTAAATTGTATAATATGTGGTGTAAAAATTGTGTTCCTACTTTTTTATACCGAACGCCAATTAAGGTACAAATTTTCGCTTATAACTTTATCGGGAGTGTTTAATCTGTTGACATTCTTGCTTGATGCTCCAACAATAGTCAGCCATGATATGTACATCACAACTACCTTGATACCGTACCTCCATGGCCTTAAAATCTTGGTAGAAACGCTCACCCTGCACATGACTGACTGCACCAAAATTTGCGGGAAGTTAGCAAGATGACTATGTAAAAAATGCAACTTGATGCTCATGTTGCATTTTGAAGTTCTAAGAGTTGCTGGACAATTTGGTGTATTTCTGTGCATGTGTATTTCCAAGAAAGTCTTTAACAATGATTTTGAATGCCAACCAAGAATTCTCTTGAATTTCTGACATTGGTCCGATAAAGTATTTATCTTTAACTAGCTGCCAAATCTGTGGACCATCAAATATATATTGGCCTTTTTGATTTCAAATTACAGGTTAGGAAATTCTGAAGTGAGATACTTGAAACAGTCTCCTTCAATTGGCAAAGCTTTACCGAATTGCTTCATGAGACCCAATTTGATGTGCAAAGGTGGAAATACAATGTTATTTCTGTCTACAAATGGCTGATGTACAATGTTTGGTTCACCAGGTTTCCGGCCAGTTCTTTGCGGCCAATTTGACTGCACTCAATGCTTCCCACGAGCTCTACTGTCCCCCGTACACAAAAAGCAGGAATACTTGATATAACCGTGTTGCTGGCCAAGAAGGAAGCCGACCATTTTAAGGTCAACACAAATGATCCATTGGTGTAAGTCATATTGCAACAACTCAATGACTCTGTATGCTTTCAAATTCTTCTCTCAAACGAACTGAATGGCCTATTGGGACTGAACCAAATACATTTCCATTGTGGAGGAGAACACACTTCAAGCTCCTTTTTGAGTCGATAAACAGTCGCCATTCAGTTGCGTTAAGGCTGAAATTCCCAACTCTTCCATTAAACCATGTACGTTATGGCAATACATAAATCCATCATCACTTCGAAAATATTGCAGAAACGCACTTTCTCTTGTTCGAAAATAGGATACATTATAGAAGGTTTGTATCGGCCAATAGGAGAGCAAGAGTGCTTCTATTATCCAAGCTCGAGTCCGCGGAGAGTGATCACATTATCATAAGGTGTTGAAGAAAACTAACGTGAGTTTTGAAATCAGCATACCTAATTAACTATAAAACAGCTGAAAAATCAAACTCAAAGGAAATTGTGTTACAATTTTTTTCCCAGTGTTATGATTTGAGGGAAGTGAATTATAAAGAAGCGATTGGAAACTATTAACTCGGGATAGGGATTATGGAGAGCTTATGTCTGCACTGGGTATCTAAAAAATGAATTATCGCAGAGATTAAAGAAAGATGAAAAACTAAAATTTCTGTCTTAACTTCACGAAATATTTAATAAGTAGGATCTTCTTGGTGATAACATTGTATTGCACGTAAAATCCCAAATTAACAAGTTAAAAGAGTCAAAGCGTTCTACTCAATATTAAGTCGTGATAATGATAGCGTCGCTATTGAAACGCGTTGACATTTTAACTTGTTAATTAGGTGATTTTGGATTTTATTGACTATATGTAATACAATTCACGTAATATCTTTATGGTTCTTACGACTAAAATATTGTTATTTAGACTATTTAACTCATACCCCAAATGGGAGTCAATGACCAATCACGTTTCAATGATTTTTGATTTACAACCAATCACAGTCGTGTTTCGCCTAGAATTTGCCAACTAAAGTTTATCATAATAAAGAAAACACCTCCTTTTTAACATTCTGAATAGGTCATAGCATTATTTTGCAGTGACTGACTCTAAGAATTACGGCCATAGATACATCTACCAGATTGTATATATATAGTGCATGAATGTCAACACATAGCGCATGCGAGAGTTAATATAAAACATTTGTAGCGATTGATCAAAAAGAAACCACTGTTTGCACTTTCTAAAATGTATTTTTTCCCCCAGGTAATAACATTCCAGAAAAATATAATTGTGATATTTACATCATAGGACATCAGAAATTAATTAATATACAGTTTGATGTGTTTAATTTTTTCTCCACTAGAGTGCATTCTGACAATATTGCGTTCCTTTGGCAATAAATAATATGATCTGGTTGCAATGATGAACAAAAGAAGAAAATGAAGCGTACCAATCGTTTCTCATTTGTTTTCGAACATCGCCGTTTACATTAAATATATAACTATTTTAAAATAACTATATTTAAATAATGATTTGTGAGTAAACAGCTTAATTTTATTCGTTAAATAGTCCTAACAAATTCTTGATTTTCAAATTCTCTAGATAAATTGGAAATCACTCGTGGCATTACTTATGATAACAGATTTGTCAAAGTATTATGCCCGGTTTGAAAAACAGATAGTTGAATTGAAGCAAATTAAAAAAAAAAATTCTTGTATTCTAAATGATAAACATTTTTAGAAGTTTTTGCTTTGTGTTGAGCATAAATATGTATGTGAACAATTTTGCAGAGAGGGTGTCTCAGGTTGCAACATTATGAAGGTGTGTTCATGACAGCAACGGTATAAATCATATCACAAAAAATACACACTTCATTTTCTTATGTAAGTACCGGCTGTTTCTCTTGGGTTAAATCCATTCTTTACATTGCTATGAACCTTGCCTTCCCACTGCTTTTCGAATACTTTTCAGTAAATCATTAAATTGAAGGGTAGTAAAATGTCGGAATATGCAGTGTGGTGGGTAAGAAGGCGAACAAGACGACGAAGAAAAGAAAAATAAGAACACATGCAAATACTTTCAATTCAAGAAACTGATATTAAATCATCTCAATTCTTAAACTGAACCATAAATATTTAAATATTATAAAATATTTAAAATAATAAAATAGAAAGATTAATCTAATAAAATATTTGAAAATCTTAGGTAAATACAGATAAAGTAATTTCTGTACTCAGAGCGGGACACACTATTTCATGTTTTATATTTGAATAGATATTCTGTGTTTCTAGGTAACAAAAAGTGACCTTACGTGTGACAATAATTATCCTGTCGTGACTTTAACAACTAAAGACCTATTAGTCCATTCACAAAAAAAAAAGAACAATGATAATGTCTAGTCACGATTTCAGTCAACATTTATTGAATATTACTAATTTTATACAGTTTCATTTGGAGGTCGTATTATTTTATGATATATCTAACTAACTAACTAACTCATTGATACTATCGAACCCGTAGGTTCATGGCTGCGCGGACATAATCTCTCCATACATCTCTATCCTGATCTAATGTTTTCCTTGAGCCTTTGGCATCACATTTAAAAATTAAAATGACATTAGACGAAGCTAATAATACTTTCTCAATAGGATGGCGTTATGAATCAACCGGCTAAGCGCCATTATGTGAGTTTCGAGAAAAAATACGTTTAAAGTTTAAGTCAATATAGGCTACACCATTTATTGTAGCGCCAAACTTACAATACTGGATATTGCAGGTTATTTTCCGTTATTTACAGTTATGTATCGACTACCTAAGAGAGGGAACATTATTGGCGCTTAGCTGCATGATGCTAATTTAGATTAGCATTTATGAAGATTATGGCTTTTAGAGGAAGAGATCCAGTGAGATCCAAAATTATTTTAGAAAATCAAAGTATAGAACAGGTGTCTAGTTTCAAATATTTGGGCTGTGGAAATGTGGAAAGAGATATTGACTCCAAAATAAATAAATTTCAGACGGTGTGTGGTACAAACAGAGAACATTCAAAAATAAAATTAGAAAAGAAACCAAGATAAAAATGTATAATGTTATGGCGGTTCCCACAATATTGTATGGTTGTGAAACTTGGGCTCCAGTGAAAAAACAGAAGGATAGAATACAGACGGCGGAGATGAGGTTCCTAAGACAAGTAAAAGGATGAACAAGACTTGATAGAATAAGAAATGAGGATATAAGAGAACAATTGAAAGTACAGCCTTTATTGGATACAGTCATGAATTACAGACAGAAATGGATAGATCACATGGATGGAATGAGTAAGGAGAGATATCCATTGTTAGCAAGAAATTATCAAGCAAGAGGAAGACGTGATGTTGGAAGACCTAGAAGACGTTGGGCTGATGCATTATGAAGTCGGAACGGGCAATTGCCTAATCCCTGGAGTGATGATGATGATGATTTATGAAGATCTGGTTTCATAGTCGTTTGTTGCAACACATAGAATCTCTGATACAACTGATGGCGTTTACTTTTTTCTTGAATAATAAGGGTATATTTAAAGATTTTGGCGCTAAAAGTGTGCGTACACTTACTTCATGAGCCAGTGCAACAGATGACATTAAAATCTCAATAAAAAACACGCTTAGCCGGTTGATGCATAACATCGTCCAACTTATATAATGTCCCAAAATCATGTGCAGAAAGTTCAAGAATTTTGGTGATGTTCCATAAATATTTTGAGATAGGAACATTCTAGTCTATGGTTTAAAATGTGCCAATGTCGTCTGGCGAATATTTTCAAGGATACAATATACATATTTTAAAAGCTTCATTACAACTTGGCTCATTTCTTGTCAATATTTCATCATCATCATCATCCTGCCATCTAGAAGAACTGTTACGGCCTGAGAAAGCGGTTTTCGTGCCATCTTTTTATAGGTCGACCAAGTGACCGTTTCCCATTTGGACAGTAGTATATTATTGCCTTGGGATCCTGGATCTAACCATTCTTGAGACATGTTCCTTCCAGTTTAGCTGATATCTGGAGATGTAGTGCAGTATTGGTGACACATTAAGTTCTTTCTTTCGATCCCATTTGGTGTAGCCAGCTGTTCGGCGCATAAATCTCATCACACAAGCTGTTAGTCTGCTTTGATCTCTCGTCCTTATAGTCCACGCTTCACTCCCATAACATAGGACTGGTCGAGCCATTACTTTTTAAAGACGAGCACAAGTTGATTTTTACACTAATGAAGGTTTTAAAACTCGATTAATGATTCCCATTGATTTGTTGAATTTCACAATTTTCTCTGATAAATCCAAATTTTTAACAAAAGAGAGTTTATATCCCAAATAAGTAAACTCATTAACTCTCTCTAAAATTTTGTTATTTAAACAAATTTTGCTTGGTATTGGGAATTTTCCACAAAAGGCCATTATTTTAGTTTTATTGGTAGATATTTCCATTGAATATTTCTGGGCTATCAAATTTAAATTATGTAATGACCATTGTAAATCATCTTCAGATGTTGCTAGTAAAACAAGATCATCTGCAAACATTATTATATATAACTTTAAATTTCTATTGATAGTGATACTTCCATGTTTTGTTCCTCTAAAGTCTTTTACAATGACATTCATATATATGTTAAAAAGTAGAGGGAAGAGACCAGAACCTTGTCTGACTCCTGAGTTGTCAATATTTACAAATCTAAACTTTGCATATATAATGTTAAATGACAGTTCTACATGTAAAATCTCTTTTATCAAATACAATGCGAATTTAGCAGAATGTTACATTCATTCCAATAGCATCAAATGTAAAATCGATTTGTTGATTGAAGAGAATGTTGGATTACAAACAATGCCAATTTGTTTGTGAATATGGTGACGGTGCAATCAAGTTGCAAAGTTTACAAAGATAATTTGCATTAAGCAATCTCGTTATTTTATGTAAAACAATGATTAAAATTTGCATTTACTTTCCTGAATCTCATTATCGCAAACATTTGTGGTTAACCATTACTGTAATTAATACTTGCAGGGAATGGAATTATAACCGTGCAACTCAGGGTTTACTAAGTGAGGACATCAACTTGGGTTTCATGAAGATAAATACATTCTGCATCAAAATCACTGTCAAGCCAATTATTCGTCCAAGACATAACTGTGTATAATTATTCACCCAAGACATTGTAACTATGTAACTTCACCATTCAATATCCATCCTTATTAATTCTGCCCGAGGGCAGGTCTTTCACTGCAATCATAGCATCTCCATGCTATGCTTTGCAGCTTTACTAGGGAATTGTAGGTGTGGTAGCTTCCCGTTGTCTTTCCACACCGGTGAAGGATGGTGATGATAATAGTAAGGATGATGATGATGGCCGGATGATTTTCGGGGAGCGTTGGACCCTAAGTTTTCTGATATTTGTCTTACAGGTGAAGAAAAACCCCGAAAAAACCTCACCCAGGAGCCTGTCCCGACCGGAATCGAACCCGGACGCGCTACGTGACAAAACAGCACGCTACCTCGAGACCACAGCGGTGGACTTCATTTAATATAATGTTAAAATATTAGAATAAGTACCTGATCTAGCAGTTGTCTCAACTAAATTAAACTTCTGTTATAACTATGAAGGCCTTTCAACATCATGTTTCATCTTCTGTATTCTATTTGGTACAAGCACTAGTACTAGAAAATTAAAGTTAATTTAGAAAGGGCTTCATAGTTTTAATCGCTTGACGAAGTTTATTATATTGTAAGTGATCGACTACTGATAATTTGTAGACTTTTTTGTCCAATGCCACCAGGTTGTCTTTTGCGACATTTCTGGCTTTCTTCCCTGACATTGGCGGAATTGTAATCCATTTCTTAGGTTGGGGCTCCTGGAAGGCGGAGTTACGTCACCCCGATGATAAGATGGGTGATAAATGAAGAGCCAGGAGAGTCTTTAAACTAAACGTAACCTAAATTCCAGACCGCGGGCAACCACAGGAATAATTCCTCTAAAGAGGTAAATAAAGTGGTTGTGAGAATACAGGGTGTCGCATTCAAACCTCCCACATTTTAATTAATCATAACTAACAAAGTATGAGGAATTATGAAATGAGGTCAGTATTAAACGAAACAGAAACTCAAAGAATTTTCATTGCCACACACTAAAACACCTCTATATGTGCACCATTAGTAGCACGAACAATATCACGTCTGCATTCGATTTCGTGCCACGTTCTGTTCAATATGTCCATTGAACTGCCGGGAATCTTGGCGATTTGATTTTTGTGGACTTCTCTGAAATCCTGCTCTAATTTCTTCAATCTTTTATTCTGAAACACGTGTACGCGCACCTCCTGATACTTTTTTAACGCTTCCACTCGCCAGAAACTTCTCAAGTCATGCCTTAATGATTTTCCCATCAGGTGCATTCCCTCCATATTCTCTCCGGTAATTTCTTTGCACTGTACTTATTGACTTCGTCTCTGCATACAAGAAAAGAGTTTGTGATCGTTGCTAAGGAGTCGCCATTTTGTTTTATGCCATTATTGTCCAACATGAGACAGATAAATTAACTGCAACAATGAAAACAAAAATTCTTTGAGTTTCGCTTTGTTGTAATACCAACCTCAATTCATAATTCCGCATACTTTGAGAGATATGATTAATTAAATTGTGGGAGGTTTGATTAGGACACCGTGTATTACACATCTGTGTATGGTCATTTGCGCCAAAACTATGAGACGACGAACCCAACGCAACTGCTACAATACGTATACCAGTATAAAAAGAGAAAATGGGACGACTTAAAAACTTGGGTCAAGGAGTTTACGACTGATTAAATTAATCATTAATGAAACTAAATTTTATAGTAGAGAGGAAGAGAACAGTAAGAAATGTGTATTTCATATTAAACCATCGTACAACGTTTACAATATTATTTTTCCTAAATGTATGTTTTTGAGAATATTTATCCAGCTTGATACACATCTTTAAATGTTTTTATGCATAGAAATTACGTAATGCCTCTGCCAGATATTGAAGTCTAGTCTCCAAGACGATAATCAGACGCCTTGGCGCCTGATGCGTTACAAGTTCTCCTTTTATTACTTTTGGTTGAGTTGTCTGGAGAAGAGACTACAATCGATTTGTGTGTTTTCCTGGTTCCTTATGAGTCGCAGAAGCTTTGACAACATATCTACCACTCTATAGAAACAGCTACCAAACACAAAACGATATTTTGTATATTCAGCACTAACGCTCTAGGATATGCTTTTCTTCTAAGTAAAGGAAGAAAGAGAGGAATTTGTTTGTTTAAAAGCATTGACTGAGTGTATATATATATATATATATGTTATAATTAAATGTTTAACATTGAGCAATGCAATAGTATGGTAGGCTATGATAAGAAAAAAGAGTTCTTGCGACATCTAGTAATAATGGAGAATATAATACATAGGGGAACGTGGGGCAGAATGGGGTATCTAATGTTTGATCCAATGTATTTTTACATTATAAATAAGTAAAATTTTGTTCTCTGATATGGATATGTTCATTGGTATTTAATAAACAGAAAAACATAATCATATTACAAATTAATAAAAAATTCGGGGATATACATCCAATAAAACTAGAGCACAACATTTGCCCCGTTGTGCCCCATGGATGGGGCACAATGGGGTACTAATTTTTTATTTGCATTTTGCATTACTAATTAATAATATGTATCAGTAAACTTATAAACTATAGCACAATGATTCATTTTTCACAAAATACACAAACATGAGTGGCATCATCATCATCACTATCGACTCCAGCACAAGAGTTGTGAGTCCACTGAAGACAAGAAGGACATCTAATCCAGCCTTCTTCTGAAGAGTCATGACAGTAGAGACAATCATCTTCCTCAACGTCATTTTTGGCAGAGCCAGAATTATTTTTTGAACTAGGTAGGTTTAACCTGACTGCCTTAACTTTGGATGGTCCTGGTTTCGAGTCACTTTCTGGTAAAGCAAATCATCTTTTTACAGGCCTCTTTTTTAATTTATCCTTTTCAGAATGTTGCAGTGCACTTCTCTATGTTGATGATGTCAAAATTGCACTTTCGCCTCGATTTTTTTTAAACTCGCTTGTTCTTTTAAGACCCTTTTGGAATGGGTGTGATATTTTCTTGGCTGGCACTTTGAAAATGACTGTGGTTTGGCGACCCTAGATTTTCAGGGAAGGAAAATGTTTCTGACGTCAGATGTTCCTGAGGTTTGGAAGTGTTGCCTTGCTATTATTATCAGAAGCAATCTGAATGTCTGTTGTTGAAGAAGGCAAGAAATCTGCATCATCAAAAACATTCACATTAACTGGACATATCCCAGTTTTTTCGAAAATCATTGACGGCTGTAGCCATTGTTGAGGCACGTACGTAAGCATTACCCCGTTCCGCCAGTTGGAAGGCAAGTCCTCGAAATTCATTTACACTGAGGCCGAAGAGTTGGGCTTCCATTTTTTTAGGTATTCAAGTTCGGTTTCCTGCTCTTCACTAAAAACGCAGGAGAAATTTTCCATCGATTTCCTTACTGTGTAATCCACATTTTCTCTCTTTTTCTTCACGTGTCGTCCAGAGTTGTTTGAAGCACTTGGAATTGACTAGCTGCCGTTTTGTACACCATTGATCCATTAACGGCTTCTAGCATAGACACAAGGGACAATTCTTCTCTCTGTGTCTTATTTTTGTAATTCCTCACCATTTTGAAACTACACAGAGGAGAAGAGTCAGTCAGTAATATGAAGACCGCATGGGGCAAGACGGGGTAGTACCCTGTCTTGCCCCACCCCATTCTGCCCCACGAACTGAATTATAATTTATGACGTTATGACCGGATTATTTTGAAACAAAACCTAATGCAGTAAACATTTTTACAAAGAAAATGGAATAATCTTTAACACAGTAATTGTTAGATATTATTCAAATGAAGCTTAGATGTATTTGCATGCACTGAAGAGAAGGTGTAATATTGCAAAAATCTCTTCACAACTGACCACACAAGCAAAAAAGTAACAAAGACTTCACCGATGGCGAAAAACTGATCTGTACAAGCAGCTGAGACATTACAGAGATACTTTTGAGAAATTCCGATATATCGTGCCACAACTGAGAGAAAAATACACGTACCCCATTCTGCCCCACTACCCCGTTCTGCCCCCTGTTTCCCTATATAAGAAAAATAAGTGTTTGAATTGGATTCGCCTGGTGGTGTAACGGATAACACGCTGAGGTACAGACTCAGAGTTCCGGGTTCGAATCCCGTCCAGGCACTTATTTTTCTTATCATACCATATATATATATATATATGAAATGATAAGGAAAATAAATGCTCGGACGGGACTTGAACCCGGACCTCTGGATTTATATCCCAATGCGCTACCGATTACGCAACCGAACAAGTCTAGTACAAACATTAATTTTTTATATATATTCTCTCTTTCTTTATTTTATATATATGTATTCTATTTCTTGCTCTATTCTATATATATATATATATAATATATATATATATATATATAAAGTTATATGTGTGTGTGTTTGTGTCATTTATCCTAGAGAGATATATTTCCGAATATATAAAGAAATACGGGAGTAGATTCACACGTCATAAAATATATATTTCTCTCTAAAAATGCAGCAATAACGAAGTATAAATTTTAAAAATATATGCAATGTTTAATATTTTCACTATATCGGTGTACGTATAGGCCCTACAGGAGTCTCTAGTGGGACAAAATGACCAAACTGGAGTTGAATGTAGTCTTGGTGGAAAGGCCCTGCGGCTAGCCAAATTAATGACAAGCGGTGAGCAATTCCTTTTGGCTCTCCAGGATGTCCTAGAAAGGAGAGCCCCAGGTTCCTGCTTAAGCATTAGCCCCGGTGTAAATTAGAAAGTGAAAAAGTACCGATATTTGATGATAAATTAAAACGAAAACCATCATTCTAACCTGCATGGTAGCGGCGATGTGCTCCGACTAGTATATGAATTCGTAATTTTTGAATATGGCGCTAGTGGCCGTCGGCCAATCAGAGGCTGGTGATTTTTTGAAGCTTGATTTTTTGTATTAATTTGTTTGGATATCATGTTCGAGTGATATCCATGGTGTTCTTAATGCTTGTTTAAATCTAATACCGAGATATTATTAGTTTAATTTAATTTAAAATATATTTTTGTCACGAATTTGTATTAGCCATTCGCGTGGCTGTCTGGGGATGCCACGCCCCTTTTTTGGAAATGTGTTATTTAAGACGATTCGAAATATATATTGATGTTATTTCGATTCTGTGATATATTATGTGGTCCATGAATGTATTTTACGTGTTTTCAATTAAGTTTGATTATTAAAAGTGCCTAAAGCGCAGTCGTATTTCTGAGCCAATCCGGAGGCTGTGTGATATTGCCACGCCTATTTTCGCGGTTTCTCGCGAGTTTGTACATTAGCAGCCCAAAGTCGATCCAGAGAAGTTATGCACCCTATGATGGAATATAGAAGTCCGAAAAAACCAGCGCCAAGTCGAAATGAAATCTTTCTCATCCTCTTTACCCGGCTCAGTGAAAAATTGGGAATGAAATTTACTGGTGGGAGCTAGGGGACCACTCCGGCATTCGCCTTCACGCTAAGGAAACCACCAGAAACCTTTAGCAGAGTGGTTATCTGAAAAGGAAATTATAATTATATTTATTATATTTTCTAATGGTATTCTATGACACAGGATGATGCCCATCGGTCATCCGTTGCGCCACGTGCCATAGATGTGTAATTTTTTAAAGTTAGAGGTATAATTTCGTTAAATAGCCCATTAATTTTGAATTTGGAAAAGTTATGGGATTTATATTTACTGGTGGAATCAAAGGGCCTACTCCGATATTTATCTTAGCGCTAAGGAAACCACCGAAACCTTAGCAGAGTAGGTTTGAAGTTAGTGAGAATGATCGAAATATGGCCAAATCGGTCGGGCCTTCCAGCTTTTTAGAGGTGATTAGCTGGTTTTTTCACCTGTTTATAGTTAATTAGGACGGTTTCTTATAGGCGAATAGCCGTCAAAATCACCTGGTATGTCGATAATCAGGAGTTGTCAGACATTATTTGTGTCTATGCGATCGTTTGCCTACAGGCCATTCAGGAATTGACTGCCTGGGTGGACGATTTCTAAGGATCACTTCTTCCATGGGGGGATAGAAATCCACTACATGACTGTGTGTCGGACCTTTCGGAGGAAAGTTGAAGTCCTCCTGTTGTCTACGACTTTTGGGTAGGTTTATATTTATATCCCAACTGTCAATTTCACCTTCGCCCCAGCCCATGGTCAGGGTAAGGTTAAAGGAACCTGATCTCTGTTCCTGTTGAAGTTGTTCAAGAAGTTGGCTAACAATATCGCCAAATTTGTGCATGAGATTTGAGTCATGCGGATATGTTGGGCAGTTGTCCCAGCATAGGCATTCTGATGGAGTGCCTATCAATTTATCCTTCCTCTCTGGGGTTATTGATGCCTTGACACTTTTTATTTGCTCTCTGTGGAGGCAATATTTCAGTTTGGGTTGCTTGATCAGTAATGTATATAACATTTTGCTGATCGTTTACGATTTCCTCCTCTGGCTGAGAGGGAACCGGGTTTTGTTCCTGGTCGTTGAATTCAGGTTCATTGCTAGTGGCAACTCCAGTTTTCCTAGAGTTCCTATTTTTCCTTTTACGTGATTTTTTGCTCTCAGGTCGAGGAGCGGCTGGCTCGACTCTAGCTGGAGCTGTTAGTCTTTCAACAGCAGGAGCAGATGGCTCAACTGGGACTGTTTCAGACCGTTGGGTTGCAGTTTGAGTTGCACGTCGATAGAGCTCTATTTTAACTTTGTAATAATAGAGTCTTCTTATTTTCAAGACCTCGCAGACTGTGGAGTCATCGACCAAGACTGCCATAAACATTGGCAGCGGGCCTTTGGTCCTTCCGGATGTCATATTGACTACCTTCAGGGCCGTGAACCCGAGACTTTTAAGGTCTTCTTGGATCAGTGATGGATCCACGTGAGAGTCTATGCCTTTAATCACAAACTTTTTTGTAGCTATGTGATTTTTTTGATACCTTCGCTGTAAGGTATCTGACGCCGCTGCAGGAGCTGTACGTATTTATTATGGGCTGACAATGAAGTTAGCCGGACCCTATTACCCACCCTGGTAACCTCACAAGTTAATGCGAGAGGATGGTGTTTGTTGAATACTCTATTCACAGCTCCCAGTTCAGTAGAAAATTCTCTACGGATGAGCAGGGAAGGAGGTTTAGTTACGCTTTCGCGCTGGTTCGTGTGTCCCTGGACCTCCGGTGGGGCCCCTCGCTATTTTGCGGGGAGGCCACCGGAGGTAGAGCGACAGTCAATTTTGAACCATTTTCGACCGTTGCTGCTGGCGATTTAGTTGCTTCGACCGCCGTTGCTGCCGTTTTAGGATTCGAGGATTTCTCATTTTTCATATTATTGCGCGTACGAGTCGCGATTGGGGGCGTCTTTGAAGACTTGCCTGTAGATTTTCCATTCCTAACCATGTTGGAGTGTTCTTTGGAATTTTGTTAACGGGAATTTTGTGGATGACCGGTAGTGAATTGCCCTGTCAAAGACCCTGGTATCTGGGCCGAGCCTGAGGCCGGACGGGAAAGGCCTAGTGCCTTTTTAGGATTGGGTACTAGCCGTGGTGAAGTAGTGGGATAGAACACTCGACCTGAAAAGGAAGCTGTCGGGACTTGTTTTGCTCAGCCGCGCATGCGCAGGCAGTTTTTTAGAAGCGGGAGTCGTTTCTCCAGCCCGGTAGCCGATGAGACGACTGTGCTGCGAGGCAACGCTGCTGCGGGATACGCCACTGTAGACTCCCACCCGCTGCTGCCAGGAGAACCTCTCTCTTCCGCTGCTGACGCTCCTCTCGCGGTCTCTGGTCAAAAACTGGAGTTGCAAGCTAATCATTTATCTCGTATCTCTTTCTCTGATTGTAAAATGTTTAATATCATTCGTACATATATAAAATATCTTTATTAGTCTCTGAGATTCATTTACATCCAAGGGAAAGTAAAAAATAACATCGAATGCATAAAATAATTTTTTGGTCGCTGTGACTAATTTCTAATACTTACTAATATTGTTGTTACTGGAAGTAAGTCAACGTTCCCACATCTAACCTGGTTGCTATGCAAACAAAATAAATCGCAATGCTGATATGGACTCAAAAAGCACAAGTGCGGTGGGTAAAATAAAAGATTTCTTCAATGTTTTGTACAATAACTCGTACCTTTCTTTAGACTTTTCCGGAACTAATGCAGAACATCCCACTCTCCAGGCTTTCATCAATTTTTCTATCATCTACCATGACTCCTTTCATAATAAAATTATCAAACAGATTCTAATCACGGTACTATATATATAAAAATCTGTCTCCACATCCAACAACCCTTGCTTATAATAAAACAAATGAAAAGCTACATAGCAACGATTACCAAGTGTTTCTTTCTCATAGAAGTCATTTACATCCAACCAATATTTTAATTAATTTATTACTATATTTAATAAAAATTAGTCACATCGACCAAAAATTAGTATGCAATACACATGAGGTAAGCACGTAACAGATCTTGAAAATTGAAAAAACTTTTTCTCGATCAGTAACAAGTGCTTACCTCACTTGTATCGCAATATACTATAATGTGTGCTAATTCACGCCAATCTGCAATTACGAATATAAGCATGAAACTGTAGATTTTCCTTATTTTTAATTATATTAATTATTTGACATCTGTTAATTACATATAATAGGATGAATAATAACTTAAAAAATCACAAATATCTATTCGCTACACATTAACTCTTTATTTTAATGCAAGAACTGGGATGATAAAAGTTTGAATTGCCTCAGAAGCAGGTATGAGGCAGCATAAATATGAGTCCGCTTTCGTCGAAAAATGTAACCACGATTTAATTTAATTTTGTATATCACTGCGCAAACACTAGCTGAAAGCTAATAAAATAATCCATACACCAAGGCTAGTATATATCCATGTTTTACCGTAATGGAGATTGATTTTCGGAATCATTTGTTTAGAATTTTTTCGAAAGTGGTTGCAAAGAAGTGATGTAAAGTGCCGGGTAAGTATCATAAAATATTTTGAATTGGCCAGGTTGTCCGCCCTGCATGATGGCCGCCTTTACCCCAGAATAAGCGTCTGGTTCTCATTTCCGTTGGGGGCTGAATAAAACCCAGGGCCATGATGCCGCTAGAAGATTTAGGCCATTTTAAAATTCCTGACTCCACCGGGACTGGAACCACCGATCTTCCGATTTGCAGTGTGCAGTCTTAATCAACTACGCTACGGCGTGCCCCATTTGTCACACTTGCATTTGATAAATTAAAACGAGTCAAAAACCAGGTGGTTATGCTGAGCATTCAAACGCTACCCTTCAATTGTTTTTATTACAAATTGCTGTCATCGGGCGAATGCTACCGGAGAGTAATAATTTCCATACCCGTGAATTCTTACTTCTTCATTTCTCCATCGTAGTTTAAACTTTCACGTTATATATAAGTATTTTTACTGTTGGAATAGGAATTTGAACTCTGGGCCTCCCTTAATAAGTAATCAGCTCAATCCAGACAACACAAGCATTAAAGACGAAACATGCCATTTATTCACATATTGACGAATATCATAATGACGATTGTGCTGGGCGGATGATGTTTGCGGACCGTTTGGGTCTTAACGTTTTCTGGCATTTGTCTCACAGGTGAGGCAAACGCCTGATAAAAACCATCACCCAGGACTCTTGTTCTGATCAGAGATCAAACCACCCAAGCTGGCTGCGTACGAGATAGCGACCCTACTCCGAGATCATATTTCTTATTTCTCCTAGATATAAAATAAATTAACTCAAGTTGGGGTTTTCAAACGTTTAATTATATTTACAACATTTTCACATCTTTGCGAGACCATTTAACTCATGCCCCAAATCGCAGTCAATGACCAATCACATTTCAATGAATTTTGATTTACAACCAATCACAATCGTTTATCACCTCGATTTTATCAATTTCATTTTATCACTTTAATTCTATCAAGTGGCTCCCAGATTTGATATATAGTGCACGAATGTAATCAGATTCTGCTTGTGAGATATAATAGGAAAACATTCGTAGCAATTGGTTATACCATAAAAAAAACCACTGTTTACACTTTCTTAAATGTATTATTTCCTAGTAATTAACGTTGCAGAAAAATATAATTGACATATTTACATCATAGGACATCAAAAATTAATTAATAACCTGTAATGATGTGTTTAATTTTTTCTCCACTAGGGTGCATTCAATAGGCGTTGGGCCGGGTTAATAGCCTTGTATATTTCCAAGGCTAAAGGCTGATTATATCAGAAATTAATTAATAACCTGTAATTATGTGTTTTATTTGTTCTCCACTTGGGTGCTTCTTACAATATTGCGATCTTTTGGCAATAAATAATATGATCTGGTTGCAGTGATGAACAAATGAAGCATAACAAACGTTTCTCATTTGTTTTCAAACATCGCCGTTTAGATTAAATATATAAATATTTTAAAATAACTGTATTTACATAATGATTTGTGAGTAAACACGTTAAAAGTATTCGTTAGTACTAACAAATGTCACTCTTGTTTTCCAAATTCTCTAGATAAATTCACTCCTCGCTTCGTGAGTCGTGAAGATATCGATAATTTGGAAATCACTCGTGGCATTACTTATGATAAATAATACTAAGCACGAAATACGACGTACAAATAAAATTCCATGAATGACACACAAACATTGAATGCGACGAGTATATAAAGAACCTTTATTTTTTTAATATTATCAATGAGGAAACTCTATCACTGCTTATTCAGATTTAAAAATTAAACCTATTTTATTACGCCCTCTCATAGTTTAACAAATACTTTATTTTGGATATTAGAATGAAAATATAGAATCAAAACACCGAACTTATGATTAAAAGGTCATATATATCGTTACAATAATGTAAATATGTAATGGAAATCGATGGGAATTTGAACAACATCGAGTTTCGGTATCTTAACGGATAATCTGCATGTTGTTAAATAAGATATTCTTATTCAAGTCCAATGCATTTTTGAACTTTAGTATCTGATCGTGATAATGTTTTATTTGTTGTAGGTCAGTGCTCTTTGTTAGATTTATATAAATTTGTTACTTGGATTCTCATAACAAAAATCCTATATTAGCATACTGAATTAATGAAATAAAAGTGTTAAAACAACTTCATTATGCAGTGACGACTAGGGAAAGGATTTTAAGGTGCGCGTCTTTCCAAAAATATAGCTGTTTTCATACCAATAGTTCAATATATATATATGGTATGATAAGAAAAATAAATGCCTGGACGGGATTCGAACCCGGATATATATATATATATATATATATATTGGGGATGAAATCAAGCGAAATTAATACAATTTTTTGCACCATTTTCGTGAGATTACTGCATTTCCCCCCTTTTGCCATTTTTTGTGCTTCAGCATTGTTTCCTCCACTCTTCTCTGCGTTATTTAAAAGATTGGACAGGGAAATTTATATGTTTCTTCTTCAACAGCTTTTTAAAATCTCAATCAGAAGTCAACAATATTAAATAAATATTAAAATATAATTTATGTAAAACACCAGTAATTTATATCCCAGCAACAATGGCTAATCTGCAGCTCTGAAGTCAAATTTAAATTTCAACAGTGTTGCTGCAACAGTGTAAAATAAGTTCAGTTAGTACTTACTTACTTACTCACTGGCACTATCGAACCCGTAGGTTCATGGCCGCGCGGACATGAGCTCTCCATACATCCCTATCCTCAGCCAATGCTTTCCAATCATTCCCTGTATAATCTACTTCCCTCAAATCATAGTTAATGTTGTTCTCCCACCTCATTCTTGGTCTACCAACTGGGCGTTTTCCTTCTGCCTTTCCTACAAGAAGTTTCCATGCACGTCTTTCATTCCCCATACGCGCACATGTCCTGCCCATCGCAATCTACGAGACTTAACTGTTCTTATTATATCTGGCTTCCTATAAAGATCATGTAGTTCATTGTTATGTAGTCTTCTCCATTCACCTGTCTGTTCATCTCTCTTTGGTCCAAAAATCCTCCTAAGAACTTTATTCTCAAATACTCTTAATCTCCTTTCCTCCCTTAAAGTAAGAGTCCATGTTTCGCATCCATATAATATAACTGGTAGAATAATAGTTTTATATATTTTCAGCTTAACGTTTTTTGAAAGGAGTTGGGACATCAAAAGTCTCTGCAATGCATAATAGCATGCATTTCCAGAATGGAGTCTATGTTTAATTCCTTTGTGTATCTCCCTATTTGTGATTATTGTTCCTAGGTATTTGAATTCAGCCACTTCCTCAAAACTTCCCTCATTTGTCCTTAGCTGTCCATTTCCATTATATACTGAATTTCTACGTGTGGCCATATATTTAGTTTTACTGATATTGATTTCCAATCCTAATTTCTTAGTGTTACTCAATAGTGTGTGCGTGTTGTCCTTTAGTATCTCCTCGCTATCGGCCAGTAGTACTACATCATTAGCATAAACTAACAGCTTATTAATACCATTAAGTTGGAAGCCTTCCTCATTCTCTAAAGATTTAATGGCATGCTCTAGTACAAAATTAAATAGTAGAGGAGATAGTGCATCTCCTTGTTTCAACCCATTCTGGATTCCAAAAGTGTCTGAAAACTGTTTGCCTACACGCACCCTACTCTTTGAGCCATTTAGACACATTCGTGTAAGTCTAACTAACTTTTTAGGAATTCCGAACTCCAGCAGGATACTATATAACTTCTCCCTCTTAATTGAATCATATGCTTTTTTGAAGTCTACATATAGTTGATGTACAGTACCATTATATTCCCATTTCTTTTCTAAAATCTGTCTTATACTAAAAATCTGATCTGTTGTAGACCTGTTTCTTTTAAATGCACATTGATGATCTCCTAGAATGTCATCAATATAGGGAGTAAGTCTGCTTACTAATATATTTGTTAAAATTTTGTACGAAGTTGAAAGTAATGAGATGCCCCTATAGTTGTTGCAATCAGTTTTATCTCCTTTCTTATAAATTGGTACGATAATTGATTCCTTCCATTCATCTGGAAGAGCTTCTTTTTCCCAAATCATACTAAGCAACCAGCGTATCTTGTCCATAAATTTTTCTCCCCCTGATTTTATCAGTTCTGCTGGGATTTCATCTGAACCTGATGCTTTATACATCTTCAATTTTTCAATTGCCATTTCAACCTCTAATGCACTTGGCCCTGCAACTAGCATTTCTGCTGTCTGTAACTTATCCTCCTCAATGTCCTGTTCTGAATGTACATTTAATAGTTCATTAAAGTAACTTTTCCATCTATTTAATATACTCTTAGAATCTGCAATCATATCCCCATTTTCATTCCGAATTATGTTTGTTCTAGCCTGAAACCCTTTCTTCTCTATACTAATTCCCTGATATAATTCTCTAATGTTCCTATTTTTTGCATTCATTTCAAGATCATTAATCTTATCTCTCAAATATTCCCTCTTTTTACTCATTAGAAACTTGGTGGTTTCCCGTCTAACACTACCCAATTGCTCTAAATTTACCTCATTTGGCTCGTGTAACAATTTCATTTTTGCTAGCTTTCTTTTCTTTACAATTTCGGCACATTCCTCATCAAACCATTTCTTGTTTTGCCTCTTTTTTAAACAACCAATGCGTTCTGATGCTGACAATTTAATAGTATCTCTTATAGCCTCCCATTCTTTATTTATATCAGTTTCTTCTTCGTTTGCCATATTGTCATCTGAAGATTCCAGTACTTCAAATCTATTAGCAATTTTGATTTGGTATTCTTGCCGCATTTCATCATTTTTCAAGTTTTTTAATTCATATTTTACAGAATCATCTTTAGCGTTTGTTCCTCTCATAAGCAATAGCCGTTGTCTGATTTTCACTCTGACCAGATGATGATCCGAATTGCAGTCTGTCCCTCTAACTGATCTAACATCAATGATGCTACTGTGCCAGCGTTTATCCACTAATACATGATCTATCTGGTTCCGAGTTTCTCCATCTGGAGACGTCCAGTTGTATTTATGAATATCCTTATGCTGAAATGTTGTGCTCTTATCAATGAGATTCTTCGATGTGGCAAAGGTGACTAATCTAACCCCATTGTCGTTACTATCTTCATGAAGACTGAATTTGCCTATTGTTGGTTTGAATATATCTTCCCGCCCCACTTTTGCATTAAAATCTCCTAAGACAATTTTCATATGATATCGTGAAAGGCTATCAAATAAGCATTCTAATTCTTCATAGAACTCATCCTTGATCTTGTCATCTTTATCTTCTGTGGGGGCATGTACATTTACAATTATAAAATCATGTCGTTTACCCTTCAGAATTATGTATGATATCCTATCACTAACAAACTTAATATCTCGGATAGCGGATAGGATCCTCCTTCTGACTAAAAAACCCGTTCCAAATGCAGGTCTTTCTGCACCCCCGTAGTATAATGCAAAGCTTCCTGATTCCTGACTACCTACTCCTGGCCACCTAACTTCCTGTAAAGCGACTATATCCAAGGGCGATTTATCTAGTTCCCGCGTTAATATCTGTAGTGCCCCGCTATTGTATAAAGTCCTAACATTCCATGTTCCTAGGAACATGTCCCTATGTTTAAGCCTTTGACATGGGTTCCCTGAAGTAGTTCCCGCCCGGAGAACCGAATGGGGGACTATTTGACCTCCGGAAAATTTTACCCCAGATGAACCCATGTCCGCATTTCTTGACGGTTGTATTTTTACGGTGGAAGATCGTCACTCTTTCGCCCAAGGTACTTTTTCGTCTGGCTTATCACCTTCGACCAGTCCGGCATGGGTAACCCTATCGGCAGCAATGCTACCGCCGTGATAGCTCTCAGGATCACTTAAGCACGCATGCCACTCCACCACGACAAGGTAAAGATACCATGGAGGGAAGTTCAGTTAGTACTGGTAATAATTTAACAGTTTTATTTCTATCGACTTGTTGTTGGCTTTTATTAGTCTGAACCATAACGTATTTTTATTAGTATTACAACTTGGTTTTCACAATAATAACATGGCGAATATTAAGAAGGATAAGTTGTACGCACTTGCAGAAGAATTCAAAACGAAATCTATCGAAACTGATGGCATCATTCCTCGATGTTCCGTCACCAAAGTAAATATTGCAATAAACTAAAGAACTATGGACCTATTATGGACCGTATAAAGAAGAAAAATTTGGTGCAAAGTGATGTACATATTATATGAACTGAGTTCATGTAACTGGTTTAAACCTTAATTCAATTGTTTAAGTAGCACCCTTCTATGGCCAACATTTTCACCTTAAAATTCCTTCTATTGTGATGACAATGGAAGGCTACACTTTCGAACAAATTACCACAGCAAACCGTATCATTGCATATACCCATGCTTATTTCTATTGATATGCTAAAAACAGGGATGTTAATAAGTGCTCACTAGGTGTGAAAAGGCGCCCCCCACTTACAGGTTCACTCCCAATGAAACAACACAACTGAGAAGTGAATAGTAGTGTCTTATCTTATCACCTTATACGACTTAGGGTTGAATAAGAGTGAGCATTAACAGCTGTTTGCTAAAGTCTGGCCCTCTACAAACTTTTGTTTTAAAAGGAAAAAAAGAGTTAGCAGGGAATCTAGCTACGAAATTTTATTTCAAAAACTTAATCTAAACAAACAGTCGTACGATCTAAAGTATTAAACTGTTATGTCAAATAGAATGATATAACATTTTTAAGGTTGTTTCTCATTTCTGTTTACATGGTCTTGGTAATGAGCTATAATGTATTAAAATGTGGAAGGGGTGCAACGAGCCTTCGCTGTTAGTATAATAATGGGATTTTACATTCAACGTGATACACAATAGAGTAGAGTGGAATTACTTCATTGTTTATACTACAAACGCTTCACGCTATGTTTTATATGATTTTGTTTTCCTTTTAAGACAATTTCACAATTACGACAATAAAACTAAACGGATATTTTAGTCATGTTACTAATCTCTGTTATGATATTTTGCTCTTTTTATTCTCATAAAGTTAAAATATTAGAACAATAGTTACATAAGAGAGAGTAGAAAATTCATATCCTCTTCATTATTCACGGCTTGAAGAGCTTAGCAAATTAAAAAAAAATACATTTTCCTTTATAAATTTAGCTTCTCTTCTGATATTTTTAAACATAACTCGTGTATTTTAACCTTTGCCATTCCTTTATATAATATAAATAGAACGAACGTTTTATTTCGTTGCAGAAATTTAAACTGAATTCGGAGAATTGCTATGCAATTAATTTAATATATCGGATTTTCTTGTGTATATATTGTTGATATTTAAAGCGATGAAAAATATCCGTGAATTATTGATTGTTTGAAATATTTAATATATTTTGTAGGTAGAAGCTATTACTAACATTTTTATTATATATATAGATATATTATAAACATATTTTTGACATTTGGCAATGAAGGCAAATATGTATATATATATATATATATCATACCATATTAAGCTTGCATTGCTCTATGTTAAAGATTTAATTATAACATCGATAAAGCGTCACTGCTATAAAGTAAAATAAATATTCTCTTTAATTTGCTTACTTGATATAGTCAGCTACTAGATGGCAGTGAAGACAGTGTTCTCGCGACATCTAGTAATAATGGAGAGTATAATACATATATAAGAAAAATAAGTGTTTGAATTGGATTCGCCTGGTAGTGTAATGGATATCACGCTGAGGTACAGACTCAGAGATCCGGGTTCGAATCCCGTCCAGGCATTTATTTTTCTTATCATACCATATATATATATATAATCCACCGCTGTGGTCTCGATGTAGCGTGCTGCATTGTCACGCAGCGGGCCCGTATTCGATCCCCGGTCGGGCAGTTTTTCTGGGTGAGGTTTTTATCGGGGTTTTTCCTCACCTGTAAGACAAATGTCAGGAAAACTTTGGGGATCAAACGTCCCCGAAATCATATGGCCATTATCGTCATCATCATTCTTATCATTATCATCATCCTTCACCGGTGTGAAAAGCAACAGGAAGCTACCACACCTATAATTCCCTAGTAAAGCTGCGAACATAGCATGATTGCAGCGAAAGACCTGCCTTCGGGCAGAATTACTATGGATGGATATATATATATATACTTCTAAACCGTTAAACCGAACTTCGTGAAAATTTGTACATACAAGGTTTCAGATACGGCTAGTGTTTAGCCGTTATCTATTATGTTCTAAAATAATTTGTTGTAGGAGTTTATCTGAAACGAACATTTAAAAATCGCTCTAGCGATCACAATTTTTGATGTTTTACAACTAAACTCAGTATCTCCTATTAAAACAAACCGAGGTAGGTATTGTCATAAAATGAGCGAAATATCGACAATTAAAAGTGGAGTTTTACTTGAAATCCGTAATTAAAAACTGCCTAAACGAATGCACAGCTTTTGTTAAAAAAATTTGTTTGTTTTAGTCGGTTTCTGGATGTTTTAGATTCACAATTGGACCCTCTAAAACAAATTAGGTGTAGGAGTTCACATGAAGTGAAAATTTAAAAATCGTTCTAGCATAGCGTTCACATTCTTCGATGTTTCACAACAAAACTCAGTACATCGTATTACAATAAACCGAGGTAAGTATTATCAAAAACAAAAATGAGTGAAATCCGACAATTAGAAATGGATGTTTACTTGAAACCCGAAATTAAAAATTGTCTAAACGACTGGACCGAATTTGATGACATTTTTTGTGTATTTTATTGGGTTACTGTATGGTTTAGGTTCACAATTGGACTCAGTAGGTGGCGTTGCGAACGGTTTACAGGATTTTTTTAATTCAGATGTGCAGTTATATGTATTATCGACATATTCCGCGCGACAACAATGCGACGTCATTATACACACTTTCTTAGCCACAACAGATGGCAGTAAGGAGTTTTTTTTATTTAATACTATATAATTACGTCTTATTTATAGCGTTGTGCCCAACCAGTTCATTTCGAGAAGTAGTTCGTTCACTCGCACTCACTTTTGTGAACCATTCAACTCAACTAGTCCGTTCACAAAATTTAGCGAAGGCCCTCATTCGCCAAGCAAAAAAAAAAAAAAAAAAAAAAAAAAAAAAAAAAAAAAAAAAAAAAAGGCTGGTGGAGGGGGAAACACGAAGACACGAGCATGGGGTGACTTGACATTAACCAACCACATTGCAGCTGTGGATTTTAAAGATAAACGGAAATAGTTCTGTAAATTCTATTTTAATATGAGTATGAAAAATTCTAATATGACTGCTACCATATTTTTGTTTATTTTATAATTATTTATACCTCCTTTTTATTTTTGTTATAATTGTATTATTTGCATAATCGTATTTATATACAGATTTTCAATGTTTACATATTTTATTTCAAGTTGTAAATGTTAATAAAAAAACAAAATCGTAACTCTATAATTTGAAAAAAAAAATGTGTGCTGTATTTTAAAACTTTTAAGGAAGATGTATTTTATTTTATTTTATTTACACATATTATTTGCTAAATAGTTCTTTAAAAAGAAAGAAATATACAAAATCGTACTAGTGGCAATTACTTGATCTTAATCTTTACAACCCCTAAACTAAAAATATAAAGAGGGTGAATACTGGGTAGGCCAACAAAATTTAGCCTTGTGTGCGCACTTTTACAGAATGGCTTCTAATTCGCGATCAAGAAAAAGTAGTGAAATTTGGGGTTTCTTCGCCGATTTAGGCAATGGTAAAGCAAAGTGTAACTTTTGTTCTAAACACAGTTCATTCAGGGGGCGGGATGCTTTTAAACTTGCACGGCATATTCGCTCTAAATGTTTAGCAAGGTAAGATTTTCACTAAATTTTGCAACAGCTTTTTGTAAACCTAGTAAAATATGTTGTTTTGAAACATGGATAAAATGGATGTTTATTAAATACTTTCGGAATTCCAGTAAATAAAATGTAAAGTGATTAGACTACATGTCCCGCGTCGTAGCCGAGCGGTTAAGGTAGGAAGCCTTGGCGCAGAGCTACGGGACTTGCGCTGGTTCGAGTCTCCATGGGGGAAGAAATTTTCTCATGGTATTTCGGCCAGTATGGGACCGGTGCCCACCCAGAATCGTGAGGCAATTGGGTAGCTACAATAAGTAGCGGCTCCAGGTTGAGGAACCAGCTATAACGGCTGGGGGACTCGACATGCTAACCACATGTCACCCTACACTGGCTGTTGATCATCTACCTCTGTGATTGACACATGTGGATGTGAAGGGCCAGCAGCCGGCTGGTAAAAGGGCAACCGCTGAAAAGTGGAAAGACCCTCAATCGGAAGGATTAGACTACATTAGATTTGTAGCGTTAGTAATGCCGTAGATCAAAAGGAGTAATCCCTGAGTAATGTTGCGTATGAGTGATGACATAAGCAAGAGGCGGGAAGGTGCCGTAATGTACATGTACTGAATGAATGAGCGTGTCGAATGTTGAGAGTTTGAAGTACAACTGAATGTTTAAAGCCAGTTCACTCTATCAAAGTAGTTCGTTCCTCTAAGACACTTCACTCTTCCAAGGTAGTTCGTTCTTTGATACCACTTCGTTCATCTAAAACACTTCACTGTTCTAAGATAGTTCGTTCTTTTATACCACTTCGTTCTTCCAAGGTAGTTCGTTCTTCTATGTAACTTCACTCAGGCAAGATAGTTCGTTCCTCTATGGCAGTTCACTCTGGCAAGATAATTCGTTCCTCTCAGACACTCACTGCGGTACGAACGATATGGATGATGTAGGAAATAGGCGGGGACATGCAAGGTTGTAGGGCGGAGAAATGTAAAGTAATCAACGAATGAGCGAAAGTTGATTTGGAGTGAGACATCTAGAGCTTGAAATAAAAAGTAAATTTTAATTTTAAGTAGCAGTAGTGAACTCTGAACTGGCAGTTCACTGAAAGTGAGTAACTTTTTGACACTTCACAGTAGTGAAACGTTCTTTTTAAACGACTCACTCTCGAATTACCCATCACTGCTTATTTAGTGAATTTTATGATAAAGAAGTAATTTATATTTTTATCGTCCGGCCATGATATAAGAATTAAACGTTCAGGTAGGACAACGTCTGCCGGGTCCGCTAGTAAATAAATAAAATCTGCACAATATTCTTAATTTACTATACTATATAGGCTAAGTGTTATTTATGTACAATTATAACAATTTGTGATACTTTAGTGTATAGTTAGTAAGCAAGAAAACGTATAGTTCATATTCTAACAAAACAAGCTATCATAACATAAAATACACATCAACAAAATATAAAATAAACTTTATTGATGATTTCGTATAACTAAATAAATTAACTTTCCTTGACTTTTCTGTAAGTATATTAATTTTTGCTTTTAAAATGTTTCCTGATGAACCGTGAAAATCACCTTCTCCGCTCATGTATACTGGGCGGGCAGAGTGCCCTAAGCACCGCGATTTGAAAGGTTTACTGCGTTATGTCAATATATTATGGCTGAAGTCTACTACACTGTGTTAAGTGAGTTGTAGGTCATTTTCCGGGTCCGACACGGAAAGTTCTTCTCTCATGGCCCATACCGCCATTTTTTCTTTTCCCCATTCTCCCTTTTTTACTTCTCAAGCTCGGAGTCATGAGCTAGACCCTGTTGGCATCACACTAGATCCCCGCAATCACACACTTTCAACACCTGTGAGTGCCAACCAAACTATGTTTTCCTAACATGAGGTTAGGCGAAGGATGACATAAAATAATGAATGTGAGATGAAATATATGAAGGAAAGAGAAGAAAGAATGGAGAGTGTTAGTGGGATAACATTCGAGAAACTAAAGAACCCCGAGAAAAACCCGAAAAATCCCGATATGGGACATTACCAATACCCTTCAGCAACCGCCAGGAATCGAACTCGTGATCCCAGTCGGGGCAGACACGTGCTGTCCACATGAAGGCCTACACTGAGACGGCATGTATTCTTGTTAATATAGTTTTAAGTCATGGATTAGTCTCAGATTTGTGTATTAATTATATTATTAATATGAAAGGATTTATGTTATATATTTAAACTCTATTTTATTTCCTGCTTCCTATTCTTAATTAGCCGATTTATTGTTTTTTTTCATCTACGAAAGATTGATAAAAATGAAACAAATAAGACTTCTGAAATAATTTAAAAATAAATTAATCCTTATCGTAGCCCTTGATAAGTTCTTTCTCGAGCAATTTGATTTACTAGTATTACATACATTTTTGTTATAGTGAAAATGCTTTCCGAACATCAGTTTGTACTACTTTTAGGTGAAAATTAAAAAGAAAAAGTCAGTAGAAAAGCCGGGAAACGAACCGAGGCCCCTTAGAATTTTAGTCAAGAATCATCATAGAATCACAGAAGCAGTAAATAATTTTATAACAGAATTAAATAAATACGTCTTTAAAAGGAGAACTATTACAGAGGATCTGAAAAGGAAATACGTGGCATTGAATATGTTTTCTAACTTAGAGCAGAGTTCTATATTTCCTCATATGAAGCCACTCATGCAAGGATTGCGTGCATTGTGTTGCATGAAAGCGGTCATTATTAACAACTCATGGAGTTTGGATCAAACACTAAATTCCTCAATCCAACTGTTGTTTGTGTATTGGCCAGCCTGTGCAGCGCTGATAGCAAAGCTGCGAGTTCAGTCAGCATAGAATCCTCTTAGCGATACCAGGGGCCCATGACGGTATTTCTGTGGGTAGAGGGGTGAAGGGATAACGGACGGGGGAGGAAGTTAACGACTAGGCGTCACGCTACACCCGCGCCTGCATCCGAATGGATCAATACGGCGTCTAGACGCTCCGCACCGACCAGAGATTTCTGGGGATTCCCCGGGGAAGACTAAATGTTTTCACTTTTATTATACATTTCAAAACAAGATAGCAATACTTTACTTGTCGATGATAGTTTACCATCCAATTTTGAGAGAGGATGAATAACAATTCCTATTCACAGCTTGAACAAATCTGCAATCCATGTAAAGAACTGTTGTAAACTTAGACCAATTTTTCGTTCATTTATTTAAGCGACGTGGCGCCAATTTTCTAATAACCTTATGCAGCGGAAGAATTTATCCACAGAAACAACAATTTATTGTTATATTATGTTTTATCGATTTGCGTAATTTAAAATTATAATTCCAAAAATCAGTTCACAAAATAAATATTTACTTTTATCAGGTCACATATTTACAAAAAAAGCTTTTTTTAAAATTGACTTTACATATTTTATAGAACAGAATTTATTACAACAATAAATCATTATAGAAATTCGACGTAACTTTTAAACAAATTCCTGATTGTATTCCCAAACTTGCAATAATTATCAAATCTTCTCTATTTTAAAAGTCTAATGAAATACAGGGCTATTCAAAAAGAAGGAACAGACTTCAAACATTTATTTCTTACAAACTACAACAAAATATAAAAACAATTCCAACGTTCCTAGAAAGAGAAAAGTTTGAAGTTCCGATCATGGTCGTATTGGCGCTGTTGCTTGAAGTTGCGATCATAGTTGCATTGGCGCTGTTAGATTGGAAGAGGAGGAGCAGAAGATCAACTTCATCGCCGTTGGCCTCCCAGGTCACCCGACCTAACCCCGTGTGATTTTTATCTGTGGGGTTACGTATAAGACCATGCTTTACCTCCCCCCATGCCTGATATTCTTGAAAATCTGCGACATCGAAGTGCTGAAGCTGTGAATTCGATAACTAGAGGCTAGCTGATTCGTGTGTGCCAAGAAATTTGCCACCGTTTTGGTGTTTGACGTGTAACACATGGTGCTCATATTGAATGCATAAAATAGTGAAAGTTGAACTTTTCTCTTTCCAGGAACGTTGCAATTGTGTTTATATTTTTTGTAGTTTGGAAGAAATAAATGTTTGAAGTCTGTTCCATATTTTTGAATAGCCCTGTATTATTGTTAGTCCATCGCTGGGAACTTGGATTAATGTCATTGTTTCGGACACAGCAGGTACGGGTTGGATCCCCGTTGGGACAGGTTTTCTGCCTTAGATTTAATGAGGGTTCTTCCTCCCTCACCTATAAGACAAATGTCGAGAAACTGTAAGTCCAAGTAGTATCCGAACACCAGTTGGATATTATAACCACCTTATTATATTCGTCTTTTTAGTAATAATTGCATGAATCAATAGTATGTCTTGTCTTAACTGTTCGTGTAGACGGAGATGCCCTTGGAATTGAGCTGATAACACAACCGAGGAGGCTCACTATGTCCTTGCTTGGTTAAATATTACGAATGTGATCCAGGTCCAAAGTTCCTCTCCTGATAAGTCGATGTAAGGATCCGGGAAGCTTGAAAGTACGTAAAAAGGGAGAAGAGAGAAAGAAAACATTATTTTAAAGTATTATGAATAATAACTAACACATAAGCACTATCGAATCCAGGACATAAGCTTTCCATAAATCCCTATTTAGCCAATGTTTTCCATTTAATCTATGTATAATTTACATCCCTCAAATCATGGTTAATGTTATTCTCCAATCTCGTTTCTTGGTTTAACTACAGAATTCTTTTCCTCTGGTTTTTCTATTAGAATTTTCCATGCCTCTCTTTCATTCCCACATGGCCTGTCTATCGCAGTCTACGAGACTTAACTGTTCTTATTACATATAGTTTGTTATAATGATAATGTAGCTCGCTGTTATTTAGCCTTCTTTATTCGCCTGTCTGTCTCTGTATTTTTGGTCCAAAAAGTGTCTTATAAACTTGTTTCTCAAATACTGCTAATCTTTTCTCCTCCCTTAAAGTAATAAATAATGTTTTACGTCCACAAAAATGGAAGAATATCCGTTTTATACTTTTGTTAATTTATAACTTTTTTTTAGGGAAGATGGGATGGTATTATCCATCATACAACATTAATAAATAAAAGCGATTTAAATAAATGAGATACTGGTGTTTAATGTTTACTTATGTTACAAGGATTGAAACTTTAATTTCACGAATGAGTCGAGAAAAAATTCGAAACAAATGTACTTTAAAAATACAATATCGTAGGTTATTATATCGTATCATCTCGAAAATAACTATTTTAATACATATTAACAGGATAATGTATGTTTTCAACATCCATTTGGACGCCTTTATTATTTTTATTAAGAATATTTCACACCTCAGTACTTCTCCTTCAACCCAAAGTGATATGTCGCCAGAGATTCCTAAGATCTCTTGTTTCCATACTTCTTCTTACTCTATCCATCCAATGTCCTATTGGTCTACTTCATCTCATCCTTCCTCTAGCCTCCCATATAAGAACCTTCTTTCATATTCTCTTCCATTGGTATGAGGTGCCCACACCACTTCAAACGCCTTTTCTTTTCCAATATGTTCTTTCGATCTTCATAATTTTCTTATTGTACTATTCTTAATTTTATTCTACGAAAAATCACATTTATTTTTAATAGTAATGATTAATAGTTACTGGCTTTGATAGCTATTGCGGGGGACGGTCTTTGAATAATAATTGATACAAAGGTACACCCTTGAAATATTCTGGTAATATAGTGGTCAGAGTTGAAACAACTTTACAAATGTAGTGAAATAAATTTTGAAGTAAATCAGGAGAATTTATGATAAGTAACGTCACGAGTGATTTCCAAATCATAGATAAATTCACGAGTCATTTTGTGACTCAAGAAATCAAGAGTAGCATTTGTTACGCCTATTTATCCAATAAATCTAAGCTGTTTACTGAACAATCATTATTTAAATATAGTTGTTTTAAAAGATTTATATATTTAATGTAAACGGCGATGTTTGAAAACAAATCAGAAATATGTGGTTATGTTTCATTAGTTTATCACTGCAACTTGATCATATTATTTTTTGCCAAATATGATCGCAATATTGTAAGAATGCACCCTATTGGAGAAAAAATGAAACACGTCAAATTTTATATTATAACAAACATTGTAAGGTTATTAATTTATTCTTTTATAGGATGCCAGAGGAAAGATTGCCTAGAGAAGTTTTAGAATGGATCCCACCTGGGAAAGGAAAGAGAGGTCGACCTAAATTTAAATGGATGGATGATGTAAGAAGAGGTATGGAAGAATTGGAATGGGAAGATAGAGAAGAATGGATAAACATTTAAAAAGCTTTGGGCACAGGAAGATGTTTTATTACATTGTAAACCTGTTTATAAATAAATAAAATTATTTTTAGTAAATAACTAGTAGAATCATTATTTAAAAACACAATTATTCAACAAACATTTATCAAATTTGTAGTTCGAAGGAATCTGTTCATTATTTGCTATATTCAATGGAGCTGGTAAAGAGAATTCGATAATGAGCGAGATGAAACAAGACTGCCATTGGTTGTAAAACAAAATTAATTGAAACGTGATTGGTCATTAACACCCATTTGGGGCATGAGTTAAATAGTCCATATACTTTCTATTGAGTACTGTGTCTGTTTTGTTATAAAGTTTCTAATGGATGTGCGTGTATTGGTTATCATTATAGACGTTTAGCTTAATGCTCCATTTGTCAGTTATTTTATTTTTATGTCTAAAGCCACCAGGTTGTCTTTTATGAAATTTCTGGTTTTCTCTCCTGCCATTGGCGTTATTGTACCCACCTAGAAGGCGGGGTTACGTTACTCCGATGATATGATGGGTGTTAAATGATAATGAAGCGCCAGAAGAGTTCTTAACCTAAATTCTTGACAGTGGACATCCACAGGAATAATTCCCTTTGAGTGAAAATTCCTATGATTTGACCGGGAAAACAACCCGGGATCTCATAAACAAGAGTCAGAAACGCTGACCATTAGCTGAGGCTGGTCGTTTTATAAAATAATAAATTACTGAATTGAGAAATTTGTTTTTGTTATATTGTTATTCTGTTTTAATTCATTGTTCTTTGCTTCGCTATCTCTAGCAATTTATTTTTATTTAATTTTTCTGTGTACATTTTTTTTTATTATTTCCTCTTGAACAAGAGATATGTTTTTCTGTGAGAGCTTCAATTTGGTTTGTGTCATAGTTGTAAATTTTAGTGTTTTATTTGAGGACGTTCTGTAGTAATTCTCGTATTTAGGATCACAATTCAACATTTTAGAACATTTAAGCTAAGGGGCCTGTTATTAGAGGCCTCAGATTATTTTACGTGCAGTAAGTCTATGATACGAGATCTATGGCTCTACTTTCCTTTCGAAGGAATATTTATGTACATATTTTTGTCCTTAAAAATCCATCGACTTGCTGTTGGGTCAGAATCTACTAACTTAGAACCAGAGGGAAATCACTAGACCACAGCGAGAAAAACTTAAATATTCTGTTTATATAGATGTAACATAGCATAGTTTGCATGCCAACTTCCCTTCATATTCGATATTAGATAATATTGGAATTAAAATTGAAAACTTGTTATTTTTAACTCAATTTTACGAAACAACAGATACGTGGTATTTTAATACATTCCAAACGTTCGAAACGTTTTCCCACTAAAATAACTTTAAAAAATAATATTCCAATCGAACCGTTATAATTTAGGGAAAACTAATAACATATTTGAAATCAATTAAAACAACTGAGTTTAGAAGCATTAGTATTGAGAGGAATATTTTTGTTGTTGCCCAGTATAATTAAACTATTTTGACAAGAATACGGTAGCAACGTTTCAATGTTTGCATTTTAGCAACTGGTGAAAAAATATCAAACCTCTTACCTCTAGCTATGCTTTATAACTGCCATCGGATTTTTTTGTATCACCCACTTTACATCTAAACCTTTTGATTCTCTGGTTTTCCCACTAATTTACAAGTTTTATTAACTTACATACACTGAATGTCTGTAATTTTAGTTATTAAATACTTCGAACCGCAGTGAAAACAAAGCGATTTTTTTAATTTAAAATTTTAGGTAAACCCCCATTCTAATGGTCGAATTTTGCTGATTTTTGGAGAATGCCTTTTTTGTTTCATATCAATAGCATATACTGAGTCTTGTTGCAAAACATTGAAAATTATGATTGATAGAGATATTTTTAAATTTAAGTTTCAGGTGAACTCCTACATATAATGGTCCAATTTTGTTGATTAAACAAACTGGACCTTACGTTTTTAATTTATTGCTATATGCCGCAATTTAACGTTTATTGATTTTTATAGTAGCTACGAGGAAAAGGGTTTTATATTGACAAAATACCTGTCATTATCCAATTATAGATTTATGATTTTATTGCAGTTTTATTATTAATCTTAGTTCAGAGGTTTGCAAAATCACTATCACTTTAAATCTATATTACTCTAAAGTGATATTTTGGTTTAACTGTATTCTTTCAAATTCATATATTTATTTTCTGACTCATTAACCTTCAGGTCCATTTTATTGTTTTCATTTTCAATTTTTGAAAATACTTCTCATAAAGTATTTACACTTTGTACTTTGTACTGCCAGGCACACATTTTCCATGACCAGTTGATAATAATTAGTTTTCTTCCCAAATCTTCATACAAGAAAATGTTGAAGATTGAATTAATAAAGTATAAGGCTCGATTTATATTGTAAAATACATCAATTTCTTATAATTATTGTATAAAGTGTTATATCAAATAATTATATATATATCATTAGCGTGCATTCAACACCAGGACTGCTGGAGTAATTAGTATATTAATAATTTCGGATTAAAATAAAATAACATATTTGCCAAATGTCATTCGAATCAATTACGCGAGAACATCTAAATTAAAAATTCCCGATGTATTCTGCTCTCCATAGAGGAACACATAGATTGTTTGCTCTATGTTATCCCCACCAACACCAGCAATTTCGCTGCAGACGAATTAGCGATAACCTACTAAATGAATCTATCTGCTATGCCCATCCATTATCCACACTAGACCAGCGATAACCCGCTAGAGGCTAGACGAAGTTTATGTCTCATTCCATTGATCTTTTATTGAACACCAGCTAGCTGAATCCAGAAACGTCACAACTAGAGGTATACAAAAGGCCGAATGACCTTTCGACTTATCGATTCATGAAACATTCATGATTGACTGATTTGGAAAGCGCCAATTCCTCAATAATAGAATTTTTAGAAATGACATTTTTTAAATTTATAATACTTAATTTATGTTACTTATATTTTTACAAAATACAAAAAAAATATACGCGGTAGTTTTGTCAGTTATAGCAACCTGTTAATTTAAGTAGCTTTATTTATATTATATATCTGATTAACATCAATTGAATTATTACGAAGTGTTTACAGGGTGCAAATTTAACTGCTTACAGAGGGGTATTATACTAGTAATTTGAAATAGGGAACCAATGGTCTACGGAGGAGAAATGGGCCAGTTATAGGGAATCAAAATATTCGACAATTAATACAGATAAATCAATAGGAGAGCAACGTTCGGGAGATTATTATACTAGAATAACTTCAGATTATGGTAATAAATCCGACATCCCGACTGCTAGTAGTTCGTGAACAACGTTTATGAAATATTGGGTTATCAAATTCCTTAAAATTTCGAACTAAGTATATGATTGCACGCCACTGCACTGGTTAAAGTGGCATCGGTACAATGAGAGCCTTAGCTCAGAGTGAAACACGCAGAATTTGTGCAGTTAACGCGTGGCTTAATGATTAAAGCGATGAAATTTAATTCGAACACTGATGGTTCAAATCACGGCTGACCACTTTTTTCCTTCTTTTTTTCTTTCCCTGCGTGTGTACTGTGATATATTGACACTGAAATTTGTTCAGCATAGGCATGCGCAAAGTATCAGTTAAAATGCAGAATATGAAACATTGTTTTTGAAAGACCTCCAAATTGGAAATACTTAATGAAGTTTAATAATTTGGTTGAGGACGACTGATCTACCAGGTACCAATTTTATATTTAATATCTTATGCTGAACGTGCCGAAATGCATCTGATTTATGATGCAGCACAAGGTAATGGTGCAAGAGCTGCTGCCATGTATGCGGAGCGGTATCCGAACGGACGCCATCCTCACCGAATGTTGATTGGCGTTTGAGGGAATATTGGACGTTGAAGGTAAACAGAGTAGACGCCGGTGAAAGATGTACGCGCCACACAGCAGAGTTCAAAGAGAATATTCTTCATAGGGTCATCCTTCTAATAGTACTCGTGCTGTTCCACGTGTAATGGGCACGAACCATCAACGTGTATGGGACGTCCTGCACGAGGACCAGGTCTATACATTTCATCTGCAAAACGTACAAGCCTTACGTCCAGTGGACTTCGCTCAATGGGTACAATTTTGTAATTGGGATTTGTTGCAGCCACTGCATTTCTTTTCATCGGTGTTATTCATTAATGAGGCAATGTTTAATACGGATAGGGTGGTTCTGAACTGAAAGAACAGTTAAGAGTGGGATTATGAAAATCATCACACCATCTTCGAGAGGGATGACCAGCAGAGATTTTCGGTGAACGTATGGGTAGGTGTAATTTCTGACCATATCATTGGACCCTACCTTCTTCTCCAGAGATTAAATTGTGTCATTTGTAAGACATTTTTAGAGAACATCCTACCTAGATTCCTAGAAGAAGTTCCGCTTCACATCAGGCTGCTCCCCATTTCTGCCGGATGTACGAAATCATTTGGATGAAGTGTATCCTGGTCGTTGGATATAGGAAGAGATAGTTCATCTGTAGTGTGGTCCCTCGCTCTCCAGATCTCTGACCACTTGATTATTTTTGTGGACACCTGAAATCATTGTGTATTCGACCCTTGTTGATACAGATGAAATGTTAGTTGCACGCATAATCGCAGCATGTGCTGTAATCGCGGGACACCTGGAATCTTGAACTGGGTACGAGAATCCTTTAGTCGCCGATGTCGTCTGTGTTGTGAGAATGGAGGTGGCTAATTTGAACAATTTCTTCTAATGAGTCCGCAGGCGCTTTATTTTTTTCTAGTTTACTCAAATGTATTGCTTTTTATTACATTATATATGTCATGTGTACATGCACTGTACCTATTCATGTTATTACTCTTGTGATCGCTGCACTATCATTATCTAAGTACATAAGTACTGTACAACAAAATTACACATTTTATTTGCGAAACCTATTGTACTCTACAGTATGTGTATTATTATTACAACCTTTCAAAAAATTGTCTGTACAATACGTATATAGATAGATTTGTAACTCATGTACTGTGCCGACATTCCAATACCGTATTCTGTAAAATAATGAATAAACAATTAAACCAGAAGTAATTCTACGTATATAACTAATTTACAGTACGTACATAATAAAGGAAGAAAGGAAAAAAAAAGTGTACACATAATGTAGGTAGTTTCGAACGGGATGCATCAATCTTAGATTTGTGTCGGTAGAAAAACTGCTACAACCACTGAACTAAAGGCGCATACTTGATGCAAATTACAGTCTCTGCATCATATTATTCCATTTTAATTTGAAATAACAGTGGCGTGCCAACCACCTTTCAAATTGAATCATAACTTGGACATTTTTATTCGTAAACCATTATTTCATAACTCAAAATGCTTATATAATATCCCTCTATACGTTGTCAAATTTGTGTGGTATAATTCATATACATAGTGAAATTTAATATCGACACTGAGTTCGTTCAAATGTGTTATTAATACGTTTAAAAGTATTACTGATACATTTGATTTGTCAATTTAGTAAAAATGAATGTGACTATAATTTATAATTTGCATAGTATATAATTTTCAATGAGATAAATTATATTATACAACAAGGTAGGCCAACTCCAGATTTAGGGCGTATCTAACAAAAAAATACAAGGCAGTAAGTTTTTATATACGTACTATAAGTCATATTTTCATCCTACAGCTGGGGTAATTGCTCTGACCACCGCACGCCACTGATATATATATATATATATATATATATAGTCCACCGCTGTGATCTTCAAGTAGCGTACTGCCTTGTCACGCAGCGGTCCCGGGTTCGATTCCCGGTCGGGACAGGCTCCTGGGTGAGGTTTTGTTTCGGGGTTTTTCCTCACCTGTAAGGCAAATTTCAGGAAGCTTAGGGCCGAACGGTCCCCGAAAATCATCCGGCTATCATCATCACCCTTATCATTATCATCATCAACATCGCCATCTTTCACCGGTGTGGAAAGCAATGGGAAGCTGCCACACCTATAATTCCCTAGTAAAGCTGCAAAGCATAGCATGAAAGACCTGCCCTCAGGCAGAATAACTATGGATATATATATATATATATATATATATATATATACATAGTTATAAACAGATTCAAATAAAATATAAAATAACTCTATTACTTTACCTATTTTTAAGACTTTAATGGTTTTTCCTATATTTCATTTAAATATAAATAAAATATAATAGTTTTAAATAAGAGGGGCTAGATGCACATAATTTCATAATTTGCCACCATATTATGTAGTAGTAGTAGGACTTTATTAGACAAAAAGTAAGATATTTACAATATTATTTACAAATATGGGTCGCACGGGCAGTAAGCCGTACGTGTTGTTGACAGTCCGTTACAATAAAGTAATAATTGCTACTAGTGTGAAGAAAAATAAACAAAAAAAAGCAATAACATTACAATTCCATAAAGAAAACGCAATAATATTACAATTAAATAATGACACAATAGCATTATACACTAAAAAAACCATAAGATTACAATTACATAAAGAAAACACAGTAATATTACAATTAAATAATAACACAATAGCATTATACATTAATTAATTTATATATAATTATTAAGAATTAATGTTATTGCATTTTGATAACATATATTTATTCATGAATGAGTGTTGTTCTTATTTTCCGCGTTTTGTCCAGAAATTTACCCAAGTTTATCCAATTTTCTGGATTTACCAATAACTCGTAGCATGCCAATCTTTCCCGATTTGAATTTAGAAATCTTTCCGGTAATAACTGACGTCTCCAATATTCTAAATCATTACATTGTCCTAATATATGTATCTCATCTTCAAATTTCCCGCACATTGGACATATTCGCATATCGTGATCGTCGCTAATTTTTTGAAATTTCCATCGACAGATATGGTTGACTCTATTAAAAGCTAATTCAATATTAGGGCAGTAGTGTATTGCGAGGAAGATGCCAGTAATAAGTTGAATTACTAAACATAATCCTAATAAAGATCCAAAATTTCACCATCTTCTAATATTGGATGGGGAAGGTGCCCCTAGCCTAAACCAAGCAAGCCCTGATCTCTCTTTAAATCCTAGGTTGAGTATATACGATTCTTTTCCCCAGACGTGTTTTAGGTCTCTTAAACACGTTGCTATATTATTGTCAATTGAGTTCTCCAAGTTTTCCAACAAAGAGTTCCTATGCCCATCTTTTATTCCCTTTCTAACCAAAATTCTGCCGATAGCAGTCTATGAGACTTAGCTGTACTTATTACATCTGGTTTCCCATAAAGTTTATGTAGCTCACTGTTATGCAGTCTTATCCTTTCACCTGCCTGTTCGTCTCTCTTTGGTCCAAAAATAGTTTCTGTAAACCAGCAAAATGTGATCATAAATTAGACTTGCTGAGGAATTTGCTTAGTTTACACACTTCCTGCGCGACAGACGTTTTCAAAACTGAACATATTTTATAAATTTTTAATTAACATTTTTGAGATAATTTGGGATGACAAGAGTCCCTGGAATGTTGAATGCCATCCAATTACAGAAATGAGCCTATGTTTAATCTCATTTAAGTTTGTAATTATTATTCCTAGATACACTCTTATTCATATTGTTACTCAACTAGGCATATGTAATTGATTTCTTATATAGAAATATAAACCATAATGGTTAAATAGACTTAGTAGCCGATCTATTACAGAGAGCAAACACAGCTATATATCTGCCAAGTAAAGGACCAAAAAGTTGATTTTACACATACTGTAGTGTATAATTATATATATGAACAAAAATTAACACAATAGCCAACTAATCAAGCTAATTCCTGAGAGTACTTTATTGTGTACTGATTTTCTAGCTGAACATTATCTTTTATCTTCTGATTTATTAATTTAGAAATTTTATATTTAGGGGCATTAATACAATTGACAATGGTTTCATGGGAATATCATTCTTATGGATTTTTGGTAAGGTCCTGATTATTGGAGCTGACAGATTATTATTAACCATTTTTGCTATTTGCATATTTGTTGTGTTCATTTTCGTTATTATTGGTTATAAGAGGTCATGATGTTATTAGTTCTTTAATTTACTTGTCAACGATAATGGAAATAGAATCATAGAGATGTGCAAACAACATAAGTTAAAGGTAGTGAACATATTTTTCGACCATAAGGATATACATAAATTTACTTGGGAACGACCTAGTCTCAATCAGAAATCGACAATAGACTACATAATTGTAAAGCAAAATACTTCCTTATTTATTAAGGACTCGAGGGTTAAAAAAGGAGCAAATTGCGGTTCCGACCACTATCTACTCACAGCACAGATCATCCTCAAATTCCTTACAGGAAAAAAAAATTCATGATGACGCAAGGGAATCAACAATACAATTAAAGCAGGAATAATCATTTAAATTACGTATATTTGTTTAATCAGAATAGTATAAAAAACCTATATAAATAAAGACTAAGGTTAACATTGAGAATTTGGATTACAAGGAAGACGTAGAAGAAGAATATAATCAGTTAAAGGAAATAATACATTCAGCAGCAAAAAAAAGCATTAGGCACAATTAATAGAACACAAAATACACAACATTGGTGGAATCCGTATTGAAGAATTAACAATAAAAAGTGCTACTTAGAATGGTTGGCAAATAAAACAACAGAGAATTGGATAGAATACAAGAGAACAAACTCCAAAGTCAAAAAGAAAATTATAGAAGAAAAAAAAAAACAAATTATGGAAAAGCAAATGCCAAGAAATAGATAATTATATAGGAGGATCACAATCATCAGAAGTATGGAGATTTTTAAAAACACTGAAAACCAACCAAGGATCCAGCAAGATAAAGTTGTTAGTAAAATCCGACGCAGAAAAACCTTACGAAGCTTTACTGTCAGAAAATAGAAAAGAGTTTATGGAAACAATAGAAAATCCAACTGCAGAAATGAACACATTGTCATTTGATATAATATATATACAATTATAAATTCAAACCCTAAAGAATAAAAAGGCACCACGGCCAGGAAACATACCCAATGAGATAATTAAATATGGTCCAAAAAATGTAATAAGTAGGTTAAGAGACTTGTTAAAGTACATTGCAACACAGAAGATCCCTAATGAATGGAAAATAAGCTTCATTGTACCAATATACAAGAAGGGTGATAGAAGAGACGCAAAAAATTGTAGGGGACTAAGTATAAATAACACATTATATAGAATATTTACGAAGTTATTAAAAACAAAGATACAAAAAGATATTAAAGAGAAAGTAGGAGAAGATCAAAATGGATTCCGACCGGGAAGGTAATGTGTTGACAATATATTTGTAATCCAACAGTTAATTGAAAAACGGACTGCAGTTGGTGAAGAAACCCATTTGACAATGATAGATTTAGAGAAAGCTTATGACTCAATCCCGAGGAACAAATTGTGGGAAGTATTAGAGAAATAAAATATTGATAGAAACCTAATTGAAATTATTAAACAAGTTTATAAAGATAAAACGGCTTATGTTAAAATTGGAAATATAATATCTAATCCTATAAAAACCACAAAGGGATTGAAACAAGTGTGCAGTCTATCACCAATTTTATTCAATATTTATTTAGAATTTATATTAATGAAATGGAAACAAAGCTGCAAAGGTATAGGTATCCCACTAGGCAACAGATTTTTGCTGACACTACAATTTGCTGATGATCAACTGGTTTTACCGCAAGACAAATTTGATATGGAATTCATGATAAAAAGATTTGAAAAACACATATGAATCATGGGGTCTCACAGTAAATTTACAAAAAAATAGAATATCGGGCAATAAATAGCAATGAAAGAGAAAATTTAATATTGGAAGAAGGAATCCAAAAAAAACAAGTGAAACTAACTAAATATTTGGGAATAATTATGGATAACATTGAAGGTATAGGCAAAGATAATATAAAATACAGAATTGAATTGAGTAGCAAAATAATATCATCGTTAAATTCCGTATGGTGTGATAAGCATATTTGGAAAGACACAAAGCATTTATTGGTAAAACATTGGTGGAATTTTTTGCAGTATATGGAAGTGAGGTATAGACAATCAATGAGTACTACAAGAATAGACTAATAGCTCTAGAAATGGATTATTTACGCAGAAGTGCCAGAAAGTCAAAATTAGGACATGTCACAAATAAGGAAATTAGAAACATAATGGAAGCAGAAGAAAGCATAATTGAAAGAAATGAGGAGGAGGAATTAAAGTGGTTAGGACATGTTTTAAGAATGGAAGATGAGCGATGGCCGAAGCAACTACGAGTATATCAATGGCAACCGACCAGAAAGAAGAAAAGAGGGAGATCAAAGTTAACATGGAAGGATAACATGAAGATATTAATGCAAGCAAGAGGGTAGACATTGAAGATGCCCAAGATCGTAGGCTTCGGAGGTTTGGCGCACGGGAAGACGGCAGCAGCTGTAAAAACCCGAAGATAGATAGATAGAATTTTCACGTAGGGTCTTTATCGATTTTCTTGAAGTTATTTTCACATATAAATTATTGAGTTTTGTGGATGTATTCTTCCTTATCCATTATGTTGACGTGTCCCATACGTTTGTCTGAAGTCAGTCTTCTGTGGTTTACAGTATGGCACACGACTGTGTATAATATACTGCATTATCCATGCTCAGAAAATAAAAAGAACGCATTTTAAAGCATTATAATCTCAGGATTAGCAATTAAACTATTTGAAGAGACTAAGAACGTTCCAGAATAAAATTTAAAAAAGAAACAGAAATGAAAATGTATACATTTATGGCAACTGCCACAATATTGTATGGATGTGAAACTTGGGCTCCAACGAAGAAACAGAAATACAGAATACCGACAGCGGAGATGAGGTTCTTCAGAAAAGTCAAAGGATGTGCAAAACTTGATAGAATTAGAAATTAGGTTAGGCCTTAAAAAAATAAAAGTGCAGCCTTTATTGGACAAGGTCACGAATAATAGATAAAAGTGGATTGATCACATGGATGGAATGAGTAAGGAGATATATCCATTTTCAGCACGAAATTAGTAAGCAAGAAGAAGACGTGATGTTGGAAGACCTAGAAAACTTTGGGCTGATGCATCATATAGTCGGAACGGGCATTCCTTGGAGTTATGATGAAAGATTAACGAAAGAAATGTGAGATGCCGGAACCGTGGTTAAATTTGCTTATGCGTCAATTTGCTTTACGAAACTCTCAAGTATAACCCTAGCAATGATTCCTGACGAATGAAATTTGTAATGAGAGCTTAGATGCGAGTCCTGTACTAACCAGATGTAGGTCTCAGCCAATAGGAAGTATGGCTACACGTCATTGCTAACTCCCTCGCTAGCGAATATAAAATACAGTCACTGCTAAATATTTTTAAAATCTCACTACAAACATTAAATAATATAGATAATCTTTATCGTAGACTGCGATGGGCAGGACATGTGGTACAAATGGGAATGAAAGACGTGCATGGAAGCTTCTTGTAGGAAAACCAGAGGTAAAACGCCCAGTTGGTAGACCAAGAATGAGGTGGGAGAATAACATTAACTATGATTTGAGGGAGATGTTTTATGCGGGGAATGATTGGAAAACATTAGCTCAGGATAGGGATGTATGGAGAGCTTATGTCCGCGCGGCCATGAACCTACGGGTTCGATAGTGCCAGTGAGGAAGTATATTATATATATATATACACACACACACACACACGCTGTATTTGGTTTATATCACACTCTTAATGTTTTAAATAACCACTAAATGCCACTTTAATTTAAAGAATTTATAGTCTTCCCGCGCCGTAGCCATGTGATTAAGGCAAGATGTCTTGGCGCAGAGCTAAAGGACTTGCGCTGGCATGAGTATCCACGGGGGAAGAAATGTTCTCAAGGAATTTCTGCCAGTATGGGACCGATGCCCACCCAGCATCGTGAGGCATTTGGGTAGCTACAATAAGTAGCGGCTCCAGGTTGAGAAGACCAGCTATAATGGCTCGGGGACCCGACATTCACATTGCACTATAATTTTAAGACTTGAGGCAGCAAGTGTTCAAAATATTATAATTAAAGTCTACGGTTTAAAATCTAAAATCAACACATCCGCTTCACTATAATTCTCTATGGACTGTACATGTTTTTGTAGAGCAACTGTTTTGTTTGTACACGTGGCAGACAGGGAATTCACAGCTCAGCAGTCTTGATAGGCTCTCCCATTGGATTTACGGCCAAGGACATTCTTCAAAATCCCTTGCGCGACCTATAGGAGAATCATGCAGGTAATTGAGCGTAAAGACAACACCTACTTTTTCTATCCAAATATTCTCGAGTATTCTCTTCTAGACTTATTTACTTAATATTTGAACATATGTGTATTGCATTAAATTAAAGACTATGGGATATCAATGATATTGAGATATTTCGGACACTCGAAAATTTACAAGTTAATATGTCTAGGATTTGGAACAGGTTTAAACATACATATTGATGATATTTATATCCTTCGCTATTTTTTTCATAAATACATTTGCGGATATATTATTTTAATTAAAATTGTTTATTTATTATTTAAGTTTTAAGATTTTACTTTATCCGTAAAATACAAATCATTGTTTTGTTCAGTCACTCATGTTAATGAGAGAAAATTAAATTCACAGTTTTATATCCACGATTTAAGGATATGCCTCATAAATTAAGAGAAGCAGAAGATGAAATACGTGTATCGAAAGGCCTGCTGAATATTTTACAGCATTTAATAGTTAGGAACGAGTGAGATTTCAGGTAACAATTTTATATTTTTAAATTTTACATAGTGACCTCAGGTGTGTAATTTAAAAGTATTGACTAAAAATTATAACAAAATGGTGGAGGTCAACAACCATCAACTAATCCTAACCAGTAACCTCTTTATATTGCACTTCTGGTATATATTTCCTCAATCAAATTTCAAGAGATCATACAAAAACATGTAGTCAACGATTTAGGGAAAGAATTAAGTTGTGATTCCACAAACCAAGCGAATTGGTAACAAGTTTTAAACGACACTTTAAGTAGTTCTTTCTAGAGGTAGATAATTTGAATTTAGAGTTAAGGTGATTACGAACTCAAAATTTTACTCAATTTTGTTATTTTTTCTAGTTACTATATTATTTCCATTATATCTTCATTTTTTGACGGGTCTTTTCATATTTTCATTTCTGACAGAATATTGCAAGCATTTTGAATGTTGTAAAACTCAGTTCAGTATGTGTTCTTGCTCCAGTCGTGGATGTCATCGAATAAAAAGGTCCCCACCACGTCGCTACTCGGAACTGAATCATAGTCAGACATCTCGACGCCTCAATAGCTTGTTTCGTGAATAATTTATTGTTTAGTTTCAAACATGTAAATTCATCCAACTTACTTAAAATAGAAGCAACATTTCAGTTCAGTTCAACATTATTATATTGCCTTCCAAATATGACTAAACAATTTGAACCAAACTTAATTTTTCTTCCTCGTTTAGACCTACGTTTTTCTTAAACTTATACTTCAATTTTCTTCTTTCTCATGTTGTTGACAAAACTACAAATTTTGTATTTGCACTAGTTTCTTCCAATAAATAACCTTTATACAATTCTTGTAACCCGTTATTTTGAGATTATGGCACAGTTTAAAAAGTTTAATATTGGCACCCACCATTAAATATTAAGAACTAAAAAAGGCAGATACGTTTGTATGACCATGTAAGCTGAATGCAGCACAAACAAACCATTAACGTAGAGTATAAAACTGACCATATTATATTTGAAGCTATGAACATGACAATTTATGTATTCATATTTAAAAAACGTAACTTAACTCAAATAAAATATTGAAATTTGAAACAGAATTACATAATATTCAGGGAAAAGATAAGAAATGATTACAATCAATCTCCAAATAGTATTATCCAATTACCTGAAAAATATATTGTGTAAATGTTATTACCAGTTAAATTTACATCAGAATGAATTTAAGAAATAAAATTACAGAGATTATTCTTGACAGTTAACTATACGGCTTAAGGGATCCATAGGTTCAATGTTGCAGTCACTCAGGAACTCACCTTGTCCCTACTCTCAACCAACTGAATATAAATCAGTCTCCATTATCTAGCACAGAAGAAACATCCAAATATTATCCATAAAGCTATGCCTAATCCAAATTAATTATCGTTTCTCCAAGGGTCTCCCAATAAACAATTTTAAATAATTTCTACTAGCACATATTCCGCTACACAACGTGTCTATCTCAATCTCCATGACACTAACATTTTTAATTAAGTGAATACCAAACTGGTGTTAAAGAAAACCTACATAGTGAGTTAAGTTAGTGGCAATTTACAAACCTAAACTGAATTTAGAAGAGTAAACCGAACTGGAGTTAAATATGATATAGGGAATTAGCGTAGCACATCTTGTACTTAGAACATTTTAATATTGTTTTAAAAACATATCGTCGTATTTGTAAGGAAGTGGCCTCTTAAATGTTATGGCTTTTTTGATTATTTGTCGAAGTGTGTTTTAAAAAATACAGTCAAAAGGTGCGTTCTCAAAAGAATTTAATATTGTTCCGTTTAGTAAAATATAAGTATCGTATACTGAGATGGGCAGGACATTTGGCACGAATGGGGAATGGAAGAGGGGTAAGGAAATTCCTTGTAGGAAAACCAGAGGGAAAGCGCCTAGTAGTAGACTAAGAATGAGGTGGGAGCATAATATTAAGCATGATTTGAGGACTACAGGGAATAATTGGAAAATATTAGCTCACGTAGGGATGTACGTGCGGTCATGAACCTACGAGGTCTATAGTGCTAGAGAGTTAGAGTTAGTTAGGGTATATTACGATATACCTGTTATGAAAAGTAGAAGGAGAAGCTGATACATTTTCGTTAGTAGTTAGTTAGTTTAAAATATTCTCACTTTTACAAGAAAAATGAAAAAAAAAAATATCATGAAAATTACATTGAAATTCTGGAACAACAAATACAAAGCTAAAAATAATGTAAATTGGAGAAGATGCGATTAAAATATGATACATTTTCGTGTTCTGTTTTTGGTAAATTAAAACCTGAACAAAATTAACAAACATTTCAATACACTTACAGTACAAAACATAACGATTTACATAACGCATGCATTTTGAAGTAATTAAGTTTATATAAATTTAATTACTTACGTCAGAATTTCTAGTATTATATAGATTCAAAACAGCATTTATGTTCTTCCACATACCTGTAAAAATAGAAATACGGAATATAATTATATATAAAAATATAAGAAATAACATAATATATTAAGATTATTGCTATAAAACTGTTTCGGATTAAGTTATTACGCAGCCTCGCATGTGGGCTAGAATCATATGAGAATATTTAACACATACAGAACTTGAAGAACTCGAAATCCTGAAACCAAGATATCTGAAAAGGGTGTCTGGAGTTTCAAAATTCGCTTCATCAGATACAAACATGTCTTAGCTAGAGAAACTTGTTTGGTTCAAGATCGAAGATTGAAAATGCTACTGCCACCCACGAGAGCATGTGATGAACTTATAATAAAGCTCCGAATGGAGAGGAATTTCATTGGTGAAATATTTTGTAATGCTGCTTCCATGGTAAATATGGAATAGATGCGAGATAATGTGAGGTGAGATACGTCGTGACCATGGATTCTACCACTGCATCTGCACCACGAAGTCCTTCCACCACACCTGGCACGAGTGTATAGTATGAGCAGCGCGACATCATAGTTTGGACTGTAACAATAGATTAGTAGCTTATCTCTTATTAAATTCATTCGGAGTGAAGTCGTGTGGCATTTGCTCACTGAAATTGTTTACATTTTATTATTAAATCAACAAGAGAACTGTCAACCATTGCCTGCCGAAAACTACCCTGAAATTTCTCTCAGAGAAGCGTTGTGATGTACTAAGGCCGTGTCCAAAACTTATCTGCCGTTTTTAACTGTGAGGCACAGACATCGAAGCTAGAATTCAGCAATGGTAACCCACAGTGGGTAGCAGTTGGACGTCCCTGCTAGACTTAGACGATGTGAAGTGAGGCGGGTGCGGTGTGGACGGAAGGTAGTGAAGGTTGTCCAATCCTTAAGTCAACAGTTATATTACTTCGCTGTAGTTTAAATTAGAGATTTAGCGCTGGATTTTAGTTGCTTGCGATTACAAACGGCAGATTTTTTTTTGACACGCCCTTGGTACATCACAACGCTTCTGTGGAAGAAAATTCAACGTAAGTTTCGGCAGGCAATTGTTGGCACTTACCGTACCTCGTAAGATTTATATATCCATCCATCCATAGCAATTCTGCCCGAAGGCAGGTCCTTCATTGCAATCATAGCATTTTCATGCTATGCTTGCAGCTTTACTAGGAAATTGTAGGCGTGGTAGCTTCCCGTTGTTTTCCACATCGGTAAAGGATGATGATGATGATAATGGCCATATGATATCGGGGACCGACATTTGTCTTACAGGTGAGTAAAAACCCCGATAAAAACCCAGAAAAACTGCCCCGACCGGGGATCGAACCCGAGCCCGCTGCGTGACAAGGCAGCACGCTACCTCGAGACCACAGCGGTGGACGATTTATATATATATATATATATTAGGGTCGATTTGAAAGTAACGGACATTAATTTCTGCGTGGGTATTGCGGTCGAGATACTGAAATATCACCGAAATAGAGTTTGGATTTGCATTACGGTACAATTTTCTTTTCATGTGCTGCTCTCGCGAGAGAAGCGTGCACTACGCAACAAATATGGCGCACACGTTACTATTGTCAACTTGCGAAGTATAAAGCGATTTTTATGGGATAAAGGACAAAATCCGAGTGAAAATCGCAGGAACATGTATGGCGTGTATGGGAAATTCTTTGATCGCAGACACATCACAGGTGGTGCGCAATCTTCAAGGACGCCCGTGAGAAACCTTTGTCATTTACCACTTACCGGCCGCCCGCTTGCAAGTTGCAACCCCCCGGAATGTCACAGATATTTGAGGCTGCAATCTTCAACAACTAGTGAATCCAACTATGAACCTTATCTCAGCAATACAATATTTCGTACGGTGGGGCGTATGATTCCATGGATGACACATTGAAATTTCTTAAAGTTGGTGATAACTGGGTGCCTATGAATCTGATAGACAACAACAAGATTCAGCCAATTGTGGTAATCCTGGACTTCTTAATGCGTTACGTTGCAGAAGGGCATAATGAATTGCACTTGTGATCAGTGCTGAGCGTACCACTACACGCCCGATAGAGAGAGAGGCGTAGGAGTGCAATCAGCTCTCCGCAGTTGGCTATACTCCAAAGGAACGGACTTCTGTGAACACGGTATACTGACACTGGTAGGTCTCTAACTATGAAGAAATATGTAGAGAAAGTTGACGACTGTGTCTAGCTAAAAGTTATGAGTTAATTCGTGTGTTTTTTACCTTCTTTTTAAAAGCAATTATTATACGTTACTTTTCGATCTACTCACACACCAGCATAATGAAAAGGGGTTCGATTACTTTCAGCTAAACCAGAAGTAAATCATACAAAAGCTAAAGGGATAGTTAAAAAAATAAATCAAAGATAATTCTGAAATCAATTAATATGTTAACACACACACACACACACGCGCACACACACACACACACACACACACACACACACACACACGTGTAGGTGTATATATATATATATGTATATATATATATGTAAATCCATAGTAATTCTGCCCGAGGGCATGTCTTTCACTGTAATCATAGCATTTTCATTCTATGCTTTGCAGCTTTACTAGGGAATTATAAGTGTGGAAGCTTCCCGTTGTTTTCCACACCGGTGAAGGATGATGATGATGGTCTGATGATTTTCGGGAACCATTGGGCCCTACGCTTCCTGACATTTGTCTTACAGATGAGGAAAACCCCCGAGAAAATCTCATTCAAAAGTATGTCCCGACCGGCAATCGAATCCGGGCCCGCTGCATGACAAGGCAGCACGCTATCTCGAGACAACATTGGACTGTATATATATATATATATATATATATATATGAGAGAGATAGAGAGAGAGAGAGAGAGAGAGAGAGAGAGAGAGAGAGAGAGAGAGAGAGAACTATAGCACTTAACCTTTTCTTATCTATCATCCAACTTAAGAATAAATCTGAAGAATTTCAACAAGATTTTAAATTGCGATTTTTAAAAACTTTCTTCCTTAAATAAGATCAATAACAAGGATTGAAAGCAAGACTCTGAAATGCTTTCGACATTTGTTAAGAATGGGACATGAAACTTGGCGTAAACAAATTTATAAAAAGAAACCTCCAGGAAGAACGTGAAACATTTTGAGACCTGAGAAAGGGTTGTAGATAGACATAGGAAAATAGCGGCAGCTGTAAAATTCCTTATATATGTGGTAGAGATCGCCTTCAAGCCTCTTTTCCGGGCCGAGAAGCTCGTTCAGTGACGTGCTGCAGTACTTCTCTCCTTAAAAAGCTTTTATTCCGAGTCTGGAAGCCCGTCCATGACGATCGTGCGGTTTTCGAGCCCAGTGGAAGCTCGAAGTCTGTCTAGACATGCATTCACAGTCTTCTAACGTAGTCCATAGATTGACTCATTCTCTTAAGTAAGACAAATATTGGTGTAACTTACGTGAGTACTATTTAAAATAATGTGTGCACTTCACAAACAAGAATTAATAACAGTATATCGATGTTACAGTAATTCAATTATTGTTTTCTTTCCATATACTAATTCCTAAAATAATTATAATAATATAGCCTATCACATAAAATATATTTTGCTGAAAAACGTCGCTTTAAGGGGGGTGATGGGTGAAATTTCTATTTTATACATTTTTTAAGCTACATACTTGATATTGTGTACACACATTCATGCCATAGAAGGTAATATTATGCTGAAGTTTCATCCTTCTAGGCTTAAAAGGTTTTGGGTTATTTAAGAAAATCCATTAAAAATTTGCATATTCAAATTGTTAATTAGTCTCAACAAATTTTTAGTAATTTTTTTTTTAATTTTTTCCTTCACGACCACTAACATATTTAGAACAACACTATGTACTAACGTTTCTATATCTTTATAGTAAAGGAAGAAAAAATATACATCCTCTGCATACGAACATTTATTTTTTTAAATTACTACCTATATTTTATTTTTTATTTCAAAAACGATCAACGTTGTTTCAAACTTCATACACAGAAATGTTAGCTATTGTGAGTGAGATATGCAGGGAACATTTTGTGCTTCTATCATTAAATTTGGCAATGCTATTTTGATTTGAATGTATTAAAATGCAATGAAAATAAAAGTGTGGAAAAACCTATTTGAAAGTTTGCATGCAGTTAAATTGATGTTGCATATATGCCGTCCTACAGTTATTAGGGGGACTTACAAGCGCCACAGGACACTGAAACTTCACCAACTTACACTTTAAGGTACATAGTATCTTTTAATAAAAATAAAAACAAATAGTACTAAATTTGACCAAACATGTCGAAAATTTCACCCATCAACTCCCTTAAAAATATATTTAATTTAGCGTTGTGTTTTTAACATTTTAACATTATTGTTAAACAGTTCATTTATTAACTTGTATATTGCCTAGAATCGAATTATATCCTCCCGGCTATGAACCTTTAGGTTCGATATTGAGTTAGTTAATTGTATTTTGTAACTTATTAGGTGTATTGTTTCATCTTCGTATAGAGGAGAAGACATGGTTTAATGACCTTAACATTAGTAGTAAGTAAACATAAAAATATTATTTTTAATATTTTCAGATAGCTAATATTGTATGTACCGCGTCGTAGCCGAGTGGTTAAGGCAAGATGCTTTGGCGCAGAACTATGGGAACTGATCTGATTCAGGCCTCCATTGAGAAAAAACTTTTTTCGTGGAATTTCGACCAGTATGGGACTGGTGTCCACCCAGCATCGTGAGACATTTGGGTAGCTACAATAAGTAGCTGGTCCAGTTGAGAAAACCAACTGTGATGGCTCTGGGATCCAACATGCTGACCACATCACCCCTACACTGGATGGACGATCATCTACCTCTGTGATTAACACATGTGAATGTGGCCAGCAGCTGGGCGGTAGGACACGGGCCTTCTGGGCCTGTCGCGCCATGGAGAGAGAAAACAAAATCTATATAAGGCATTTTTAATAACAGAAAATGAAATAAAAATACTCCTTACATTTGGGTAGATGGTAGTATGCCATTTAACTGCGCACTTTAATGTTTTAGGTTATTAGCGTCACAGTTAAAAAACTAGTCGTGAAAAAAGAGCCTTAAATTTAAGACACGGGACCCACAGCTTTATTTCCCTTCCAAAGGTTTTCTAGATCCTACAAAATCAATAAACTCTGGCTGGTTTTGAACCCATGGACCTTGGAACTAAAGAAGACGGTGTTAACCACTACATATTTGGAATTAAATGCCTTGTAATAATGAATCTTAAATAATTTGCAAAGCAAACCGAAAATCAATGTAGTTAATCCAAGTCCAATTAGCAGAATAGACTTAGATCCTCGAGAGTCGGCACATTGCCAATTAATGGAATTACTGGAGCCTCTATTGTCGCTTCTCCTAATAGTGAGGCCTAACCGCTACGACTCCCGTGGGCCTCCTTCAGCCTTTACTTTCACATGACATTACTTGTCACTGCAAAACCTATTAACTGCAAGCTGTGAAATAGGCAATAAACTTGTGTTCTACATTTGGAACTCGATACCGTACAGGACTTTCGTTTTAGAATTTATTGACAATGTTACAAAATTGCATTTCAATTATTTGCCTAAAATTATCAAAGTTTCTATGAGGTAGCCATTCGCTGCCAATTTTATAATCTGCTATATCTATATGTCTCATCGCAATTATCCAAGGAGTCAGATTAATTTTAATCTAAGATTATTGCAACAAAATGATAATTTACAAATGATAGTTAATAGATTTTTAAATTAAAGTTACAGTAAAAACTTTATTCCACAACAAAATCCATGATCCAATTGTTTTGATCGTAGTCAAAAACCGGTTTTCAAAAGCAGTAATACCTGAATGTGGATTAGGTCTAATGGTATATAACTGCTGGCAGAGAAAATAATATATTATTGAATAAATGTTCAATCACATAATGGCAACTTTGAATAAATATCATAAGTAATGCCATGAGTGATTTCCAATTTATGTAGACTATTTAACTCATGCTAGTCAATGACCAATCACGTTTCAATGAATGTTCTTTTATAACCAATGACAGTCGTGTTTCACCTCGCTCTTTATCGATTTCTCTTTATCAGCTCCTGATTTTGTGATAAAGAAAGCTCCTCCTTTTTAATGTTCTGAACAGGTCAAAGCATTATTTTTCTCCAACAAATACAATGAATATAGCAAATAATGAAAATATTCCTTGATTTTACTGAGTTGTTTACTAAACAAATAAATGAATAACCCGTAATGTTGATTATGATATATAGTTTGATGTGTTTCATTATTTCTCCACTTGGGTCCACTCTTACAATATTGCGATCTTATTTGGCAATAAATAATATGATCAAGCAGCAGTGAATGAACATAACCTCACATTTCTGATTTGTTTTCAAACATCGCCGTTTACATTAAATATATAAATATTTTAAAATAACTATAGTTAAACAATGATTTGTGAGTAAACAGCTTAATTTTATTCGTTAAATAGTCCTAACAAATGCCACTCTTGATTTACAAATTCTCTAGATGTATTGGAAATCACTTGTGGCATTACTTATGATAATTTGGAAAATAAGAGTGACATTAGTTACGACTGTTCAACAAATAAAATTAAGCTGTCTACTTACAAATCATTATTTAAATATAGTTATTTTAAAATATTTATATATTTAATGTAAACGGCGATGTTTGGAAACAAATGAGATACGTTTATTATGTTTCATTTGTTCATCACTGTAACCAGATCATATTATTTATTGCCAAAATATCGCAATATTCTAAGAATGCAGCCTAGTGGAGAAAAATTGTAACACGTCAAACTGTTTATAACCAACATAACTTTCTGATATCCTACGATGTAAATATGTCAATTATATTTTTCTGGAACGTAAATACCTCGGAAATAATACGTTTAAGAAAGTGTAAACAGTGGTTTATTTTTATTGTGGTACAATCAATTGCTACAACTTTTTTCTGTTATATCTCGCAACCGTTATCTGATTACATTCGTGCTCAAAATATACAATCTGGGAGCTACATGCATTCCATGATTCTTACATTTTAATATATAAATTCGTATATTCAACGTATTTTTTAGAGAGTTAGTTACTGCAAAATACTGCTGTGACCTGTTCAGAATATTAAAAAGGAAGAGCTTTCTTTAATATTATAAACTTAAGTGATAAATATCGGGTGAAACACGACTGTGATTGGTTGTAAAACAGAATTCATTGAAACGGCATGACCTTCCCTCGAATAAATAATATTAGATTTTGACTTCTCCCACCTTCTCTTACCCTCCATCGATTGGTCATTGACTCCCATGTGGGGCTTGAATTAAATAGTCCATATACATTATGATAAATAAGTTATTTTGTAAATAGATTAATTTCGTAATTTGTTATTTGGTAAATCTGACAATCTATTCCAATATTATAATATAAATATTATCATTACTGAAATTTATTTATTTTGTGTCACAATCACGGGTTGGAAATCTGGTAAAATTCATGTTAAGGGCGATAACATATCAAATATTCATAATCACAGAAATTATTCATAATTTTTCGTTGCCATTGTTCTGTGTATTGTGTAACTTTTGTTAATTTATTTGAAATGTAAAATGAGTTAATAAAGTTCTCTAACCGAGTAATCGAATAATAATAATAATAATAATAATAATAATAATAATAATAATAATAATAATAATAATGATAATGATAATGATAATAATAATAATAACAATAATAATAGTAATAATAATAATAACAATAACAATAATAATAACAATAACAACAATAATAACAATAACAATAACAACAACAATAATAACAATAATAACAATAACAATCTTCTTCTTCTTCTTCCTTCCAAGTATTAGGCCAAGGCCTGTTACGATCATATAGAAAATGTTCCCTCCAGCGTTTCATAGGACGGCCCAGTGATCTTCGTCCTCTTGGTATATAATTATAAACAGATTTGGGGATTCGATTTGAACTCATTCTTTCTAGATGGTGTTTCCAATTTAGATGGTACTGTTTAATATATTCCAAAATTGGCATAGTCTTCAATTCTTTTAAGATATCGGCGTTCCTTTACCGATCCCATCTGGTGTAACCCGCTGTTCTGCGCATGAATTTCATTTCACAAGCCGTTATTCTGCTTTCATGTTGTCTTTTTAATGTCCATGCTTCACTACCATAGGTCAACACTGGTCTAGCCAAAGTGTTATATAAACGTAATCTGGTGTTTTTTTTGTACAAGGGATGGTTTCATAACTTGATTAATAATTCCCAAACTTTTATTATAACTAGTAATTTTTTTCAGGGATATCCTTTTCATCCCAGATAGAGAGATAATATCCAAGATATTTAAATTTAATATATCTCTCTAAAATTTTATTCTGGAGACAGATTTTACTTTGTATGGGGTCCTTTCCAAGAAATGCCACAATTTTAGTTTTGTTAATTGATATTTCCATATTAAATTTGGCAGCTATTTTTTGTAAATTGTAAATTGATTATTGCAAATAATTTTCGGAAAGTGCCAGAAGAACTAAATCGTCTGCGAAAAGAATAGCATCGAGTTTGAGGTTCCTATTGATGGGTATATATATCCTCGTTGTGTTTTCGTCCATTCGTTTATTAATTTATTCATATAAATAATGAAAAGCGCTGGTGAAAGTCCACATCCCTATCTTACTCCAGTGTTGATCTTTTCCCAAGAAGATAATTTGCCATCTTGTTTAACAGAGATTTCATTATCTTTATAGATGTTGAATATTGTAGTGGAATGTTATCATCAGCTAAAATTGATTAATTATTAATAATAATACCTATTTATTACATCATTAATACATCGAGAGATTTATATAAACTTTTTTTCACTTTAACAGTTACGATGTTTTGTTAGATATTTTAAAAATAAATAATAATTCGTTATTGGAACTGCGCCTTACATTAATTTTTCATCTATCCAAATTAATTTGTAACTGTATATGAAGATAATCTCCAATTTAAAAAAAGAGTAGTTTTGTTTAGTTTATCTATTTGCATTCAATCTCTCCTTTATTAATACATTTTTTCAGAATCATAATTTATTTTAGTTTAAAACAGATATACAGAATGATGGCAATTTAGATATTATTTTTTTAGAAATAATAAAATATCTTTACAGTCATCTGGAGATTTTAGAGTTTTTTTTTTAGTTTTATAAGAAGGAAAAAACAAACTACAACAAAACAAAAGACTTTAAGAGCAAAAGAAGAAATGGGCAATCTATTGGTTACATAATACTTCTGAGGCTTGGTTTGAGACTTGAAATCGTATGTAATTTTTTTTCGCCCAATGGGTTGCTAGCCCAGAGGGGTATTATTGTGGGGTTCCCACTAATGTAGCATTTCCTCTACATTAAGGTGATGTGGCTATACCGCCAGTACTCGGTCCTCAGAGCCTCATTTGTAATAGCAGGTTGCACCACGAGCAGGTTGAGGATGAGATTTGGAATAATTGATGAAATGCACATCACTATCCCTTGCAACCCCAATATAAAAGATCGCTGGGACGTTCAAAAAAGTGCTGGATGGAAAACTCCTCTTTGAGACAGTAACAGGCCACACGGCCTAATACTTGCATGAATGATGATGATGACATGATGCTTCTGAATTATTATGCCACTCTACAGTTAGCACGTAGCGTAGTGGTTAAGGCACTGAGCTACAAGCCGGAGGGTCGAGGGTTTCAAGTCCCGTTGGGGTCAGGATTTTTAAACTGACCCAAACCCTCTGGCGGCACCATGGCCCTGGGGTCGACTCAGCCTCTAACTGAAATGAGTACCAGACGCTTGTAAAGGCGACCGTCACGCAGGGCTGACAACCCGGCTGACATAAAGTGCCGATTGTCTAGAAAAAGTAGGAGCCTTAACCTCCTACTACCCCAAGGGCCTCTGGGCTTGTTGTGGGATCACTTTACTTTACTTACAGTTAGCACGATCACAAAAGTTGAAATTTCTTATGAATTTTGAAATAACCTAACAACCCAGCACGTAAAACCTCAATTGTTACCAGACCTGATAAGAGGAGGCCAGGGGCAGTAGTTTGGATGGATTTATGTATTTATTGAAACCTCATATTCCTGTAGAATATGACTTAATAATATCCCCGGATAAAACCAAAAGTACAGAAATATGTGGGAAATAACTGATTAGAGCGAAAAGTAAATTAATAATATACAGGTAGAAGTGCTAATGGATTTTAATTACCTAGGATAATTTGTAAAAAAAGCACAATGAAAGGTCTTAATAGGAAATTAGATGTATTTCAATACATGTGCGGTATAATCGAATATATTTTATACAGAAAAGCTAACGCAGAAATGTTAATTAAATTTTATATGACGTCGGCTGTGCCAATGTTCTTTTACGATTGTTAATGTTGAGCATTAAAATAAAATAATACTGAAACGCACCGAAGTGCAGACGTGATATTTTAGGAGGTATTGCCGGATATAACTTTTTAGATAGGCAAGAAAAGAAAAGAATTAAAAGTAAATTGAATATATACAGAATGACTGAAAAACTAGAAGAATATTGCAGGTAATGGTATATTTGTAGGAAGATGAAGATAAAATTACCTAAATAGATGCTAATATATATTCAAAGAGAATAAACTAAAAAAAGATAATTTAGGGGATAGTTACAATACTTAAAATGTTGGAGCCAGATCAGATCATTTTGGTGTAATCCAAGGAATAGGAGGATGCTGAAAATATAAAGTGATATCACTTCTATATTCTTGATATTTTCATTTTTATGTGAAGTAATGCGTTTATGTAGTCCTACAAATCTAATATATAAAAATGTTTGTTAGTTTGTTCGTAATTTATGCGCGGCCATACCATTGATCCGATTATGATGGGCTTTTTTGCAAAATGTTCAGGAGATTCCCGGGATGAACATAGGCTATAAGAGAGTTGTGATAGGCTTACTGAACTCCTACAGCCTTAAAAATAGCCGTTTGTAGTGGAAAGCGTGAAAAAAGTAGTTTTTTGGACGCTTAAATGGCCTACGCTGCCTAAACCGTAACAAATACACAAAATTAATGTACACAGAATTGAATATCTCAGAAAGACCTACAAAAAAGTCCACTACAGCATATGTTTATCTCTTACGGATAACTCGCAATAACCATTTTTGTCTTTCATTGATGCCAAGAAGATCCAGACAAGTACGTAGATTCCTGTACAAGTATAGCAGGACATGGCGGGTATTCTTTTACGGATAACTCACAATAACGAATTTTGTCTTTTAGCTCATTTATGCCAAGAAGATCGATATAAGTAGATTCCCGGGCAACACCGGGTAATCAGTAGGGGATTCTTAAAATAATTAAGATATACATTTATAATTATTTTTCATTTTAATTATTCAACTAATCATAAGAAGTACATTAATTTTCATCTTTCAGCTCATTTTTGCCAAGAAGATTGGGATGAGTAGATTCCCGGACAACGCCGGGTAAACAGCACGGGGTATCTGAAAATAATTACGATATAAATGTTTGCTTTTACTTATTTAACTGAATATAAAACACATTAATTTTCGTATTTCAGCTCATTTGTGTCAAGAAGATCGGGCTAAGTTGATTCCCGAGCAACGCCGGGTAATCAGCACAGGGTATCTAAAAATATGAATTTATAATTATTTTTCCTTTTACTTATTCAACTAAACATAAAAGCACATTATTTTCATTTATTTAGGCGTAGCAGCGCATGCCGGATATTAGCTGGTGTTTAATAAAATTATGATAACTGGGGAGTTGTAAACTTTATTTCCACTGTAATTAACATAAAGTCCGTGAGAATAAAGCTAGAACGAATCTCCCTTTTCGTATGAGTTGAAACTGATGGTGAAAATGAAAATGAAAATAAGCATTTTACTTGGAGGAATGAGAAAACTGATGAAAAATACCATCTGTTTGATAGACAACGGTGTAACAGTTTGAGATCTCGCTAATATGTGTCTGGGTGAACTTTTCCATGTATTATTAAATCAAATGCTAAATTGATATATTATTTGTCCACAGCTGTGGCTTTGAGATAGCGTGCTGCCTTGTCACGCAGCGGACCCGGATTCGATTCCCGGTCGGAACACGTTTCCTGGGTGAGGTTTTTTTGGGTTTTTTTCCTCACCTGTTGGACAACTGTCACGAAATGTTAAGACCCAAAGTGTCCCCGAACACCAACTGGCCATATATAATCATCATTATCATATTCGCCTTATTAAATTAAAAGAAGATTAAGGCCTCTTCTGGAACATCATCATCATCATCTTTGGTGTATGGTGCCCCAACCTCAGAAGTAGGTTACAAGAACGCTATGCGTAAATAGAATATCAGAAATGCTGTAATAACAACCTGGTGGCGTTGATAAAAAATTATTCTATTATTTGATAAGTGTATGCAATTTTAACAAGGGTGTATTAAATGTAACCCCAGGTGTGCCTGTTCTCATTGTGTCGGTGGGGTCACAAATGACCCATACAACATGAACGAACTAACATTTCGTATCACGTCTCTCTAACATATGCTTCTTATTGTCTGTGAAGTATATCCGGATGAGTATCAACGCTTCCCCATGTAAGAGCTTTTCTAAAGAACAAAATCCCTTTGATTGAACTTGACTTCATCCTTTGGCAAGAGACTTTCAAAAGCGTTGATCTCCTTAATAAAACTTGCAAGTTCTTTTCTTTAGAACGGAGACGAGAATGCCTTTCTCATCGTAGAAAGTTCCAAATTACTCCGGGGATGAAGAATGGCTGCAATTGACCTTTATATAGGCCTTGGAGTAAATCCTGAACATTAACTTAGCACTTGACCGAGATAAAGGTTGTTTCCATCATATCGATCAAGTCGAAATGTCAGACTCAATTTTGGTGCAGAAGAGGAGACAAGTACAGGTAGAGCAGCCATTCAAATCACAGTTTAAGCTACTATTTATTTTGTGTGAATATAAAAATCTGACTACTCTCATTGAACACAAATGTATTGGTTTTCTATATTATATCTTCTTCAAATAGCCAGTTATGTTATACATTTCTTTTCTAAACTAATTCGTAAAACCATTTTCAATTCTTTCACTGTACACTTAGCAAAAAAAGAAAAGCATGAGAGGACTCTTGATCTCGATTATTTCAAGTTTTAACGCGCGATTCACATGAGTAAACTAGTTGCACAGTAGAGCTACTGTACGCTCCCCTTCCTCTAATGAAGAACATTCTTTTATGCACACTAAGCCAGCGAACGCATAGCTCAGTGCCTTATGGCTTACTTCGTATGCAAGAGGTCAGATGTTCGATTCCTGATGAGGTTAAATTTTTTAATTGTTGTAATGCTTTTTATTTTATACTGGTCTGTCCACTCTAAAAAAAGGAACTATTTGGAAGTTTTACTAGTTTATTATTATTATCAATATTCTATTATTATTATTATTATTATTATTATTATTATTATTATTATTATTACCCACCATCTCTATGGACTAATATTAAGCTGGACTTGACATATATAAACTAAATGTTTTAATTGAAGGGTGAAAATGTTTCCTCGCTAATATGAAATAAATAAATAAATAAATAAACACATACATATATGAAGTTATATTATCTTTTATTACATACATTTATAGCATTATTATTAAAACATGGTACTTCACACAATTAAATTTATACCGCTAGCTAAACAGTGTTATATAGTTTACGAAGGCAGGAATATTACTTAAAATACTGTAAGGTGGTCGTATATTACGTGGCTGGAATGCAATGTTATGGGATGTATTTTGAGGAAATACACATAAATAACAAAAAAAAATCATTCCCAAGGGATTTTAACCTTGATCCTCATATACGATTCATTCTTTCGTAATTGGTTTAACGACCTACGCTACTCGAACGTCGGATTCTAGTCGTCTAAATCCTGATTGAATTGTTTTATTTTACACTATGCACGAAAGTTGAACTTTATTCTAAATGTCGCAGTTTGAGTAATATTGCAAAGTTGAATACTTGTAAATATCTATACACATGTATACTTCACGCTCTTTAACTATTTAAGACGATTAAAACCAAATACAGTATATTTAAAATATTTAACAATACATTACCTTGTGAACCACAGCTTTAGCTCTTTGAGAATGCGCAGTGGGTCATAACAGGGACTCTGCCTTTTGAAGCCGCTCATTGTTTTTTTCTTTTTGCTAAGTGTACTTAATTTTACTTCATATTATATCCAATTTTACTTTTAATAAATAAATAAATAAATAATAGTACTGTGCATAAAATATTCTACAAATGGTAAGAAACTGCACTCTCAATAAACTTGTTCATATGGAACATACAGGATATTAGAACCAACTCACTGGTAGAATCGAATCCATAGGTTCATGGCTGCGCGGACATAAACTATCCATACATCACTATCCTAAAAGCATATGTTTTCAAATCATCCCTTGTATAGTCTACTTCCCTGAAATCATACTTAATGTTATTCTCCCACCCCAATTTTGGCCTACGTTCTGGACGTCTACCTTCTATTTTCCTACAAGATTAACCCTCTTTCATTCCCAAATCGTGCCTGCCACATGTCTGCCCATCGTCGTCTATAAGACTTAACTCTTCTTTTTATATCTGGTTTCCCATAAATATAATGTAGTTCTCTGTTATGTAGTCTTCCATTCGCTGTCTGTTCATCTCTCTGTGGTCCAAAAGTTTCCCTAAGAACTTCATTCTCTAATCTCATAATCTTCTCTCTCCCTTAAAGTAAGAGTTCATGTTTCACATCCATATATTATAACTGGAATAATAACAGTTGTATATATTTTCAGTCTAATGTATTGAGAGAGGTGGGATGACAAGATTCTGTGTAATGCATGATAGCATGCATTTTCAGAATAACGCCTATGTTAATTTCTTTGTGCACATCATTCCTGTTTGTAATTGTTGTTCATAGATATTTGAATTCAACCACTTCTTCAAAATTTCCCTCATTTGTCATTAACTGTCCATTTCCCTTATACAGAGTGTAATTAAATTCCTATTACAGGACTCATGAGAGCTCGATTGCTTGACCTGCACATTCTCCTGGCTTGCGGTCACATGAAATCTTTGATTTACGAGACCTCTGTGGCATCCGTGGAAGACCTACTGGCACGTGTAATGGCTGCGGCGGATGTTGTAGGACCAAGGACTGGTGATCGTGTGTACCAGAACAGTGTATGGATACCGTATCTGTATCGACGTTCGTGTAAGTGGACTCAGACGATAAGTAGCAGGCGTTAGAGAGAGCAGTGTATGTTGTGGTTTTTTGCGTGTAGCGGGAAAACAATACGTTTCCGGACAGGAGTTCTTATGCTAAACGTAACTGTCTTGGTCCCCGCTACACGCACTCAAAGTCTGTATAAAGTATATCTGTGTGTGAATATCTATTTGGTTTTATTGATGTTTACTTCCAGTTCAAAATTTCTCAGTATTACTCAATAGAGTGCACATATTGGTCCTCGAGAAAGTGCGTTATGTGAGAATATGATTAACGCTGCTCGTGAGTAGGAAAGAAAATGAGAGACAGTGTATCTAGACTTTTCTGGTAGCGGTCAAATTATTTGGCTTTAACTCTACAAAAATTTACTCATATTCGTTTTTGTAAAATTTTAATTGAACTTGTACTTTATTCTGGGACTGTTTTTTTTACTCTTATGACTTATAAAATACTGTAATTAAACCCGAAATTTGAAATCATGTCATTTTATTGTTTAAATTAAAGTAAATTAAGAATTATCACAAGTAATACCACGAGTGATTTCCAATTTATCTAGAGGGTTTGAAAATCAAGAGAGGCGTTTCTTAGGACTATTTAACGATTAAAATAAGCTGTTTACTCAGAAATCAGTATTTAAATATAGTTATTTTAAAATACTTATATAATTAACGTAAACGGCGATGTTTGAAAACAAATGAGAAATGTTTGGTTATGCTTCTTTTGTTCATCCACTGCAACTATACAATATTATTTATTGCCAAATAGGATCACAATATTGTAGGAATGCACCCTAGTGGAGACAAAATGAAACACATCAAACTGTATATTATAACGAATATTATAGGTTATTAATTATTTTTAAAGGAAACAACTCGGTAAAATCATTATTTAAAAACACAATTATTGAACACACACAGCTATTAAATGTGTGATTCCAAGGGATCTGTTCATTATTTGCTATATTCATCGTATTTGTTCACGAGACACTCACTGCAAAATAATGCTCTGACCTGTTCATGATTTTAAAAACGAGGAACTTTCTTTAACATGATAAACAGAAGTAGATAAATATCGAGGTGAAGAACGACTGTGATTGGTTGTAAAACAAAATTCATTGAAACTTGATTGGTCATTGACTCCCATTTGGGGCATGAGTTTAATAGTTTCATTAAATGCAACAAAAGATTTAAATGTACAAGTAGGCCTATTTATGAATGAGTATGATAACAATTTTGACGATTAGATGTCCCCCTCTAATAAAATATCCAATTCCAATTTAAATATGCTTATAAAATAAGTTCCACAGCTGAGTTCTAGAGGTAGGTTTAACGTCGTTGCTTTAAGTCCCTCGGTAAGAACAAGTTTCACAAATTATTTCTTTTATAACTTTTTCTTTCACCAGTAAGAAAAATACCAAAATAGCTCGTGATAACAATCAGTCATAACATATTCAACTTGTTACATATGAGTGAATAGTAAATCTTGCCAAAAATGTTGTATTGTTTCGGAGGTTGCATTTATCCGATCACTCATTCAGTGATGGCCTTCATATTATTATGTAGTAAAAATGTAGGCAAATGATCCCAACAAAACGAGTCCCTTAAACGCTATACTCGTATCTGACATAATACCATGTCCAGGGATGAGATTAAATGAAGTCCCTATTACACTGGGGAACAGCAATTTCGTTGACTTAAATCTGTGATTTGTTTTCAACTACCGTTTGGCCTCTAGATAAATAAATAATAGTTTTAAAAAACTAAAAGAACACGCTTTATTAGAAAACTAAAAAATGAAAAATCATTTTAATTTCCAATACGCTTGGGATAAAATTAAAGTGGTCAACAAAAAAATCATCTCCAACACATATAGACTAAAACTAGAGTTATCAACAAAAAGTAAATAATTTTACCATCAAAAGCGTGGGGTGCTCTATATCAATTAATATATTTGATAATAAACAGATATTGGTAAAAGTAAGCTATCTAAGAAGAAAATGTAAAAATCATAAAAAGCACCCCATGCTTTTGATGGTAAAATTATTTACTTTTTGTTGATAACTCTAGTTTTAGTCTATATGTGTTGGAGATGATTTTTTTGTTGACCACTTTAATTTTATCCCAAGCGTATTGGAAATTAAAATGATTTTTCATTTTTTAGTTTTCTAATAAAGCGTGTTCTTTTAGTTTTTTAAAACTATTATTTATTTTTAATTTTTTAATTTTAATATTCTACAGAATAAGATAAAATGTAAATATCTTTAAATTCAATACTATTGTAGTATGAGCTAAAATTAATACTCTTCTACAAAAAAAGACCTCCCAGCCGGATTTGAACCAGCGACGTATGGATTACTGAAATTATATACCACTAAGAGTTCACTGCTCTACCAACTGAGCTCTTACAACGATTGACTAAAAACTCGACAAGTACGCAACCTATTATACCAGTTTTCATTTTTTTGATTTTCGGATGATTCTGGCCAGGATTTTAGAGACAAAATATGAAATTATTGTATTGTCACGGGTCCTCTACACGTATACAAAGATTCAAGTCGATCCAATGTTTCTAAGTGGGTGAAAATCGCGTTGAAAGATTCCGTTACATAGATAGATAGATACAGGTCAAGCTAATATAAAGCGTGTAAAAATAACTACTTTTGTCTATCACGTCAACTTTTTACGCTATAGGGTACACTAAAAATCATACAAATCGTGCATATAAAGGAAGATACAGTAAAAACTTACCAAAGATACTGTTACTAAATACTAATTATATTTATATAAAGGCTATAATAGTGTAAATTGTATATTATCACTAGCTAAAAATTTTTTTTTCTGTAACTGACAAGCTAATCTTTATGTTTTCGGGTGTGCTGATAACGAAAATGTTAATGAAAATGCAAGATTGGCTCTTGTTTTGAAGTTATGCTAACTTTACCTTGTTGCCCATATAAGCTTATGCATGTATTTACATTGTTTTTATCCCTTGGAGGAAGGTCTATGAAGGCGCAACCGTTCTACCTGGCATTTGTAATTTTCTGCTGATTTCCTAATTAGTGTCCAGCAGTAATCGGCTAACATTGATGCACTCCACTTTCCCTGATATCTCATTTTCATGTTCGAAATTTACTGGTGGAAGCGTTCCCCTGTGCTCATTGCTTACAGCACCGCAGTTGTCAGGAAAAATAGTCCAAATGGGAATCTAAGACATGTAACTTTAAGGACATGTTACACCTCAGTTAATCGTAGCAGTGCAGAAGATTTGCCACAAGTTCCTTATAGTTTTCTGCTCTGTTATTTCCTAGAAAGTTTCTTGACACTTGAATAACGTCATCACAAGCTAACGTTTCATTACCTGTCAGGATGGTATTGAAATGCTCATCTTTGTATATTTTCCGTATCTGGGGATCCACGAAAATTCCCTCATTTTTTTCGTCTCACTAAGCCGTGGAAATTTATGGCGCAAATAGGCAAATGCTACCCCAGGTTTGTCCATGCCTTAACGAAGTTTTTCGTTAGGCCCAATTTTACATGAAGAGTATTGAGAATTACGTTCTTGAATTCGACAAGTTTTTTTTTGCATAACATTGTGAGGTTTGGTTCAAGTGATTAATTCTTAGGCTAACCTTTTTTTCATAATGAAGTGCTATGGTGAGACTATCCCAGGGCACTGGAAGCAACAGAACTTGATATAGCCCTGCTGTAGCCCAGGTAGTTGGCCTATGATTTTCATATCCCGGAAATCTGTCATTTAAACGTGTCATAATTCAATCGCAATAACAGTTGTTTCATGATAACATATATTTGTTTCATGTAAGGTGCATACTCAATCGGAATCGATGGTAACACGTTGCCATTATGCAGTAGGACACACTTGAGACTTATTTTGGAGGAGTCGATAAACAACGTCCACTCAAAACTATTGTAGTTAATGCCCAAAAGAGAGTAATGTAAGTATTGGCTTTAAAATGTTCTACTAAAGCTTTTTACTTTATTTTTTCAAGCGTGTATGTATTGTAAAACACGGTACGTATAGTAATATGCTCTTCTGCGTCGAGACATAAGGGTAATGACGTCATAACTTTGGCCTTACTTTTGCACATAGAAGATTGAAATTTTGCACATACATTGCGTGTACTTCTTAGCATGTTTCAGTTGACTTCGAGATCTCTGCATTAACACAGGGGGGTACAGGGGGCCCGAACTTAGAAACAAGGGATTATCAGAAAAAATTCCAATTTCCCTCAATTTTTCCCGTCTCGGATACATGATAGGGGCATGTCAAAGGTACCGTTTAAAGACTGTTCTTTTCTGAAGAGAATGAGGTTTGAAGCATGATCCTAGGGTAAATAGTGATGTTGCTGTAGCTGCTTGCCTGAAATTAACCTAAACTAAATCATAATTTAAAAGGGTTAAATGCATCCCCTTAAACTTAGAAATGAGAGCTAATTCGTTGTCTTGTTCGTTATCAGTGTGGTCGATATACTTACGAAACATTTATTTCAATCCAGTTACATTCCATTAGCTAGTGTATGTAGTGTAAAGGTTGTGTTCATACAAATAGTTGTTTTTTTTATCGAACGCCAATTATACAAATAAGGCAAACATTTTCGCTTATAGTTTTGTCGGGAATATTTAATCTGTTAATATTCTCACTTGATGCTCCAACAATAGTCAGCTATTATGTACATCACATCTACCTTGATACCGTGCCTCCATGACCTTAATATTTTGGTGGAATCGCGCATTCTGCTCATCACTTACTGCGCCAAAATTTTCCCGGAAGTTAGCAGGATGGCTATGTAAAAAATTCAACTTGATGATCATCTTGAAGCCACGCATTTTGAAAGTCTTCAAGAGTTGCTGGACAATTTTGGTGTAATTCTGTGCATGTGTATTTTCAAGAAAGTCTTTAACAAAGTTTTTAAATGCCAACCAAGAATTCTTTTGAATTTCTGACATTGTTCATCTTTAAATAGCTGTCGAATCTGTGGACAATCAAAATATATCGGCCTTTTTATTTTCAAATGACAGGCTAGAAAATGCCGAAATAAGATACTTGAAACAGTCTCCTTCAATTGGCAAAAATTTACCGAATTGCTTCATGAGACCCAATTTGATATGCAAAGGTGCAAATGCAATGTTCCTTCTTTCTACAAATGGCAGATGTATAATGTTTGGTTCATCAGGTTTCCGGTCAGATCTTTGCGGCCAATTTGACAGCACCCCATGCTTCCCACGAGCTCTGCTGTTCCACATACACAAAACGCAGGTATTCAGGCTTATTTGATATATCCGTGTTGCTGCCCAAGAAGGAAGCCGACTATTTTAAGGTCAACGCAAATGATCCAGTGGTGAAAATGATATTATAACAACTCATTGACTCTGTATGTTTTCATATTCTTATCTCAAACGAACTAAATGGCCTATCGGGACTGAACCAAATACATTTCCATTGTGGAGGAGAACACACTTCAAGTTCCGCTTTGAGTCGATAAACAGTCGCCACTCAGTTGTGTCAAGGCTGAAATTTCCAACTCATCCATTTAACCGTGTACGTTAGGGCAATAAACAAAAACATCATCACTTTGAAAGTATTGTAGAAACACACTTTCTCTCGTTCGAAAATAGGATACATTATAGAAGGTTTTATCGGCCACTAGGAGAGCAATAGTGCTTCTATGATCCATGCTCGAGTCCGCGGGGAGTGATCACATTATTTATCATAAGGGATAGAGAAAAAAACGTGACATGGTAGAAGAAAACTGACGTGAGTTTTGAAATCAGCATGCCTAATCAACTATAAAACAGCTCAAAATCAAACTCAACAGAAATTGTATTACAAATTGTTCCCCAGCGTTATTGGAGATCTGTGTTATACACGGACAGCAGTTGACTAGACGCGTCACAGTATCAATGGAGCATGTGAAATGATATGAAACTGAATATATGAAATGGATGTAGAATTAAGCTTTTGGTAGAGGAGGAACCTAGAGCTGGAAGGCGAGTAACTAATTACTTTTGGGAGATACTACATCACTTACATAAATTCAAATCAAAAAAGGAAAACTCACAATTTATAGTTGCAATATGTGAATAATTTCCTCAGAGATATGTGTTGATTCCCCCCCCCAGGCCCCGAAAAATGAGCAAAACTTTAAAATTAAATGAGAAGATGAGCTCAAAGTAACCCAAATCCAGCACATTTGCAATGTAAAATATGAATTAGTCATTGCTCATAAAGTGAACCTGCTAACAAACTAATCAACGATAAACTAATCTCGTGTACTAACTCGCCCATTTTCTCACCCTAACTCGCTCAATTATGTAGGTGGACTCCTGGGAATGAATCCCTTTATATGTGAGTAAACACGTTAGAAATATGTTCTAGCGGGAACATGTGTTATTACATTGGCTAACATGACACTTGCAGTCACTTTTTCTCCGATCGATTATTCACAGGTGACATAGAATAGCCTGCTTTTGTTACGCAGCCCCTACACATAGAAAGTGTTGGGATTAAATTTATTTTTAATTGTGGATGTGTACTTTCGTGTAGAATTGAGAGGTTGTCATCTTTGTTCGAAGCTGATAACAAACGAGGTCATTGGAGAGCTTAGTGTCTCTAAGGATTCTCCAACAAATTCATTAATAGTAATTGGAGTCTGTCTCTTTGATCTCTGACACAAGTTAGTTAGCATTCCGCACTGAAATGCCTTTACAATGCAGAACACAGGCTTATACACGGTCTCATTTTAGGAAAATGCGTGGGATCAGGACATTTCCTTAATCTTAGTTTCTGAAGTCTACAACAAAGAAAATGAAACATGTTCCATGCTCTTAGCTTTTGTTGAAAACCTTACTTATTTACTATCTCCTCTGATAATAAACCTCATATACTTTATATTGAAGTCAACTCCTACATGGTAAGAAATAAAAGAAGCTCAATAAACATTTTATGAAAAACACATTTGAATTTTTATTTATTTATTTATTTACTTAAGCCAATGCTCAGACATTTTGTGGAACAATCGCCATTTGTGTTCTTACTTCCTAATATATCTATCTGTCCATTTGTCCCATTCCAAAATTTCTGGAGTGCGCTACATTTTCTCATGTGTTCAAAGTTCGTAGCAGTGTTGTTACACAGCACGCTGTTTGTGGATTTTATAATATGGATGTGGTACATTCATTCTCGACAATCAGTAGGAATGTTTCTCTTCTAGGTGACTATGCGTACCGGTTGTATTTTGTAGAGGTGAAGCCCATTTTCCCCTTCAATTATCTTCTGTAGATACTCATGTCTTTTGGAGTTAAACTTGGATTTGATGCGTACTTTTGTTGAAAAGAAGAAGCTAGTACTTTTTAATACTTTTATATAGGACGTACAACCAGAAGTTTTAATATAAGATATAACGAACCTTTCACTGCTTTCATAAAAAATGGAATCATCAAGTTTCGCTAAACATGTTATAAATACAGGTCATCAGTTCAAAACAATCGAAAACACCCTCTCAATAATTCATAGAGAAAATAGTAACCGGAAAATAAACATATTAGAAGGAATATAAATTATGAAACAAACGACTCAAACCTGCTGAACGAGAACATGTCTTACCAAATAAACCCACTATACAATATATTAGTTATAAACAACCAGTACCCAATGAACAGCTTTGAGAATGGAACCGGTTGCGAAAGGCCCAGCTGAATATTTTTCACAGATATAAATTATTGAGGACGACTGTCACAACAAGTACAAATTTTGTTTTAAATATATTACCATTTGTAGACACATTTATCTTCGTCTCTTTCTTCGCCAGAAAATTAGCCTTCTCATTCAATTTTATTCCTAAATGAGAGGAAATCCACTAGAATGTATTTATTTTACCTGCATCAATCTGATTTTTGTTAAATGTATTCAACTTAAACCATAAAATGTCCGTCGCACAGGAACTGCGTAAACTAAGCGAATTACTCAACAAGTACAATTTAAGATCCGATAAATCTGGTTTACGGAATATATCTTTCTTTTATTAATTAAATAATACGTTTCCAGTTTTCATTAAGAAGAAACAAATATTGGATTCGAAGTAAACCTCCACTCCAGATGATCCAATATTGCTGGTTTTCTTTTCTTAATAATTAAATCGTATACAGGTCTTACCAATTTTCGTTTAGAGAAAACAAACATTTCAGTCGTTAGAACGTTCAAAATTTTCCTACTAACATTTTAGATTTTGTCGTTTAACGAGCCTGATGTTATTTTTCATACGCAGACGTTAGACATAACAGTATTTACGTTAGAAGAAGATCAACTGTGAGAGGCTCAGAATTATGGGGACGCTACATAAAATTCAAGTTACGTGTCTTGAAAGCATTATGTTTGCAAATTGGGGACTTACAGTTATGGTACACTCTAAGAATTCAGTAAATTTTCGGATAAAATAAAGGGAAAAATTATGGTTGTCGAATACTGATTGAGCATAATAAGCAGGAACCAGGACACGCTCAGAGTAGTGTGTTACAAGGAACAAAGAAGGCAATGTGTTTCAGGGATTGGATAATCGCTGTAGAAAGGGGACTGAAGGGCATACAGATGGGTTAGGTATGGGAGAGCCGCTATAATTGTTGCATATGAGGAATAATACAAATGTTTAGGAAAGTTAGGAAGAGACTAATTGATACAGACAGTCAGTACATAAAGCCCGATTGTAACCAGAAAAATCACTCATCCTGCAGTCAGAAATTAAATTATCTTGGGGAAGGAGAAGTACATTGACACTTGGGATGGGAAGATAGAAGTGTTGTTGCATGGTTCCATTTGGGGAGATTGGTGGTCAAGCAGATGGCGTTAAACCAAGTCCTCTCTGCAAAGAACGGGAAAATTGGCAACGTACATTATTTTGTAGAGAGACAGAGAAACTTAGATTACAGTTGCTGCCGGAGATATTTTTCAGCGTCGGATCGTGGAAAAGGGGCGTGTTGCGATCTCTTGGGAGGGGTCCAGCGCGAAGCGAAAACGTACTTTTTTTTGGGCACAGTAAGGAAATTAAGCGATGATAAAATTGGGAATCAAAATAAATAAATAATATTTATAATGAGAACTCAATATGATATTCGTTTCCGAGCTTCAATTGTGGAGGCGGTATGTTTGTTTGCGTGTGTGCGTGCATGTACACATGCATGTGTGTTTAGACGGTAGGATGAGAGGGCGGATTCATTGCTAAATGTCAAAATTAAATGATACGTAACATCGAAATAAAGAAGCGTCACTGCCATAAAAATAAATATTCTGTTTGAAGTGCTTACTTGTTATAGAGGCCACTAGATGGCATGAGTCCGTTGTACCATTACCTCTCGTGAATGAGTATCATATGTAAGGAATTAAAAATAAATGTTTGTGCTAGTAGCCTGGGTTACGTCACTAACCTATAGAGTTAGTAGTCGCGGCTCAGATGTTTATTTTGTTCTTTTTATGTCATATATACCGGTGTTTTATAACTTTTTAATCTATAAATGTAGGTGTGAATATATTGTGGCCATGTATGTATTTGTTTAGACCCTACGTATTCGTCTATTTTTTATATTTATCAAACAGGAATATGCACTTACGGTCAAACAGTCCGTGAGCAATGTTATTGAAAATTTATGTACGGTATATAATTTTTTCGAAACAAGTCTATACATTTCCACTACTGTATTCAGACGTTACATGTCATCGTTGTGAAAAAAAATCGTAGCTACTATAGCAATTTTTAAAGTTTCAGTTTTCAGTTTAATCTCCACTCCTAATGGTCCGATTTTGTTGTTAATAAGCTCGATCTCACATTTTTTACTGATTTTTAAATTATTCCGAGTTTGGTTGCGAAAAAATAATTGTGGCTCCTATTTTCATGTAATTAGGTAATTTTTGTGCCTAATAAGAGGGATTTATGAAAATTAAAAACAAATCATTAGTAGGCCTACAACCTCAACAGCTGTATTCCATTAATGTAATTTAATCCAGACATCTGGCGCATAATAGATATTGAACATTTTACAATTAAAAATTCCAACCTATCGAACCCGGACCGCTAGTCAGGAAGTAAGTATATTATCAACTGGGCGAGATCGGGGGGTTAAAACCAATATTACAACCAGAATAACTCGTTGAGTTCAAACTAATCCTATTCTTTTCGATTTTATGAAAGGGTTTAATGTGCTTGTGAAAGTGACACATTATCTTCACCTAGCGGAGTTGGTTAAGTAATAAATCAGCTCATCATGTGACGGACTGGACGCTAAATACTTGTTTCAGAAATGAGAGTGTTGTTAAAAGGTGTAATAACATTGTTTAGTGCCAACAGGTGAGGTTAGATGGGACTTAACAAGTTGTTTTAAGGGAAACTCTTAGCTTCACATAATAAAGTTACATTTCAAACATATGTTTTTTTTATTCAATGCTTCTACGTTGTCATTTCGACATTCCCGTATTCTCTCCTGGAATGCCGTTATTGTAACCCACTTCTGAGGTTGGGGTGCCTGGAAGGCGGATTACGCTGCCCCGATGATATATGATGGGTTATGATGATGATAATGATGCGCCAGAAGAGGCTTTAATTCTAAACCTGATGAATAGGCCTATGTTAATGATGATAATAATGTCCAGTTAATGCCAAATATAAGTAAATAGTTTGTAGCGGGCTCCAAGTTAAACTGTAAATATATATTGGGCTACTATCAGTCTTAAAAGTATTCACATTTTCAAATAAAAAATTATATAAATAATGTGTGAGGTAACAAGTAAAATTGATTTACTTTCTTTTTTTTACATTTTCCAAGATATACAAACTGTATAAATGACAGCTTACATCATTAACACCCTGTATACAACAAGAATACGTTTACAGGTCAACAGGCATATCGGAAAAAATCTTGAATGTGAAATAATACATTCGAATGTATTCTTATGTAAATATTCAATGTTGGTCACTTGGAAATTCCTAGAACATTAATGTCCAGATGATGTTCAGGGATCGTTTAGGCCTTAAAGTTTCCTGACATTTGTCTTACAGGTGAGGAAAAATCCCCAAAAAGAAAACCATCACCCAGGAAACTTGTCCCGACCGGGGATCGAATCCGGGCCCGCTGCAAGACAAAGCAGCTCGCTACCTCGAGACCACAGCGGTGGATTTTGAAACAGATGTTGTAAAATATATAACTAGAAGTTCCAGAGCACTGGAAATCCAAAATGAAACTCCAAATGAAACTCCAAATGTAATTATCATTTATTATGTTTAATTTATTTATTATAAGTTATAGATCGGAGTGACTTCACAGACAAAAAAATTCTCTTCATGAGCGAATAAGCTGCCCAGGACAAGGTTATAACTTTCTTTTTATTTAAGTTTAATTTTACATGTGAAAAAAGTTGTTAACGAGACTTAGGAATTTTCCTTTGTAAAAATCAAATTGGGGGGGATTATGATTACAACCTTGTTCTAGGCAGCTATTGAATTGTTACATCACACTGAAAGTTACAATAATTACCAATCTTCTTTTATGTTGTAAGCCATGAATATTAGCATCAAATTGTGCAATGTATTTTTTCTTTTCATGGATCATAACCATAATAACTAGCCCATTGGCACTATCGAATTTGTAGGTTCATGGCCGCGCGGACATAAGCTCTCCATACATCCTTATCCTGAGCTAATGTTTGCCAATCATTCCCTGTATAATCTACCTCCCTCAAATAATTGTTAATGTTATTCTCCCACCTCATTCTTGGTCTACCAACTGGGCGTTTTCCCTCTAGTTTTCCTACAAGAAGCTTTCATGCGCGTCTTTTATTCCCCATCCGTACCACATGTCCTGCCCATCGCAGTCTACGAGACTTAACTGTTCTTATTATATCTGGCTTCCTATAAAGACCATGTAGTTCATTGTTATGTAGTCTTCTCCATTCACCTGTCTATTCATATCTCTTTGGACCAAACATTTTCTAAGAACTTTATTCTCAAATACTCTACATGTGAACCAATTAATTAATAAAATTAGGCCTATATTTACTTTTGTATGCAATCTAAACACGTCTACCACAATTCACAGATATAAAGATATCATGAATGCCCTATATTGCTAAACTTCATATAAAAAGTGTAATCATCATCCTAAGACACAACTCCAAAATTGAAAGTTTTGGTCTTCTCAACAATCATCCTCCACGCCAATCTGCCCCTTGCCATATTCAAATTAGTCATTTTAATTTTCTTCAGGTCGTTCATTGTGTCATTCTGCCATCTGATCTTTGGTCTTCCAACTGCTCTGCCCTCTATAGGTATCCATTTATAAAGCTTCTTGACCAGTCTCTGATCATCCATTCTTATCAAATGTCCAAGCTAACTAATTCTGAGAGATCTTATAATGTGCAGTATATTATATTTATGATTAATTTGTTTAGTTCGTTATTTGTTTTGATTCTCCAACGTTTATCAGTTCCGCTATTTGATCCGAATATTCTTCTTAATTTTTCTTTAAAAAATAGTAATTTTTGTTTTATTATTTCTTTTAGGACCCAAGTTTCACTAGCATATGTAACTATTGGTCTAATGAGTGTTTTGTATAACCTTATTTTTTTGTATAACCTTATTTTTTATTGTTTTTGGTATTAATTTCCTTTTAAATAAGGTTCTATTTGCAAAATAAGCTTTATTTTCATTTACCAATATTTCCTTAATTCCCTCTTCTAATGCATTATGTCCGATTACTTTGGTACCTAGGTATTTAAATGATTCTACTCTGTTCATTTGCATGTCATCAATTTGTAGGTTTTCCCATTTTCTGTTGTGATTACTACATTTTAAATACTTTGTTTGATCTTGTTTTATTATTAGACCAATTTTTTTTAGATTCTCTTTCAATTTTGTGAAGGTTTCACATAACGCTTGTTGGTTTTTGCTATAATCAGTATGTCATCTGCATAAGCTATTTGAATTGTGTTGTAATGTTTCCCCTCAATTCCATTTTCTATATAAAAAGAGTAGGGTTTTTTAATCTGTTAAAATAGGGAAATGAAACATTTACTAAACATTTAGGAAACTTTTTAGTGTAATTAATACAGAGTCCCCCCCCGCAGGTGTTATTTGTTTTTTTTTTTTTTTTTTTTTTTTTTTTTTTTTTTGTTTTTTTTTTTTTTTCTCCTTTTTATTTTTTTTTTGTTTTTTTTCTTCTCATTTATGTATATAGCTATGACATGAAGTGCAGAAAATTACATTTTTACTATAATTTCAACGTAATTGCATTTTTACATCCAATAATAATTAATAATAATAAACTCTGTGAATTATGGTTTATATCTTATAGATTTTAATGTCTTGATTCTTGGACAAATCTCGAGAGGGACCAATTATTAAAAAGAGTTAGTAACACACATTTATTGCTTAAAGTCAGTACTTAATTTAACCATTTCTCCATTAACAATGATGCTAAATATTTGAACGTTATCGTTTAATAAGAATAATTATTGACTATTGTTAGTTACTCTATCATAATCTGCTATATTTCAATCATGGAACATTCCTATACACTTATATTTCTAAATCAGTAAAAAAATACTTTTTAATCAATTCAGCCTGGTTTTCATTACGACATTTCAGGAATTCTGTTCTGGTATAGCGCAGGCTACTTCTGAAGTTGGATACGCCTGGAAGGCGGGATTACGCTGCCCAGATGATATGAAAGGTGATAATGATGCGCCATGAGAGGCGATAAAATAAATTTAATCTAATGATGCGAATATGATATTACTGATAAAGATAGCCAGATGGTGTTTGGGGACCGTTTGGGCATTAAAGTTTCCTGGTATTTATCAATACTAGTAAAATTCATGGTAAGTTTCCGTTGAGGTGTTAAGTCACAGAAATAGAATAAAAGCTATAAAGTAGTCAGTCTCCTTGTAGATCCGTCTCCTCAACTTAATCTTGAGTTGAGTTTTTATTCGTATATTCTATTACTGTTCCTGGCATTTGTCGTACAGGTGAGGAAAAACACTGAAAAAACATTACCAGGAAACGTGTTTCGACCAGGAATAGAACCCGGGTCCTCTGCTTAACAAGGCAGCACGCAACTCGAGACCACGGCGGTGGACAAATAATAGTAATAATAATAATAATAATAATAATAATAATAATAATAATAATAATAATAATAGTAATAATAATAATAATAATAATAATAATAATAATAATAATCACTTCTAAGAAACTTTTTCTTTTTTAACTTCTGTACAGGATTGATTAAATACTCTTAGTCCTTAAAAATGTAAGCGAATCCATTTAGTAGCTTTTCAAAAATCGTGCATCATTTTAATACTAATAAAATTCATTTAAATAAAAATTGTAGTTATAATATGCAATAATATTTTAGAGGGTGATTCAAAAGTTTGCTCACAAATTTCAGGAGCTTCTAGAGGGGTCGAAAAATACAACAGCTTTTGATTAGAACTTATGGTCAGGAAAGTAATCCTGGGTCAGCATAAGCCTGGAAAAGTCGGCAACTTCAATGCGGGTCTAAGCTTACTTTTCAGAGATGCACTGGGTTCGATACACTACTTTTTGAATTTATGTTGTCATACCGTTTAATAAAGTATAGTACTTGTGCACTCTTCTCTTCACATCTGATAGTCATTCGTGCGCTCTGTAGGTTGTTTTCATTTCAATACGGTATCTGCAGTGTATTGTAGAGTTGCACTACAACATTACTTTGACTATTTAACTCATGCCCCAAATGGGAGTCTATGACCAATCACGTTTCAATGATTTCTGTTTTACAACCAATCAGAGTCGTGTTTCACGAAATATTTATCAGTGTTATAATTACCATATTAAAGAAGGCTCCTCCTTTTTAATATTCTGAACAGGTCTGACCATTATTTTGCAGTGACTGAGCCCGTGAGAAATACGGCTACCAGATTGTATTATATATAGTGCATGAATGTCAACACATGCCGCATGCGGGAGTTAATATAAAAACATTTGTAGCAATTTATTATACCACCAAAAAAAGAAACCACTGTTTGCACTTCCTTAAATGTATTTTTTTTCCCAGGTAACAATCCAGAAAAATATGATTGTCATTTTTACATCATACGACATCAGAAATGAATTAATATACAGTTTGATGTGTTTCATTTTTTTCTCCACTAGAAAGCATTCTTACAATATTGCGTTCCTTTGGCAATAAATAGTATGATCTGGTTGCAGTGATAAACAAAAGAAGCATATGAAGCGAACCTATCGTTTATCATTTGTTTTCAAACATCGCCGCTTACATTAAGTATATACATATTTTAAAATAACTATAGTTAAATAATGATTTGTGAGTAAACAGCTTAATTTTATTCGTTAAATAGTCCTAACAAATGCCACTCTTGATTTCCAAATTATCTAGATAAATTCACTCCTCACTTTGTGAGTCGTGAATTTATCGATAATTTGGAAATCACTCGTGGCATTACTTATGAACATTTGTGATGTTTGTGAAAGGGAATACACGTTGTCACAACTTCGAGAAATGTATTTCATGTTTGGTAAAGCAAATGGTAATGCACGTGAAGCTCAAGGCCTCTGCAGCTCACAATATCAGATTAGATATCAACCACATCCTAGAACGTTACTAAACGTTCACCACCGAATCGGGAGACAGGTTCCTTGCGTTCGTGGCATCATGTGGCCGGCCACGTACGATTCGAACAGTCGCTATGGAAGAGGAAGTTTTTGCACACGTGGAAGAACATGCCTATATTCAATGTGTGGTAGGTATTTTGCATTTATGAAGTTGTAAAACCAAAGTGGTGAATAAATGTACATATACTTAAGCGTGTGCACAAAATAATTTCTTGTCCATCCAGACATTCCAGGGCTTGTACTGACCCAGGATTACTTTCCAGACCACAAGTTACTAATCAAAAGTGATTGAATTTCGACTCCTCTATACGCTCCTGAATTTTCAACGCAACCTTTTGAATCACTCTGTATAGGAGTCAATTCTAGTATCAGGCATTTCCTGCTTTGATTGGTTAGTTTGAATTAGGCAGAAATCTCACATAGAGAAAATCTGTGTAAATAGTGATAAAAGCACTAAAAATGAGTGAAAACCCCGTTAAATGCATTATTCTCTAATCACATATTAAATAATTATAGAGAAGAACAAGCAGAAAAGTAGGGAGGTTGTTAAATTCATGCCTTTAGAGCCGCCGTGCTGTCGACATCCGGCACGTTGCAGTATTACACTAGGTAATCAGTCCATCTTGTACAATGAAAATATATCAGTCTCCATAAACTTGAGGCTTATTAACGTCTGCTACCAGTTTCCAAGTTCTACCAGCAACCCCTTTCTCCTTCCACTCCTCCTCAAGACAAATTGCTTTTCGAAGTATCAATTTAACGGCGTTATGCACCAACCTGTTAAGCGCCATTAAAATATGAGATTTTTATGCCATCTGTTGCACTGGCTCATGTAGTATGTGTACGCACACTTTTGGTGCCAAATATTTAAATATACAATTATTAAAGAAAAATTTAAACGCCATTAGTCCTATTTTTTAAATGTTTTATTTAGAGCCCCATCACCACCCCCGGGTTGCCTCGGGCATAATGCCCTTATCCATAGATCTGCTCTATATCCCTAACTATTATATAATCTTTATTGAAAAGAAAACATAAATATACAGTTCGGGTTTGTGAAAAAGTGCAGATGTTACATAAATAAAAGTAAAGTGTGATTTGTTTGTTTATGTATTGTTTGTGAGATTGTTTGGTGATACATAAAATCAAAATAATTGTACATAATACTTGAAATAATAATAAATATGTTTGATGATACATAATATAAGAATAAATGTGTGTTGTGTTTGTGCTTGTTTGTGTTCATGTGTGTGTGTGTGTGTGAGATTGTGAAGATGGGAGTTTATTCACGGATCATTCTTCTTCTGACATCTTCTTCAGTTCTTATTCGAAAAACTCTTGCGATGTAGTGAGAGACTGCTCTATAAGGTTGCTTCCATGTCGAGAACTCTAGGGGCGGTGACCGGTTCACTTCTCCCTCTATGGCTGCAACCTCGAGTTCCCTTCTGAAGACACAGTACTTGGTGCAGTGATATTAGCATTTGAGTGACGGTGTCCTCTTCAGGGTTGTTGCGGTCGCACGCTGCTGTTTCGGCGAGTCCTCTCTCAAACAGTTTACCCTTGAAATGCCAATGCCCGGACTGCAGTTGAGTCACCTTATGGTTCGGCACTATCCATGGCATGTGCATTCTCGCCCGTAATCTAGGAAAAGAATTCCTGAGTTTGACGACAGTGTTCTTCTAGTTCCCATTGTTGTTGCCGTTTTTCCTCAAGGTGAGCATCGATGATTCTATAAGCTGCGTCCCGTTCATTTGGCTCTGTGTAAAGTTCGGGAGATAGGACTGCTTCTTCGATGTATATTGGGTGTCCTCAACGCAGCCTGTAGCGATGTACTCGACGTTTAGTATAAAGATTGATGGGAAATACTCCTGCTTATCACAGGTAGGCAAGCTTACGATACGGTGTTGTATGCTTTGGTGACCCGAATGAGGACTTGTCGTTGTGGCTGCTAGTAGCTTTCTTTTTTTGCTGCTGATGAGCTTACGTGCCCATCCATGGGCAGTATAGGCGCAGATTTGTTGGTAGAGCGTCTTATATAATATTAGATTGTTGACAGTTTTATATATCCCCAGTTCTGGACACCACGTCGTGCCATTGCGTTGAATAGTCTTTTTGCCTTTCCTGTAATGTCTTCTATGCGCGCATCGATCCTCATATTCGTCTGTATGCTCACCCCGAGGTACTTGGTTACTTGCACAAAGCGTAGGCCTCTCTGCCCGATTCTGATAGTGGACGGGCGTCCGTAATGTAGTTTTCCTTTGAGTATCACTCCAGTGGTTTTCGGAAGCGGAGAGGGAAAGTTTATTATCCGTTGTCCATTGGGAGATTTCTTGCATGGTATCCTTCGCTCTGTCTTCAATTTCTCGTCTTGAATTTCCAGAGACAAGAACAACAATGTCACTGCATAGGCGATGGGTTCTGCGTGAGGACGTGCATCCAGTATGTGTAGTAGTTTGTCAAAAACCAGATCGCTGCGGGAAGCCGATGGTGACGTTAGGCTGATTTGGTGATGGTTTTCGACCAGTGTTGTTGTTCGGCCGCGGAAACAGTCTTTTATGATTAGATAAGGTTAGAGGGGCAGTTTCTTTGCTTTAGTCTCCTGAAAATGCTCGACCACCATAGGGTGTCGAAGGCACCCTCGAAATCTATAAATATTCCGACGACTAGTTTCTCCTGGGAAGTCTCAACAAGGTTGTATAATTGCATCCCTCAGTTCCTCAACCGGGTCGAAAGTCGTATTGCCTGTCTTATGAATTGAGTTGCAGTGTAGGCTGTAGTTGACAATGAATTAATCGTTTATTGAGCTTCCCCAATACCGGAAGAAGGCATATATGTCTGTATGACTTAGGATCAGCTAGCTCTCTGTCTCCTAGTTTCAATATTATCTTTATTTGCCCTCTTTTTCATGCATTAGGAAACATTCCGTACTTCAAGCATTCATTGTATAAGAGTAGTAATTTGTCTTTTATATACACCCATCCTTTTTTTTAATTGTGTGAATGCTATGCCAGGGGACTTTTTGTGTTTCATTAGATCCAGTGCTATTCTTACGTCTGTTAGGTTGACTTGAACGGTGGGAAGAGTGTGAAGTGCAATTTCTGTTTCAGTGTGGATGTTCCTGTGTATGTCGTTATCTGTGTGTTTGATCGTCTTGGCAGATGATGGTTGCCATCAGATGCTGTGCTGATTCTACGCAGGAGTCAGCATGCCCTGTGGGAGTTGCTGTTGCGGTTAGGACCTGTCTCAGGAGAATTTTTTCAGCTTGATATTTGTAAGCAAGGCCTACTGGTTGGTCTTTGCCTTTTCAGATACATAGTCTCGCCAGCTGTCCCTTTCGGTTGCCTTAATTGCATTAGTGTACATTCTGCGGATTTGCCTGTAGCTCTCTTGGTGCTGTTGTCTGTCCTCTCCACGTACTCACTGGAAGTCCCTTCGTGCAGCATATACCATGCGCTTGAGATCAGTTAGTGTATTGGACCACAATGGGACAGTCTTGTTGGCGGTGTATGGAATAGTCTGCTGCTCGTGTCATTGATTGTTGTATATGCTGAAGGTAAGGGAAAATCCCATTGCGATTTTCTATTGTTGGAGTTAAGCTCAGGTAATGCTCTAGGCGGCTGTTGTGGGTCTCCCAGTCTACACGTTGTAGTGCGTATCTTGGAGTAAACTTAGCGACTTCTCTAGCAGGATTTTCTTGTTGCAGTTTCTATTCGAGTACAGTATGACTGGATGTAGTTATATCTTTAAGATTTGGATTCTCCTTGCTGCTCTGGAGTTCGCTAGAGTAATGTCTATGTATGATCTGGCATCTCCGTGCATGTACGTAGGGCCTTGTTACTAGTCCTATCAGATATTCTGTGTTTTGCAACAAACGGCTATGAAACTAGATCTTAACAAATGCTAATATAAATTTTGCATCATGCAGCTTAGCGCCAAATGTTTCCGCTCTTATATTGTTGGTGCATGACTGAGTATTGTTGGTTTGGCGCTACAATAAATATTGCCAAATAAGTGTGATTGTTAATGTTGACACCCAGAGCTCAGAAAAAGTTAGATGTGGTTTATAAAATGTATCCTGACAACTGATATCAGTCGTAACAAATATATGGATTTGGACCATGGAGTTAATGTAGGCCTATGTGGAGAACTAACAAGAAGATATCGTGCAAGAAATAACTTTAAAAAATGTACTGATGATAATTGGAGATTATGAAGAAGAAGATGAAGATAAATAAGTGATAAAATAACAAAAGAGCCATACAAACCTCTTTTCAAGTTCTTTAGAAGATTGAAAATGTAAGAACATTAATTGAATCCCAAGAACATTTTAATGATTACTTGTTTTATCCAGTAAAACGATTGTTAGTCGCGTAAAAGTAAACAACGAAAAGCAAATAAAACAAATCAGGAATGTCTATAAAGAATAAGCTATTCTCTATAACAGTAAAGAGTAAATCACTTGATTTGTTGCTAATGTGATTTACGTAAGAGGATTTTTGGTCTAAGGGCAACACATGTTCATTCTTTTTTACTATAGTAACTCTGTTTTATTATTTTTGTTTTAAAATTAACTGTTTTGTTCATTCGAAGTTTCGATAATTCGAGTTTTCTTTTCATATCCACCTTGAATTAGAATTAAAGGTAGTCTATTGTATTTTATTTAACGACGCTCTTAAACGGCTCGAACCATTAGCGACGCGATTCAAATTTAGGCGAGAAAGGACAGATCGATTTTACAAGTAAAAAGTGTGCTGTTGCAATCATATGTTAAGTAGCACATCTTCCAAAAATTAATAAATACTTTCTGCAAGGAAGTAAATGCCTGGGACTCATGTCGTATTGTAAACAGAAGACACGTGACATCAGACGTCAACGTTTGCTAATGGATCGGTTTACAGTGAAGGAGATCTAAAAAATCTTAATTGTCATTAATGTACCAACAAAATGGTGCATTTAAGAACATACAGTATTTTTATCATCCCCTTATCTACTAAGTCCATTATAAAACTCGCTGAAGTGCGTAACAGGAATTTTGAATCGCCCTGTATACATGTGTTAGCAATATTTCGTACGTGACTAACTGTATTTCATGTTCGCGGTTTAAAATTAACCGTACAACGTTTCTTAGTGAATCACCATGGAGTTTAATAAGCGAGGGATTGCAGATGAAGTATATAATAGAAGAGTTCCTGGAATGCGGATCTCTGCAAACTTTATTTATAACCAGAGCACATTTTGACGTAGTAATTAAAAAATATCCGGGCGTTATTACGGTCGTTACACTGTAACGAACCAGAATTGCAGCAGTCCCCAATCTCATTCTCTCGCTTCCTTGTTTCTCTCTACAGACTACCACTAGAATTCTCCTGAATTTGCAAGAGAGTTTTTAACTCTAGATTCCTAATATAATTATCTTAAATATCCAGGGTTTAATACAACTTTTCTTAAAACTGAACATATTTAAATTATTCAAGAATAACGATCACTGCTGGGGTCCCGAGATCGAGTATCGGTCACTCCATGTGGGATTCGAGGTGGTTGAAACGGATCTTGGGCAAGTTTTTCTGGGGGTTTCTCCCCTTTTCCCATGTCACAATTTAATTCCACCATAGTTCCACACACATCTCACCCATTTCGTTTAATTTAGTTCATCTGTTCTTGTGATGGTACGTCAGGCGTGGCCGGTCGGCACCCTTGTCATTTATAGATGTATAGGCCTATATATTGGGGGATATCTCATCTCATCCTTCGACTCGACTCTGAGTTAGACATGAGTTGATATTACTTTAAAAATAAGGAATACTTGTAGGCCTATGTTATTTTTTACTGTGCTTTAGTTTGAATCACATGATATCCATTAACTGTATTGCCAAATGAGGTAAATTTAGAGCAATTTGGTAATATTAGACGGAAAACACCAGGTTACTTAAGAGTAAAAAGAGGGAATATTTAAGAGAAAAGGTTAATTATCTTGAAATGGATGCAAAAAATAGGAACATTCGAGAATTATATCAGGAAATTAGGAGAGAGATGAAAGGGTTTCAGGCTAGAACAAACATAATTCGGAATGAAAATGGGGATATGATTGCAGATTCCAGGAGTATATGATTAAAAAGTTACTTTAATCAGCTATTAAATGTGCACTTAGCGACAAAAAGGATGGGCCGACTCTTGATCTCGAATATTTCAAATTCTAACGCGCGATTCACACGAGTAAACTAATTGCACAGTAGAGCTACATTATGTTTTCCTTCTTCCATTGAAGTGTATTCTTTCTAATAGCGACTAGGTAACGAAAACTTAGCTCAGTGCTTAGTGGCTTGATTCGTATGCAAGAGGTCACGGGTTCGATTCTTTCTTTTGCGACAGAGTTAAACACTTTTCTTTTAATTATTTCTGGCCTAACAATATTTATAGCTGGTCTTAGCGCAAATTTTGAATATGACTTAAAGAAAATTATTGCTCTTTCTACTTTAAGTCAGTTTGAGGTTAATTTTTTTCATTGTTAAAATGCTTTGTATTTTATTATGTATGTCCATTCTTCAAGAAAAAAACGTATTAACTATTTGGAAGTATTACTATTTTTATTATTAATATTATTATATATATATATATATATATTTATTTATATACAGGTTTACAGTGTAATAAAACATCTTCCTATGCCCAAAGCCTTTCAAATTTGATCTTCGTTCTCCATTCTTCTCTGTCTTCCCAGTCCAATTCTTCCAGACCTAGCTCCCTCATACCTCTTCTTACATCATCCATCCATTTAAATCTGGTCCACCTCTCTTTCCTTTTCCAGATGGAATCCATTCCAAAGCTTGTCTGGTAATCTTTTTTCTAGCATCCTACGTATATGAGCATACGATTCTAGTTGTCTGTATCTCACAAAATCTAATATTGAATTTTGGACTTTCATTTGTTGTGTGATGATTGTATTTCTGATGTGTTTCCTATTTAGAATGTCTAGTTGAAAGTCTGAAACAATCCATTTCAGTAGACATAAGCTTCAAACTCAAATTTTTATTCAACTGCCAAGTTTCTGCACCGTATGTTAGCGTGCTTCGAATTATGAATTTATAAATTTCTAATTTGGTACCTATTATTATGTTCTTATCCCACAAAACGCTGTTTAACATTGTCTGTCATTGCCGATCTGCTATTTTGAATTCTATATTTTATATAATTTTCTTGGGTGCATTTTGAGTTAATTTTGATCCCCAAGTAATTACATTCTTCACATAATTTGATACATCCTCTTATTATTATTATTATTATTATTATTTATTATTATTATTATTATTATAGAATATTATTATTAAGAATATTATTATTATTATCATTATTATTATTATTATTATTATAAAAGAATATTATTATTAAGAATATTATTATTATTATCATTATTATTATCATCATTATTATTAATCATATATTATTATCATCATTATTATTATCATTATTATTATTATCATTATTATTATTATCATTATTATTATTATTATTATTATCATTATTATTATCATTATTATTATCATTATTATTATCATTATTATCATCATCATTATTATTATCATTATTATTATTATTATTATTATTATTATTATTATTATTATTATTATTATTATTATTATTATTATTATTATTGTCCATCATCTACGGGCTATTTTTATGCTGGACTTGACATATATAAATTAAATATTTTAAATGAAGGGTGAAACTTTTTTCTCACTAATACGTAATAAATAAATAAACTCATAAATATATGAAGCTGTATTATATTTTATTACATTCATTTATAGCATTATTATTAAAACGTGGTACTGCACACACAATTAAATTTATACCGGTAGTTAAATAGTGTTACAGAGTTTAGGAAGGCAGGAATGTTATTTAATATAGTGTAAAGTGGACATTGATTATGTGCCAGGAATTAAATGATATAGGATGTATTTTGCGAAATTATAAATGAATAAAAAAATTGTCGGAGGATTCTAACCCTGATTTTCACATAAATTTTACTGTAAGTAGTTTAACGATCTACGCTACTCGAACATCGGATACTAGTACCCTTGTTTACTTTTACGCTATGAACAAGAGTTGAACTTTATTTAAAATGTCGCAATTTGAGTAATATTGCATTCGGCGTACACTCGTAAATATCTACAGATTTGTCTCCTTTACTGTCCCTTAACAATTTATGACGATTAAACCAAATACAGCGTATTTAAAACATTTAACAATGCGTTACCTCGTGAACCGCAGCTATGGCTTTTCGAGCATGTGCAGTGGGCCATAACAGGAACTCTGCTTTTAGAAGCGGCTCATTCTTTTTGTCGCTAAGTGTACATACAAAACAGGACATTGCGGAGGATAATTTACAGACAGCAGAAATGCTAATCGCAGAACCAAGTGCATTAGAGGTAGAAATGGCGATAGAAGAATTTAAGATGTATAAAGCATCAGAGGGAGAAACATTTATGGACAAGATTCGCCGTTACTTAGTAAGATTTGGGAAATATAAGCTCTTCCAGATGAATGGAAATAATCAATTATCGTTCCAATTTATAAGAAAGGAGATAAAACTGATTACAACAACTATAGGGGCATCTCATTACTTTCAACTGCGTACAAAATTCTAACAAATATATTAGTAAGCAGACTTACTCCCTACATTGATGACATTCTAGGAGATCATCAATGTGCATTTAGAAGAAACAGGTCTACAACAGATCAGATTTTTAGTATAAGACAGATTTTAGAAAAGAAATGGGAATATAATGGTACTGTACATCAACTATATGTAGACTTCAAAAAAACATATGATTCAATTATGAGGGAGAAGTTATATAGTATCCTGATGGAATTCGGAATTCCTAAAAAGTTAGTTAGACTTATACGAATGTGTATAAATGGCACAAGGAGTAGGGTGCGTGTAGGCAAACAGTTTTCGGACACTTTTTAAATCCAGAATGGGTTGAAGCAAGGAGATGCACTGTCTTCTCTACTATTTAATTTTGTACTAGAGCATGCCATCAAATCTTTAGAGGATGAAGGAGGTCTACAACTCAATGGTATTAATAAGCTGTTAGTTTATGTTGATGATGTCCTATTAACCGATAGCGAGGAGATACTAAAGGACAACACACACACACTATTGAGTGACACTAATAAATTAGGACTGGAAGTAAATATCAGTAAAACTAAATATATGGTCACAAGTGGAAATACATTATATAATGGAAATGGACAGCTAATGACTAATGAGGGAAATTTTGAGAAAGTGGCTGAATTCAAATACCTAGGAACAATAATCACAAATATGAATGAGATGAACAAAGAAATTAAACATAAGTTCAATTCAGGAAATGCATGCTATTATGCATTACAGAGACTTTTGATGTCCCAACTCCTTTCAAAAAACGTTAAAACTGAAAGTATATAAAACTATTATTCTACCAGTTATATTATATGGATGTGAAAATGGACTCTTACTTTAAGGGAGGAAAGGAGATTACGAGTATTTGAAAATGAAGTTCTTAGGAAAATTTTTGAACCAAAGAGAGATGAACAGATAGGTGAATGGAGAAGACTACTTAACAATGAACTACATGGTCTTTAGAGGAAGCCAAGTATAATAAGGACAGTTAAGTCTCGTAGACTACGATGGGCAAGACATGTGGCACGTATGGGGAGTGAAAGATGTGCACGGAAGCTTTTTATAGGAAAACCAGAAGGAAAACACCTAGTTGGTAGACCAAGAATGAGGTGGGAGAATAACATTAACTATGATTTGAGGGAAGTCGATTAAACAATAAAGCATTAGCTCACGATAGGGATGTATAGAGAGCTTGTGTCGGCGCGGTCATGAACCTAGTGCCAGTGAGTAAGTAAGTAAGTATATGGAATATCTGTTCATGAGGATATTTGATTTGTTTTAAAATCGTTCTAAAACAGTAAAGAGACATAAATGCATATTTAAAAATCAAATAAAATATAGAATATTTAAATATGTTACTCGCATTAAATATATTGTGCATACGTCAACACGTAATTAAACATCTAAATATGTTTTTTTTTGTAATAGGCTCCTATTATGTTGCCAAATTGAAATAAAGTTTATAGAGAGCAGTATTTTTTGTCATTCGTTTTTAGAAATTAGTTTTCAGGATGATGCAGGTTCCACAGCGTTCTCGTATATTACCATCAAACATACATGTACGAGTATATCAAAACGTATGAAGTCACGGATATCATTCACACTCTTTAAATCCATAGTGATAACTATAAGTAAGTATCCTCAACTCAGGGTTGGGTTGAGGGATGAGCCCCTATATATAGAGGTCTGTGCTGGGCGACCACGCCTGACGCACCATCACAGGGGCAGATGAACGAAATGAATGAGATGAGTATGGAGAAATGGTAGAATTAAATTATGGCAGAGGAAAACAGGAGGAACCCCAAGAAAAACCTGTCCAAACTCTGTTTCGTCCACCACGAAACCCACATGAAGTGACCGAGACTCGATCTCGGGACCTCGGCGGTGAGAGGCCAGCGTCTAACCGCTTGCGCAAATATTAAATTTAGTTTATTCTTAATGTCACCACGTTATTTCGACATTCTGTTATTGTCTCCTGGCATGGCGTTCTTTTAAACCACTTCTGAGGTTGGCGCGCCTGTAAGATGGAGTTATACAACTCCGATGGTATATGATAGTAATGATGCGTCAGGAGAGGCTTTAATCCTAAACTTAATGAATATGTTAACGATGGCCAGATGATGTTCGGGGACCGTTTGGGCTTTACAGTTTCCTGACATTTGTCTTACAGGCGAGAAAAAAACCCAAAAAAAATCACCCAGAAAACTTGTCCCGACCGGGGATCGAACCCGGGCCCACTGTGTGACACGGTAATGTGCTACCTCGAGACCACAGTGGTGGACTATTAAATTAATACGTTTTATTCTGAAAATAAAAAAAAATCCAATACATAAGTAAACCATTCTTAAACGCTAAAAAAATGATTTTAATCTTAGATTTTTTCATTACAATATAACTAATTCTAATTAAAAAACCGATTATAACTAACTAACTCACTGGCTCTATCAAACCCGTAGGTTCATGGCCGCGCGGACATAAGCTCTACTGGGTGTTTTCCATCTGGTTTTCCTACCAGAAGCTTCCAGGCACCTCTTTCATCCCACATTCGTGCCACATATCCTGCCCATCGCAGCCTAAGAGACTTAGTCCATAGTAATTCTGGCCGAAGGCAGGTCCTTCACCGCAATCAAAGCATTTTCATGCTATGCTTGCAGCTTTACTAGGGAATTGTGTAAGTGTGGTAGCTTCCCGTTGCTTTCCACACCGGTGAAGGATGATGATGATAATGATAAGGGTGATGATGATGAAGATGATGGCCATATGATTTCGGGGACCGTTTGGGCCTTAAAGTTTTCCTGACATTTGTCTTACAGGTGAGGAAAAACCCCGATAAAAACCTCACCCAAAAAAACTGCCCCTACCGGGGATCGAATCCGGCCCGCTGCGTGACAAGGCAGCACGCTACCTCGAGACCACAGCGGTGGACTACGAGACATAACTGTTCTTATTTTATCTGGCTTCCTATACACATGTAACTCACTATTATGTAGTTTTCTCCATTCACTTGTCTGTACATCTCTTTTTGGCCCAATAATTGGCCTAAGAACTTTATTCTCAAATACTCGTATTCTTCTTTCATTCCTTAAAGTAAGAGTCCATGTTTCGCATCCATATAATATAATTGGGAGAATAACTGTTTTATATACTTTCAGTTTAACGTTTTTTTAAAGTAATGGGGATGACAAGAGTTCCTGTAATGCATAATAGCATGCATTTCCAGAATTGAGCATATGCCGATAATAACTTTACAAAATTACGTAATTAATTCGGAGCTTAGAGTAAGTATAAGGAAATAATTTATTTCTCTTCATTATGAATAAGCACTCAGTCGCGTAAACAGTTTGTTTGTGTTAGAAGCGAGAGAAACGACATTTGGGAAACGCATGTAGTGAACACAGTTGGCTCTAATAATAACTGATACATAAGCAGAGCATGGAAGCCATCTGCTTAGGAACAGAGCATTTTAGCTCTTGTAAAGGAGAGACACAAGTAGCGGCAGTCCCTGGAGCTTCAAACTGAAGCCGGCAGGATTATCTGTAGAGAGAATCCTTTTCCTTCTTCAAAAGACAATTCTGCTGGGATTGCCTCTGGCACTAAAAAGAAATGTCGACCACTTTATAAAATATCACCTTGGAATTTTGATGGGTTTTAGAGGATTGTCAAACATCCAACCTTTCTCATGTTTTCTGATCCCTGGAGCTATTGTCCATATGTCACAGAAATTGATTACTTTTATAAAAGCGGTCATCCGATAACTAAAAAATCTCAATTTTTAACTGTGTTAGAAAATAATTTTCTACCAAAACGACAATCATCAGATTTGAATCTGCGTTTGTTAATCGGAAATGTCATCGTGCCTCGATACTTATCTAATCTTTATAGGATGTAATTGTAACGAACCATGCATTCACATCCTCTTTAATGAATTCGGGAGGAATAAAGCGTCAAGGTCGTTCTCATTAAATTACTTTTTACGATCTTCATCTGTCCTATCTAGTAGACCTCATTCTTGGTCTACCAACTGGGCGTTTTCCCTCTGGCTTTCCTACAAGAAGCTTCCATGCACGTCTTTCATTCCCCATACGTGCAACATGTCCAGCCCACCGCAGTCTACGAGACTTAACTGTTCTTATTAAGCCTATATTTGGCTTCCCATAAAGAGCATGTAGTTCATTGTAATGTAGTATTCTCCATTCACCTATCTGTTCATCTCTCTTTGGCCCAAAAAAATCCTAAGTACTTTATTCTCAAATACTCGTAATCTCCTTTCCTCCCTTAAAGTAAGAGTCCATGTTTCGCATCCATATAATATAACTGGTAGAATAATAATTTTATATAATTTCAGTTTAACGTTTTTTTTGCAAGGAGTTGGGACATCAAAAGTCTCTGTAATGCATAATAGCACGCATTTCCAGAATTGAGCCTATGTTTAATTTCTTTGTGCATCTCATTCCTATTTGTGATTATTGTTCCTAGGTATTTGAATTCAGCCACTTTCTCAAAATTTCCCTCATTTGTCATTAGCTGTCAATTTCCATTATATAGTGAATTTCTACGTGTGACCATATATTTAGTTTTATTTCTATTTACTTCCAGTCCTAATTTCTTAGTGTTACTCAATAGTGTGTGCGTGTTGTCCTTTAGTATCTCCTCGCTATCGGCCAATAGTACTACATCATCAGCATAAACTAACAGCTTATTAATACCATTGAGTTGTAAGCCTTCCTCATTCTCTAAAGATTTAATGGCACGCTCTAGTACAAAATTAAATAGTAGAGGAGATAGTGCATCTCCTTGCTTGAACCCATTCTAAACTATCTTTATGGACTCGAAGGTTCTTTTGTGCGGTTGAACCAGCTTCATCATATGTGACGTCGCGAGATTTAAGCAGCCAAAATGTTCAAATACTGTCGAATAATCATATTTTTCTTGGTTGCCATTTGGGAGTGATCTGGATATTTATTCGTGCTTTCATAATAGGATTCCATAAAAGTAACGCAGGAGTCACTTTCTGATTTTGTAAACGTTGTGTAGCTATGAACCATCTGGTTGAAGATGTAAAATTCACCTTTAGTCATGTTATAAAAAGCTACAATTTCAGATTTCTTAACAGCCTCGTCAACTTCCTTAACGCTATGCATTATTGATATCATGAGTTACAGACATCCTCTTTTTGGAACAAAATAATACTAAAGTATTTTCTCGGTCAAAAGCAAACTGTCAAATCATCACTTATTTATTTCTATTATCCTGAAACAATATAGAATTTGTTTTTTTAATAGTGCCTACTACGGTAAGCCCTGTTCTGTGAGCACCATGTATGCTAAACGAATAGAACTGAACCAGGTATCAATAGTATTGTTCTGTTTTCTAAAATCGATTGGTCCAGGTAGAATTTTATGTCGCACATTCATAACAGCAATGAGTTAGATACATTATTATGCTTCTCAATATACGGAGCAGCTGTAAGAGTACAAATGTCCGGGCAACACATAATGAAATATCCTTGATTTCGTATTTGCCAGTTTTCCTGGAAATATAGATGTGGAAAGGATAATTTCCCCTAAAAGACAAGAGATGTTCGTCAATAATACAATATTCGTGGGTTGTTAAGGTTCAGTGCAGTGGCAAATTAATTTCTCCCATAAAAATCTTATAGGGGCAAATTTATATTTACGAATCCTAAAATGTTTGTCGTCAAAACCATTACAGTTTATCAAAAATCTCACTTCACTCATCATTGCACGATAAATTGATGCATCAAAATAAGTCTATATTTCTTTCATATGTAGGTGATTGCCTTTTTGTTGACCGGAAATGTACAAAATACATCTTATGTATAAAATTTCAACGTCGTATGTTTAACTCTCAAACGTCGATTCTGCTGCATACGTCACTTTTCATAATTATTAATAATTTCTAATATAAACAAAGTTCCCCAGGTCTGAGTCTCATATCTCTTTCTCTCTTTTTTTGTCCTGACTTCTGTTCCACGAATTTTCAAAATTGTATTACGAACAGACGTTCTGTAGGTAGTGAAGTGTTCGAAGACTGTTTATACTCATTCTTTGTGCATTTTATTACAGAGCAGAAACATCTACATTTATTGAAGCACTTTTGTTTTCATGCGAATAATCACATGAACAGTCTTCCTTATCATTTTCATGATGCCACTAGCATATTCAATTTCGTCATCAGAAGCAACACTTCCGTTCAAAACATTAATAACAAAACTTCTAAACGTCACCCAAGGCATTCATATAATTAGCCATGCTGTCTACAGATGTGACATTCATTAATGCTCATCGGGATGCCTCATCACCTCAAAAGGCCTTACAGCTCGACACCAACATTAATTCACTGACTGGTGTCTTTAATAGTCCTCGAATAGAGCTTAGCTATGTGGAGGAAGCATTATGCCTATATATGACCAATGAATAGAACAAAAGTGTGTCATACATTTTAGGTTTAAGCATTTTGTGACAGTTTCTGGTGTTTAAATCAGAACATTGACGTTATTAAGTAATTCAAAGCAATTCGTTTCATCGAAATGAATGATTTTGATAAAACTACTCTAACCAAATAAATACTTGTTTTTTCCATGAAACAAAAGCAAAGAAGTACATTTAAAATTATGTTTCAACCTCTTACATTATTGAATTGAAACATTTGTATATTCGATCTAAACTGCAAAATATCCCATGTGTGCAATTTGCAAAATTCGATATATACTAAACCCCATGTGCATAGTTTGAACATATAATTTATTATTAACTAAATTTATGAAATAAATTTAATTTGTACGTTAAAGCGATGAGTTTTCATAACCTGATAATTTATTATAGATCACACGAGTAAATTAAATTCACAATTCGAAAACGAATCATTGCTTGAAGCGAGTTTACATTTGCATCTACAGTACATCGCATTTAATGATTCGGAAAGTCTCGGACCGACAATTTGGAATTGTGTGAGAAGAGATTGGGGGAGACAGTGAACAATTTGTGGTTTGTGAGCTCATTTGTAAAGTTGCATGTGTTTAGAAACTTTCTGGATTAAATCCACTGAAAGAACTCTTTACTCCTGTTTTATTCTAACTTTGGGTTACTATTTTCCACAATGAATTAACAATAATATACTCGTATTTCATTAAATGTAATTCAAGAGTAAACATTGTCAATTCATATTTAACACTAATTTTGATATTTTTACTTGATAACACTATGTTCACATCGTTAAGGGAACAACATATTAAAAATAATATTATATTTTGACAAATATTTGAAATATTTAATAAAATGCTATTTGTTTTAAGTCTACGTCAATTATATCATGGAATTAAATTTTGCTAAACTTTCGTTTTCCGATAGTGATTGTAATTTTTAAAACCTTGAGGTATTGATAAAGTCTACAAATCCCAAGCGAATTGGGAATTGACGTGTTGCAGTTAGAACATACCCTTGCAGATAATCGGCATTTTAAGAGACGGATATCTCATTTACATTGAATACACAATATTAAAACTTGAAAACACATATAAATGTATAAAAGAATAAAGTAATGTATAGATCAAGGATTTAAAGAAGACTCTAACCTGTAGGAAGATTAGACCCTCCTGGAAAATCTCTTTTTCTAATCCATAAACTTTCAATAGCTTAATGTTGGTTGTCTCGGAGGAGGCCCTGATATTGAACTGATCACTTATTCGGGGAGATCCTCCAAGCCCTTGTGTGATTAAAAAAATGTGTTAAAAATCTCTCTCCCGACAGGTTGTGCTACTGTGGCATGTGACATGTAAAAAGTACCTATAAGGTGAGAGGTTAAACTAAGTTAATGGACTGGAATGAAATGGAATTTTCAAACAGGCCTAACTATTAACAAACTAGTCATCTAATAATTTGCTTACGTGCTATAAGTACTTTCCCACAAAGGTATATAGCCTGAAGCTTAATTTAGTAATTTTGTCCATTAATGTTAACATTAAGCGTAAATTATGTGACGTTATTTGAAAGAGAAAATTATTAACGGAAATACTTCACGATTTCTTCTTTTGTGAAAAGCGAGGTAACAAGTATAAAAACAAAATAAAACAACTTTATTGCAACGGTATTTGTTTGTTTCAAATTTTAACCTATTTATAAGTAAGTTAATATTTGTTTTATTTCAAAGCATGAATATCAGCATTGTGTATTTTTCTGCAGTCACATTGCAGATTCTTTTCTTAACTGTAAATATTTCATAATCTTGTTTATTTTTATTTTCTTCTCTTTTAACTCCATAAAATAGGTGGAATAAAAACTATACTCGAGCATAAAAAAAGTATAAAAGTCGAGCATATAAATTGAGTTACAGGAATGCGGCAGTGTCATCGATTGAAACTAGCATGAACTGTTCAAGAATGAATACTCTCCGATGGAAAGTTTTCTTCTGTCTTATCAAATGCAGTTCCGTTATAGAATGGATAAATCTAATGCACTCGGTTATTTGAACAATAATGAAATATTCTCTAGACATTTCAAAATTTATGAACAATATTTGTCAATATTCTTTTTCAAATTCTATTGCTTCCAGATTTCATTACTTCTGAAATGTTCGTGTTATATTCAACATCAAATAAATTACCTTTGTATACATTTACGTTAAATTTTGGGCAGACGAGGTTAGGAGAGAACTCCAAAAAATTGGGATGGGTTGCATATGGGAAAAATTGACTGAAAATCGCAAGAACGTGTGGAGGAAAATAAGGAGGAGGTATTTAGATATAAACCAACAAGATATTTTCGCCGAATGTACAGGAAAACGCTCACTGTGTTTACAAAGAGACCTAAAACACGTTTGGGGAAAATAATCTTATATACTCAACCTAAGATTTAAATAGAAATCAGGGCTTGCTTGGTTTAGGCTAGGGGCATGGAAATTTCTAAAAATTAGCGACGATCACGATATGCGAATATGTCCAATGTGCGGGAACTTTGAAGGCGAGATACATATATTAGGAAAATGTGATGATTTAGAATATTGGAGACGTCAGTTATTACCGGAAAGATTTCTAAATTCAAATTAGGGAAGATTGGCATGCTACGAGTTAATGGTAAATCCAGAAAATTGGATAAACTTGGGTAAATTTCTGGACAAAACGCGGAAAATAAGAACACTCATTCATGAATAAATATATGTTATCAAAATCCAATACCATTAATTCTTAATAATTATACATAACTTAATTAATGTATAATGCAATTTTATTATTATGTAATTGTAATATTATTGTGTTTTCTTTATGTAATTCTAATGTTATGGTTTTTTTGTTTTTCTTTATACTATTACCAATTATTACTTTATTGTAACGGACTGTCAACAGCACGTTCGGCTTACTGCCCGTGCGACCCATATTTGTAAATATCTTATTTTTGTGTAATAAAGTCCTAGTACCACTACATTTACATATGGTTCTATACTACTCAATTTCAAAGCTTTAATCCTAAATAATTCCATAACACCATGTATCGTTTCATATCAATGAAGACATTTTCACTCCGATTTCTAAACGAAATTACAATTCATTACTAAATTATTTTAATAAATAGGATCTTATTGCTTATAATAAAATTCTATTACACAATAGAAATAAAACACAAATCACCAAAAAAATATTAAAATAATATATAAAGACTAAACCCAAATCACCAAAATAAAAATTAATATATAATGTATTTGGGTTTTATTGATAATGTGTAATACAACATTACCAAATTTATTTTTATTTGTTATACAAAATATTTAAGAATTATTGGAATTGGTTGTTTTATAACAACTCCAATTATGTCCAATTGCAATTGTCCATATCTTTTAAGAGATTCCAGGCTATGTGGACGTGATCCATCATTGGTGTTTCTTCCAGATGTTTCTCCCTTAACTGCGGATGGTATCTTCAGTGGCGAGTACTTCTGGGTAGTGTCCCTGGTTGGAAGATCATTAACATTCGAACCTGTCAGGAATAAACACCAGTCATGACTACGGCCACATAGTCCGAAATCTCTTCATATTATGATTACCGGCGGCGAAAGCCTGCATTCAACCAGTGGTACATAGTTCTGTCTTATTTCATTTTAAACGCATTATTAACATTTAAGTTCACATAGCGTATATTTGAATGGTACTATGAAAATATTAATATGATACTGAGGATCCTGGTGTCGTAACGAAATTCTAACCATCATTTGCCTTAATGTCTGAGAGGAATGAGATAAAACTTGGGTTGGTCGGCATCGGGTTTCGAACTCGGAACTTACCGAATAAGATACCCAAACGCTATCACTTGAACCAACACGCTCGGCTGTTCTCTGTTTTTCGTGATATTTGTATGTGCTTTGAATTAATGTAATTTTTAGATTACAGCGCATGCAAATAAATTAGATATTCTATGCCACCTGTGAATATTTTATCGAAGAACAAGCGATTGCTAGAGTCACGTGATGACACACGTTTCCATCATAGCTAATTGTCAACATGTTTACTCACATATAAGAGGATTTTATCCTAGGAGTCCACTTACATTAGTGGGCAAATTAAGATGAACAAATGGGCACGTTAGTGTAGATGGGCAAGTTAGTGTTAATTTGGGCAAGTTAGTGTTAGTTTGAGCAAGTTAGGGCGATAAAACGGACGAGTTAGTACACCAGATTTGTTTAGCGTTCATTTGTTTTTAACGGGTTTTTACGATAAGTTGGCTACGATTTCTGGGAAATAAAATTAATACAAACTTTACATTGCAAATATGGTGATTTTAGGTATTTTGAGCTTAACTTCTCTCTTCATTTTAAAGCATTTCTCACATTAAAAAATCAACATATATATTTCTCTCAGGTAATGATTCACATACTGCCACAATAAATCGTGTGTTTTTTTTTCCATTTTTATTTGAATTTTCGTAGATGGCACTGAGGCATAGAATCCCGATAAATTGATTCTTAATTTTATTTGTCTGATAATTTTCATATTTTGAGCTGAATGAGGGATCATTGGAAGATTTTGATAAAAGAGAGTAACAAAAAATTAACTTGAACAAAATTTATTTTTTGTTATATATTGTGATCGCATTGCACCATCCACTCTGGTTAGTAACTAGATGAAAGAAAATGTAAAATTACTAGCTTTAGTAAATTGCCAACGTTGGAACGAACCATCGCTGCAAAGAAAATACTTCAATTACAGAGCCAGAGACCGGAGGTTAGTGCGAAGTACGGAGAGAGTATGTGGTCTTACTGCAATACATTATATTGTTCCCTTGTGTACTGTATAGTTTTGTTTACGTATGCCAGGGACGTTCTTGTGGGCTGAATTCAGGGTTCCGGATGGATCAATACACTATGCAGTGTCACCGCATTGTCTACTCGGCTTCACTCTTACTTGTGCAATTCTCTAGCCCACTTGCACAATTCACTCGTCTAAATTCATTCAATCTGACCTCTCAACAACACAACAGCTTTAATTAAATTACTAATTTATCTAGAATATTACATTACAAATACACTGAAAGCTCCTTATTCGTGGGGGATATGCTCCGTAAATATGCCGCGAATACAGAAACCGTGAATATGGAATGGTAATTTGTATGTTTACATAGGGTTCACGTTTCAAGGTTCCAAAATAAAGTAAAAATTATTAACAGAAATCTAACAAGAGGTTGTGTTTTTTCTGAAAAAATCACGAGCGACAAAGTCGAGAGTGATTTTGTCTAATGAAAAACTCAACCTCGCGGTGGATTTGGAGTGACTATTTAGCGAATTATGCAACATCAGAAGCTAAAAATCTAACTTCCGAGTGATTTCTAAGCCGGCTGTATAGTTGTAAATAGTATATCTTAACTGTTAAATCTCTTTGGGCTTCGAAAAATCAATAACAGATGATTACATAAGAAATAACTATTAACAATAATGCGGATTCATTATACAACATTTAATACATTTTTAGAGCAACAGAACTAACCACTATTTTTTCTGGTAATTTTTGAAGTTGTTTTCTTTTTTAATTTCTTGCTTTACTATATCGATCGTACTTTGTTGAATCGATATCCTTGTCAAAGAAGTTAATTTGCGTAGATATCTCTTACTTTGAATTTTAATTTAATTGGCAACACTGACAGGAAAAAACAATTTTATCAACAGGAAGAGGCAATTTATTGGTCTACGAGATAAATAGTCAAAATAAAATGAATGTAATGAGAGACTTTGAACAATAAGCGGCAACACTACTTCTTTCCGCTTCGGAATTAATTTTCCTTTCCTTTTACTCGGCATTCTAAATTGGGAACAAAGCAGAAGATACACGTGTTATTCAATCAAAATTATTGCAACGAATGACTAGTTGAAACGTTAAAACACCGATCGTGGCGAGGGCGGCATTTATCAACGTACATAGCGGCACGTGAAATACGGCGACGGCGGCTTTTAACAACGAACTTTAGGCTTAGTGACAATAAGGTTTATTTTACATTGATATTTATTTATCCATTTGGTTTAAATTACTCTTCTTAAAAGCTGCCTTGGCAAATGTCTGCAGTAAAAAAAAGATGTCGATGCGTTAATAAAGGATACCTAATCCTTCCAATACACTTACTGGAACCGCGAATAAAGAAATTTTTAGCCGCGAATACAGGAACTGTGTCGTAATTTTGTAACCCGAAAATAATGAAAATGCAAATAACGAAACCGTGAATTAGAAGCTTTTACTGTACTGGCGATATGAACAGAATAAACACAGCAGATAGACTCGATACTAGTAAAATTCATGGTAAGTTTCCGTTGAGGTGTCAATTCACAACTTAAGTTGTTCTAAAGCTACCAGTTCTGTATACATATAGCATACAGAAATGGTAATAAATTACACAATTTAATAAATAATAATATAGAATAAAAATGATTCAACAATAAAGGCATATACAAATTAACATGTACAGACTGCAATAAATTCTACATTGGGAAAACTAACAGAAACTTCATATTCAAGAATAGTTTAGAGATTTTGTTTATAGTGGAGGAAAATCAAGTTACGCAAAACATGTAATTCAGGCTGGACACCATATGCATAACATCGATAACACCCTCACAATAGAGAAAACGTTCCAACGAGGATAAATATACTGGAGAAAATCGCAATCCTAAGAGAAATCGACAACAACCTGATTCTTAATGAGAACACACCCAGTCCACACAATCCTCTATACAAAATATTCACAACCAAGTCAGCGCTTCAACAAGAGTCAACAAGAACGGACCTAATGCATTCTGCTGATGATGGGACTAATCCCGAAAGGCCTACAGAGTTTTAAAACAACTTAAGTTGAAGAGACGGACCTACAAGGTGACTATTTTTATAATTTTTAATTTTACATTATATTACAGCAAATATAAATAGTCTACATACTGTATGTATGAACACAGTAACAAAATGCAATGTTTCTAAACAAACAGTTTATTGTGTGTATTATACTAGTTGTAATATGGAGTAAAATTTCTATATCTGTTAACACTATCAACTTATTCTCCCAGTTATATTATATGGATGTGAAACATGGATTCTTACTTTAAGGGAAGAAAGAAAATAAGAGTATTTAAGAATGAAATTCTTAGGAAAATGTTTGGACCGAAGAGAGATGAACAGACAGGTGAATGGAGAAGACAACATAACAGTTTTAGAAAGCCAGATATAATAAGAACAGTTAAGTTTCGTAGACTGTGATGTGCAGGACATGTGACACTAATGGGAATGAAAGACGTGCATGGAAGCTTCTTGTAGGAAAAATAGAGGGAATACGCCCAGAACGAGGTGGGAGAATAACATTGGCCATGATTTCAGAGAAGTTGACTGGAAAACATTAGCTCAGGATAAGGATATATGGAGAGCTTATGTCGACGCAGCCATACACTTACGTGTTTGATAGAGCCAGTGAGTTAGTTATACACTATCTAGTCGATCGGGAAATTAATTTATCCATCTCTCTACACCGAACATTTCACTATTGCCCATTCTTCCTTGTTAAGGACTGTCCGACTCACCGATAGCTCAGATATAAGCTTATTGAACATGTAAAATTGTAGGCTTTCACGGCAGGTGTCTTGATTCCTGTTGGGTTTGTCGTTCGGGCTAAATGACCGTGGTCTGGTTTTCTTGAAACTCAACGTTTCGTCTACTACTGCGGTAGACATCCTCAGGAGATTCCGCGTGCTGTATGAACATTATATTATATATAATGAAGTTAAGGTTTATAATATAAAACTATTATTAATTTTATAAATATATTTCGTACTTTCATTATAATTATCATTGTCTTGTGTTTTGTGTTTTATAAATTTTATTACAGTTTATTCGTAATTGTTAATATCTGTATAATTCAACCCTGATGAAATGGAACCTTGTGAACTTACCTTAAGTAAAATAAATTATTATTATTATTATTATTATTATTATTATTATTATTATTCCTCAGAAATAAGAAAAAACTTTCATATTACATATCTGGCAATAGTAAAATCATGCAGAATGGAAATAGAGTCTTGATTATTAAAACAATACACAACATGATAAAATTGACAAATTAATTAACAAATTAAAAATCAAAGTCTGCATAAAAAAGAAGAATCATTTCTGGAAGACAAACTATATCGAAATATTACTTTATTTATCTACCATACGCTCTTTAACAATTCATACAATTAGTTTCGGAATTAGAATATGGGGATGAAAGCCCGACAAATGTTGTTTTTAATTTATTTCTCATGTTGTATTGCGCTCTTATATTTATATCCCCGATTTCGGTTAGATTTGAACCGAAGATCCTAGGAATCAGTGATATGAGTACGGTAGTGACTGATATACCAGGACCAACATAAAAACTAAGAATGGCTCCTGCAGTCTATAATTAATTGGATTGAACAGGAAACTGTTCGAATAACTGGATTGTGCCGTGGATGAATATTTACTCTTTCACATAATTCACAAACTGTATTTTAATCATGTATACATAGTAAAATTATATAATAATTATAATAATAAATGTTGATTACTTTGGTCAGGCCATATTTTTTTTTTCAATTCGAATTACATTTATTATGCTTGGAAACGATCCATTACACTGTTATACCCCTTTCATGTAGGACATATTTGAGCGCACGGAAAAAAAAGAATGTACGTCCACATACATTGATATTATATTATTGGTAAACTATTTACTGATTTGTTTTGATGGCTGAAGTTGGTGCGAAGGTAATCGATACATCATTCCTGAAACCTACGAACTCCGTGAATAGAATGTTCTTCAAGGTCAAATTACACAATTTAGAAATTGTAAGTAAGTAATTGTAAATGCTAAGTATAACGTTAAGTAAACGAAAACGTATTTAATTATTTACTTTCCTGGATAATAATGAGCAAAATTCTTATTAAGATATGCAATGATTATTATTTATAGGTAAGTTGTTGGTCCGATTTTCATTTGTTACATGTAATTTTATAGAAAGAATTTACTGTTATTAAATGAGCTTAATATTACAGGTTCGTCATTTATAACCTAACGGGCATACGGCGTTTCGCGGAGTTTATGTAGGATCAAAGCCGGCACACCCAACCGCGCACAGGCAAAACGCCGTGTGCCCGTTAGGTTATAAATGAAGAACCCTGTATATTTTAAGTATTGTCCGCCGTGCTGGGTAAGGTGATACCTTACCTGCTTCCTGACTAGCGGGTTCGATACCCGGCGGGGTTGAAAATTTTAATTGTTAAATTAATTTAATTTAATCATTTTCAATCTCGGAGCCAGGACAGATGGTGGTGTACAATTTTCAATGCATAGATTGTGCACCAGATACCTGCATTAAATTGAAGACCTCTCCGCAGTACATATGTTGAGAAGTCAAGTGGAGCTGTTGATAGCGATTCGTCCGTCGGATGGGGACGTGAAGCCTGGTGCTTTCCGACAAGGATTAGGCTACATACAGGTACCGAGTTTCATCATCTCTTTTCTCTTTGCCATCATAATTTTACTTTACACAAACATACACACACACTCATACTACATTCTTCTCTGTACACAATACAAGAATACATCATCTACGGAAAGTAATCTGCCGAAGTAGTGCGTATATTGAAAATAAACCACATTAACGCCATAAGATAAACATTAAAATTAAAATGTGCCTGTTGGCAGGTGCCGTAGTCCTCAATAATGTCAAATAATGTATGTAGAATATTATTAATTGGAGGCCTCTCGGAGGTTATTTCCATCATCAGCAGAATGAGTATGCGCTACTAGTTGTTGTATTTAAGATTCTGTAGACGATGATGGTATTGAAGGGTCTCCAGTAGGAACTGACTTTTTAACTATCTCGTATAAGTGATTGTACGTTTGGGGCGTGTTCTCATTTAGTCGCAAGTTGTCGATTTGTTTCATGAATTCAAGGTCTTCTAGTAGATTAATTTTAGCTGGAATTCTTTCTCTGTGAACTATCGGCATCTACCCGCCCAGTGCCGACGCAAAACATATAAAGGACAGTGGATGCAATATAACATACACGCATTTTTAGTATCGTCAGATGTAGCGGCTCTGTGTCATAAAACAAATTAACATCTCATTATCTAAGTTCATATACTTTTCCAAAGTTAGTAATCAAAAGACGAGACTTGCAGATGTATTGTTTATAAATTCCATCTGGTTGCAATAGAAATAAAAAAAAGTCAAAACCTCAAAACGTGTCAAATTATCACTCAATTGGACGGTATCGTATAACAGTATAGAAAAAAATAGTTTCTTGAGTCCCATCCACAGCATTGTATATGACCTATGTGATACTTGGATGGCAATACCGATAAATTAACCAGGGCTATAATTAATGTTATCATGGGCAATGAAACATTACGAACAATGCCTAATACATTTTATAATATTATATTTAAGTTTATATTAATTAATTTGCAAAAGAAAATATAACAGAGTTAACATTTATTAATTACCGATTCCAAAGTTAATATTATGAGCACTTGAAGATTCTGCTTAAGGTACAGAAGGACCGTATCAAGAGTTTTGTCTCAAAACTTCAGCGACAACTTCAGCTACGTATTTTACAGAAATAATCCAATAAAGTAATACACATATTAGTATTCAAAGGCCGGAATAGGATCGGCGTGCGACATCAAGTCGACGTCACAAGTATAGGAACATCAGTTTCTTTGTATAAAGGTCAGCTTGTATTTTGACTTGTTTATATATTTTTATTAAAAGTGTTAAGCTAGTTTCGCATATCGTACTCAACTTTTCGTGTTTTGTGGACTGTACATTCTAAGTCTGATCTTATGTTTTCCCGGTCACTAAACTAGCAACATTCTTCCATCAATACTAGTAAACGCACCCCAGTCAAACCCATTATACGAGATCGTCAAAACAAGTCAGTTGCTGCTACAAACAGTTGGAGTATACATCACCGTACACAACAACAACGAGTAGCGGAAACTCAACCTGCAGAAGATGGAAGATAACTTCCGAAAGCGCTCCAGTTAATTGTATATACAATGTTTTAACAAAGTTGAAGGCGACGGCACCTATCAACAGGTACAATTTAATTTTTAACTTTCATCATACTCTTACATCAGCCATTATAAATTATTATTATTATTATTATTATTATTATTATTATTATTATTATTATTATTATTATTATTATTATTATTATGTAATACTATTATATGACAGTCTCGCGCCGTAGCGGTTTAAGACATGATGTCCTGATGCAAAGCTAAGGGACGTGCGCTGGTTCGAGTCCTCATGGTGGAAGAAATTACTGCCAGGAAGAGACCAGTGCCCACCCGTCATCTCAAATAAATAGAGGCACTAGGTTAGGAAATCCAGTTAAGAGAGCTCAGGGAACCGGTATGCTAACCATATGTCATCCCTAAATTGGATGAATGATCGTCCACCTCTGTGAATAACACATTTGGATATGAGGCCAGCAGCTGGCCGGTAAGTCAAGGTCTTCTAGGCCTGTCGCGCCATTATATAACAAATCCAACTATATTATATGGTTCCGAAACATGATATGTTACTTTAAGGGAGGAGAAAAGTTTCCGACTATTTGAAAATAAAGTTCTTAGGGAAAAAATTGGAAGAAGAGAGAAGAAAATACAGGTGATTGGAGAAGACTACTTAACAATGTCTATATGGGCGGAAAAATATGAACAGTTAAGTCTCGTAGATTGCTATGGCCGGAATGAAATAGGGACATGAGAACTTCTTGTAGGAAAGTCAACGGGAAAGGGGCCAGAAGGTGGCATAATAATGTACCATGATTTGAAGGAGATAAATCATGTAGGCAATAATTGAAAACATTATAAAATAAAAGGTAAAAATTAAAATGTACCTTTTGCCAGGTGCCGTCGTCCTCAACTTGTTAAAATGGTGTATATAAAATTAACTGGAGCGCTTTCGGTAGTTAACTTCCATCCTCGGCAGGTTGAGCTTCTGCTACTCGTTGTTGTTGTTTACGATGATGCATACTCCAACTGTTTGTAGCCGAGGATGGAAGTTAATTTCCGAAAGCGCTCCAGTTAATTTTATATAGGGCCTACACGATTTTAACAAGTTGACGACGATGGCACCTGCCAAAAGGTACATTTTAATTTTTAACTTTTATCTTATGACTATTCACCTCAACGGAATTTGATATGAATTTTATTAGTATTGATTGAAAACATTAATTTAGAACCGGGATGTATGGAGAGCGTATATCCACGCGGATACGAACTTCCTGGTTCGAGACTACCAGTGAGTTATTTATATGTAGGGTGTCCCAAAATTAGACCGACAAACTTTGGGAGCTGATAGATACGTAGCATTATTTTAAACATTTTTTGTTAAGGAAGTTTTTTTTTTTTTTTTTTTTTTTTTTTTGCTTCGATGCTTCGTTTAAGCGCTGGACAAGTTAATGTCATTACTGACTCCCACCCAGCTGGTTTAGATACGTAAATTAGATTTCTGTATAGTATGTATCTTTTAAAGGAAACACACGAAAGAAACAAAACAAAGATGCTTCAATTCAGTTAGCATACATGTTTACTTCCTGAACTCATCGTTGTGTTTCCTTGACATTGTGCGTTAGTTTGCTGGAATGGCTGCTGCATACTAGTTTATTTACAACATGGAAAGGTGCACGTGGAATGAGGTGACGGACATGCTGTTGGTGTATGGAAAAGCTGGTTCGGGTCGTGCGGCTTTAAGGCTTTAGTAAGAAAAGTTCCGAAACCGAAGAGTTCCTCATCACACTACATTTGCCAGAATTTAAGGTAGACTATGTGAAAGAGGCTCCTTGGATAGACGAGCAGAAGGTCAATAACGGCCACGTTCTATACGGATTCCTGAGGATGAGAGGAAGATGTGTTGTGGTGCATTGAGAACAATCTTGCAGCTAGTACTCGCACCATCGCTCGACAATTGCACCCAAGTCGTAGGACTGTGGGAAGAATTCTGCAGGAAATTGTGTTGCGCCCTTTTCATCTTGAAAAGGTCCATGCAATGAGGCCTCAAGACTATTCTCTGAGACAGCAATTTTGTCAGTGGTATCTGGACAAAATTGAAAACGATGTACTGTTTGCATCCCATGTCATGTTAACAGATGAATCATATTTCACACGTGAGCAGTTATTTAACAGTCGGAATTCACATGTTTGCGGCTTCGAAAATCTCCATGATACATTTCATAGGTCACATTAACTGAGATTTGGTATTAATGTGTGGGTCGGTATTGTGGATAACTTCTTATTAGGATCATGCATTTTGCCCGCCCGACTCAATGCTTACAATTACTTAGTATTTCTGCAACAAGTTTTGCCTGATCTAATGGAAACAGTTCCCCTTCACATCAGACATGACATGTGGTTTCAACATGATGGGGCAGCAGCCCACTTTGGTGCTGAAGTACCTCGTCATCTTACGGCTACATATGGCAGTCACTGGATACCCAGAGCTGGACCCATTGCCTGGCCAGCACGCTCCCTTGACCTTACTCCACTTGACTTCTTTTTGTGGGGGCACATGAAGACTATCGTGTATGAAACACCTATTGAAACTGAAGAGGACCTTGGAGCACGAATAACCTGCGCAGCTGGCGAAATCAGAGAAAGGGCCGATGTCTTTGTGGGTGGGAGGCAGTAATAACATTAACTCGTCCAGCGCTTAAACGAAGCACCGCAACAAAAAACCTTCCTTAACAAAAAGTGTTTAAAATAATGTCATCTATTAGCTCCCAAAGTTTATCGGTCTAGTTTTGGGACACTCTGTATATAATATATTCTATATATACATTCAAGTCGATTCGTATGGTTGCATCATTTCTTCGCAGTTCTAGGAACAACCACTGTATTCATGTCCCCTGTCTGTTGCTTTCCAATCTTATGCCTATCGTCTACATATACGAGAATAGAGCAATTTCAGCTCCCTAGAGCAACGAGATAATCACTTTTGTCATTTTATCTTATCCCGACATTTACAGACTATTACTAAATAACTTGTCAACAAAATAATAGACTTATTATTTATATGTGCCTTAAAACTAAAAGCAAATTATATATTTCATACGATCTTCACTATATTTTCCGTTCGACCAAAACCCGTTCAATGTGGAAACATTAATTTAATTACATATCGGTATTCCACTAACTCACAGGCACGGCGCGGCTGCCATTGTTGTGGAAATGGACGGGTATTACACAACTCGGAAATTGTGCCGCACACTGATCCTATAATGTGAAAGGTCCAATGCCGTGCGTCTAAAAACCGTCCATTGTGAAAGGAGCGTTAAGGATTGACACAAGCTACGAATATCTCGTTTACCAGTTATACTAAAATAAATTAATTTCAAATAAATTATAATATACAATAGTGGAGTTAAGGAAGAACCATCTCAAAGAACTGCGACAATCAACTAATCCTAATGTTATTGAATAATATATAATTACCAAAAATTTGTATTGCATTTGTTTCATTTAATGGAGTGTCTCTAAATTAATTTATTCTAGTTATAAGTTCAGTTTCCATATAAAATTTCAGAATTTATGTGGTCAAGTATTTCCACCGCACCGCACGTTAATCTAAAATATTGCAGCAACATATCTTTCAGGGAAAATAGTGCAAAAAAGAAGTATCAGTAGGCGCCAGAGGTGAAATAAAATATCAGGATATATAACTCTGAGCAGCAAGAAGACTTACGGCCTATAAAGGAAATAATTCAAAACTGAAATAGAAATCTTTGAGAAATTGAATGTTCAGTGAAATAAAATATCTGTTAAAATATATAACAGAAAACATTTTCCCATAAAATAATTCTTATCTAGCCAAAAGAGAAATACAGTACATTTTCAAACATATGTACTTTTTCGTATGTTATTTTTTTCTGTAAAATCAATACCTCCGCAGCCAAGGTTCCTGACAGTCACATTTTCAATTAAATCAATGCAATTTTCTAATCTGAAGAAAATAAATATAGTAATATAACAATTATTAAAAAAAAACGAAAATAAATAAGTATGTTTAAAAAATGTTCGCCTACGCCTTAATGCTTATTAGAATAATTTACACTTATACAGGATATTCCGTGTGTTTCCCTTATAAAAAAACGTGAAAAAATGATATTGACTATTTATATTGCAGGATTGCAATATGGCGGCGAATACGAAATTAAGGTTTTTTTTTCATCATTTGAGACTAGTTTAATTGTCGTAAGTAATGCCGCGGGCGATTTCAAATTTATCTAGAGAATTTGGAAATCAAGAATGGCATTTGTTAGGACTATTTAACGAATAAAATTAAGCTGTTTACTCACAAACCATTATTTAAATATAGTTATTTTAAAATATTTACATATTTAATGTAAACGGCGATGTTTGAAAACAAATGAGAAACGTTTGTTATGTTTCATTCGTTCATCACTGCAACAAGATCATATTATTTATTGCCAAATAGCATCGTAATATTGTAAGATTCTCTAGTGGAGAAAAAATGAACACATCAAACTGTTTATAACCAACATTATATGTTGCTAATTAATTTCTGATCGGGTGAAACACGATTGTGATTGGTTTTAAAACAAAATTCATTGAAACGTGATTGGTCATCGATTCCAATTTGGGGAATGTGTTAAATAGTCTTTGTTGAAGATATACGTACTATTAACAAAAAAATCACATGTAGTACATTTATTTAAATCTGAAGGCAGACTTTTGAATGAATTAGTTTCCTTAGTCCATTTTGTAACTGTCGGTTTATTAACATTATGACAATATCTCGAGGTAGCGTGCTGCCTTCTCACACAGCGGACCAGGGTTCGATTTCCGGTCGGGACAGGCTCCTAAGTGACGTTTTTTCGGGGTTTTTCCTCACCTGTAAGACAAATGTCAGGAAGCTTAAGGCCCAACGGTCCCCGAATATCATCCAGTCATCATCATCATCATCATCCTTACTATTATCATCATCATCCTTCACCCATGTTGAAAGCAACGGAAACCTACCACACCTATAATTCCCTAGTAAAGCTGTGGTCCCGAGGTAGCGCGCTGCCTTGTCACGCAGCGGACCCGGGTTCGATCCCCGGTCGGGACAGTTTTTCTGGGTGAGGTTTTTATCGGAGTTTTTTCTTACCTCTAAGACAAATGTCAGGAAAACTTTATGGCCCAAACGGTCCCCGAAATTATATGTCCATCATCATTATCATCGTCATCGTTATCATTATCTTCTTCCTTCACCAGTGTGGAAAGCAACGGGAAGCTACCACACCTACAATTCCCCAGTAAAGCTGCAAAGCATGAAAATGCTATGATTGCAGTGAAAGACCTGCCCTCGGGTAGAATTACTATGGATGGATGGATAGGACTAGGGTCAAAGAGACTGGGATGATCTAGACACTAATGGAAGATTATTATCCATGATGCAATGGAAGGAAGGAGGTGGAAAGTAAATTACTTCTTAGACATAAGGAAATGGAAATTGGGAACATAGAAACAACGCTAGTTGTAATAATATGCAATAACAATAGATTAATAATAATAATAATAATAATAATAATATAATAATAATAATAATAATAATAATAATAATAATAATGATAATAATCAATACTAATCAAATTCATATCAAATTCCGTTGAGGTGTATAGTCATAAAGATAAAAGTTAAAAAATAAAATGTACCTTTTGGCAGGTGCCGTCGCCCTCAACTTGTTAAAGTGGTGTATATAAAATTAATTGGAGCGGTTTCGGAAGTTAACTTCCATCCTCTACAGGTTGAGCTTCTGCTACTCGTTGTAGTTTACGATCATGTATACTCCAACTGTTTGTAGCAGCAACTGACTTGTTTGTGACGATCTCGTATAATGGGTTTGACTGTGGTGCATTCTCATTAAGAAGTGAGGTGTTGTGTGTTTGCTTTAGAATTTCGAGGTCTTCCAATATATTTATCCTAGCTGGAATGTTTTGTCTATAGATTATTGTGAGAGTATTTTCAATTGTGTTCATTTGGTGACGTGCGTTATATATAAGGGACATCTAAAATATTTTATACACGCGGGCGATAAATCAAGCTATGCTAAACATCTCATTAACGCAGGTCACCAAATGAACACAATTGAACATACTCTCAAAATAATCCACAGAGAAAACATTCCAGCTAGGGTAAATATATTGCAAGACCACGAAATTCTAAAGGAAACAAACAACACCTCACTTCTTAATGAGAACGCACCCCAGTCAAACCCATTATACGAGATCGACACAAACAAGTCAGTTGCTGCTACAAACAGTTGGAGTATACATGATCGTAAACAACAACGAGTAGCAGAAGCTCAACCTACCGAGGATGAAAGTTAACTTCCGAAAGCGCTCCAGTTAATTTTATTTACACCATTTTAACAAGTTGAGGACGACGGCACCTGCCAAAAGGTAATTTAATATTTAACTTTATCTAATGATGATAATAATAATAATAATAATAATAATAATAATAATAATAATAATAATAATGATAATAATAATAACAATGATAATGTACCGAAATCACCTTTTCGGTACGTGAAAACTACGTAATGGCTACATCATCGTGTCTTCCCTCTACATTGATGTTATAGAACAGTGCCAAATTCCTGTCCTCGTTGTCCTCTCTCCTACGTACCTCCCCCTTTCCTTCTTTGTGCGCTGCGTGTGACTGCGCATCTTCCCCTCGTTATCAAAAGCGTCAAATAATCTGTGCAAGTTAGTATCAGGGTCATCATCAACTTTGCGATCGTCGTGATCAGGTCGATTGTAGCTCGAGGGAGCTCTTTGGTTTCAGTCAGGGTAGGGCAGCCAGGACTGTGAACCCTAGCCTTCGGCTGGACTGGATTTTGTGTGTGTGTGTATGTATGTATATATGTGTTTATTATTATTATTATTATTATTATTATTATTATTATTATTATTATTATTATTATTATTATTATTATTATTATTATTGACTTTTTATTTATCGATGACCGAATTTGTTAATTTATTCATATATTTTGACGGTCAAGAAGATGATTTTTTTTGTTAAATTATTTGTATTATCTGACTTATGATTATTTATCATTAAATGTACCTTTTTTTAGTTAGCATATCTTTACTAATTGTAGCTAGCCATGTTTCATATTGATATATATTCTAAAGCTTTCTCAAGCCAAGTTAATCCCCTTTTTCCTTCTAGCTTCCACGATTATAATACTGTTTAACATTCAGTACTATATGTTAAATAATTTACAAAGGAAAGGTGGATTAATCTTTGCCTTCTATGGGCCCGGGCAAAGGAATGTGGATATAGTTACTCAAAACTTTCATCAAAAAGGTAGGATCGCGCGGCGCAATAATAATGATAAGATGATAATAATAATAATAACAATTATTATTATTATTATTATTATTATTTATTATTGTTTTTGTTATTGGGTCCACTGCTGTGGTCTCGAGGTAGCGTGCTGACTTGTCACGCAGCGGGCCCTGGTTCGATTCCCGGTCGGTACAGGCTCCTGGGTGATGTTTTTTCAGGGTTTTTCCTCACCTGTAAGACAAATGTCGGGACGCTTAAGACCCAACGGTCCCCGAAAATCATCCGGCCATCATCATCATTATTATCATCATCATCCTTCACCGCTCTGGCAATAGCATGAAAATGCTATGATTGCAGTGAAATATCTGCTCTAGGGCAGAATTACTGTGGATAGATTATTATTGGCACGCCGTAATGTAGTGGTTGAGGCAATGCGCTATAAGTCGGACGGTCGAGGGTTTGAGTCTCCATGGGGGTCAATATTTTAAAATGATACCAAACCTTCCGGTGGCACTATGGCCCTGGGGTAGAATCAGCCTCCAATTGAAAAGAGTACCAGATGCTTTTCCGGAGGTAAAGGCGGCCGTCACGCGTGGCTGACAACTCTTCTGACATCAAATGTAGAATATCTACAAAAAGTGGGAGCCTTAATCTCCTTCTGCCTTAAAGGCCTCCAAAGGCTTGTAGTGGGATCACTTTACCTTAATAATAATAATAATAATAATAATAATAATAATAAATATAGGCACATCAAGGACCGAAGCTATTTTAATAAATAGAGGTGTAAGACAAGAGTGTAGTTTATCATCTACCCTTTTTAATCTATATATTAATGACATCATCCAAAATTGGAAAAGTATTGTTAATATAGGTATAAGAATGGACCGTTTTAAAATATTAAATGTTTTGATGTATGCTGACGATGTGGTTATTACTCAAGAAAATGAAAATAATTTGCAGTACTCTTTACATCAATTAAATCAGTTATGCCAAGAATATAATTTCAAAATATCAAAAGAAAAAACAAAAATAATGGCATTTTGGGGAAATGATCATATAAGATCAAAAATCGTAATAGACAACAAACCTCTGGAACAAGTAACAAATTTTAATTATTGGGTTGTAATTTTACTATAAACACAAAAACTGAAAGAGACATACATATGAAACTGTCGAAATTTCAAATGATATGCGGAACTATACATAAACAATAAAGAATAAAACAAGAAGAGATGCTAGATTGAAGTTTTATAAAACATTGGCAGTTCCTTTATTACTTTATGGGAGCGAATCTGGGTAATGCCCAAAAAATTGCAAAGTAGAATACAAAGCGCAGAAATTAACTTCCTTAGAAGAACAAAAGGCTGCACAAGATTGGATCGGATAAGGAATGAAGATATAAGAACAGAGTTAAATATATATCCATTGGATGAGAAAATCAGAGAATATAGAGAGAAATGGTTTACACATGTGGAAAGAATGAATGTGTCAAGATTACGAAGAGCAGCATTCAACTACAAGCCAACAGGTTCAAGGAATGTAGGAAGGCTAGTAAAAGATGGACAGAACAACTGTGAAGCGGAACAGGCAATTTGCCTAGTCCGTGAAGTGAAGAAGAAGAAGATAATAATAATAATAATAATAATAATAATAATAATAATAATAATAAAGTTAGTAAGTACGTACTTTATTCAACGTCGCTGTTTAATAACTCAGGTCTTTAGCTCCGCTATTCAAATCTGAACGTGAAAGGGGACGACACATTTTGTTCAAAGACTTATTTTTTCATGTATGAATTTCTTTTACGTACAATATATCACGGGACACACTGCCTTACTTCGCTTTCCGAAGAAAATCATAGATATTTACGCCCTTAAAACTTCATTCTCAGCCGGGCTTGAACCAGCAAACCTCAGAACCAGACGGGAACATCATAAACTTTAGTCCATCGGGACCGATTACTAATAATGAAGTCGTAGCCAGAGATTTTGTACGGAGTTTAATAAGTTATATTTTACCTAGATCCCACTGTATGTGCATTTTAGAGATATATGGTTCTCAAATTTAGATTTACATCGCAATAGATTTATATACATTCTTCTCACAAAGATAAATACATTTAAATATCATTGTAACTTTCAGAAATGATTAGAACCTATCAGACTTAAAGTTTAACCCGTCAGCGTGGAGCGACGTGACGTGTACGCAAGTTGAATTCTTCACCCAATGCGGAACGACGTGACATGTACGCTAGTTACACGCACTGCTTTAAACTGTAATTATGACCTTTGTGTTTACATTAACTATTTACCGTGTATACAAATTTTATGTAGAGACTTCAAAGTTTCTATTAGTGCATATATTAACTGATTACGGCCCTGAGTAACAATTTAAAATAATTTTATATTTGCATTTATTCTTGCGGCCTCTGACATTTTTCTTAAATTTATAACTTGATAAAGGATTTCTTATAAAACTAAATTCGCCTTTTTTTGTAGATTAGCTTGTCTATCAAATTGAATCTATTTTCAAATCTCTTCATTTTTAATAATAATGTCGCAAAATTCAGTATAAATAAAGGCCCAACAAAGTTATTTCCGATTTACGCTACAGTACAGGACCACAACAGTAAATTTCAGATATATATATATATATATATATATATATATTTCAAATGACGATATCCTTACATTATGGAAAGGTAGTTAGTCTACAATTCAGTCAGTATCTAAAAGGAAAGTGGTCCACTACAGACCTTAGAAGGTTCTTGGGATATTAGGAGGTTAAGGCTCCCACTTTTCTAAAGTATCGGTACTTGATGTAAGCCGAGTACTTATTTCTGTCTGACGGCCCATAACAAGCATCTGGTACTCATTTCAGTTAGAGGCTGAGTCAACCCCGGGTTCACAGTGCCGCCTGAAGGTTTGATTCAGTTTAAAAATCCTGATCCACCGGGACTCAAACCCTCGATCTTCCGGCTTGTAGCATGTTAATCTTTTAAGTCCACACCTCCGGTGAAACTATTATAGTCATATTTCATCAACTGGTTTCAGTTTGGAAACCAGAAGAAAGGCATTGAAATTTAGGGTTGATGAAGGTCTTTTAGTACAACAGGTCTGATGTGTAGAAAGACCATTTTTTGAAGGCACACGACCTAAAATAATGTTTCAAAAGTGTTTTAGAAAGATACATTTGGAGAAGGCTGCCCCCCCCCCCTACAAGAAAGAAGGTCAGCGCATAGAAGCAATGTGTTTGTAATAAACATGAACAAAGTAAACACAAGGGGGAAAAAATACACTTATTGTTGCCCGAGTGTCAAACAGCTGGTTTACATTTTGAAGATTTATCACACCAATTTTTGAAGTTCATTTTTTTTTTAAGACCCTTCTCTTTGTGTAAATATTTCGTTTTGTTGTTAGGTAAAGCCGGTTCTCTGAATTCTTCAAAGAATCCCTAGTGCAATACACTGTGTCACTTATGTGAGAAATTTACAAAAAGGACCTATTTCAACTGTGGCACAACAACCATAAATAAGTCTGCAAAAAATGCAGAGATGTTATGTGAGAACCGTAACAAATTTAATTAATTAAATATTATATTAAGGGTTCACCATAAAGGAATTGCAAAAACATTTAAATTACTGAAGATATATCAATTTAAATGCGTTATTGGAATACTGGCACTGAACGGCTGAGTTAAAATACCGGTGAACTTCCTCCCACATCAGAGTATTCCCGGCCATTTAAATCCATCCACTCTGAAGGGTTAAATTTCCCCCTAAAAGAATAAATTGATCATCATCATCATCATCCAGGATTAAGCCTGTTGGCTCGTTCCGGTTTCATAAAAGCTAAAATTGTTAAAATTGTTCAGACCATCTTCTGTGTGGGCGTCCAACATTTCTCCTTCCGTGCGGTTTAAAATTTAGATTTTGGAAATCTTCCTTCTGGCATAAAGAATAAATTATATGCCTATAAATATTATGTATAACTACATGTATTTGGAACTATTATTGTATACCAATAGACTTCAATATAATGTATTTAATGTCCAACGTTTTATTGTTTATAAAAATATACGAAAAAAGAAGTATCTCTTTCCTGGTGCTTTAGCTAGAAAATCACTGCTATAAATATCTTGTTCCCCATAAAGCAAAATAAATGGGAAAGCAATACAATTCACATATGTCAGAAGAATAAAGTCTACCAATTTGGTACATTAAAATGCTTTATGGCCTAAATTTAGATAAAAAATGATTTTCTTCTGCTATAACCAAACACTTTGAAAGCAAATATCTGAATTTACTTCATAATACTTATTATTAAAAGCAAATCGAATTTATAACGTTTTATTTTGAAATATCTGACGCTTCACGAATTACAGTGTGAAATAAAAAAAATGTTTAAATTTGATTATATATAATGAAACTATATTTTATTTCAATAATTTCAATTGAACAACTAATTGGATTGTTTCGCTGAACTTTTCTTACATCTTAAGTTAAAAAAAAATATTTTGTCTATTTCATTAACATAGGTCTAGTCAACATAATTTCTAACGCCTGAACTCATAAAAAAAACAAATTTTATTGTCAATATGGTACTAATGCATTTATCAATTAAAATAATAGAAATAAAAAAACTTCTAAATAGTTTATCAAGGGAATGAATAAGTGAAATAAAAATTCCATAATCCCCCCTTCCTTCCTTTATTATGTACGCTTAGCAAAAAAAAAAAAAAAAAAGGCCGACTCTTGATCTCGAATATTTCAAGTTCTAACACGCGATTCATACGAGTAAACTAATTGCACAGGAGAGCTACAATACGTTTCCCTTCTTCCTTTGAAGAACATTCTTTCAAGTAGAGCAAGCCAGCGAACGCTTAGCTCAGTGCTTTAGTAGCTTGATTCGAATGCAAGAGTGCAAGAGGTCACAGGTTCGATTCCCGATGAAGTAAAATTTTTGTAATTGTTAAAATACTTTCTATTTTATTCTGTCTGCCCATTCTTAAATAAAATCGTATTAACTATTTGAAAGTATTACTATTTGTAATATTAATGTTATCTATTTATAAACAGGTTTACAATATAATAAAACATATTCCTATGCCCACTTACTTACTTACTTACTCACTTGCACTATCGAACCCGTAGGTTCATGGCCGCGCGGACATAAGCTCTCCATACATCCGTATCCTGAGCTAATGCTTTCCAATCATTTCCTGTGTAATCTACTTCCCTCAAATCATAGTTAATGTTATTCTCCCACCTCATTCTTGGTCTACCAACTAGGCGTTTTCCCTCTGGCTTTCCTACAAGAAGCTTCCATGCACGTCTTTCATTCCCCATACGTGCAACATGTCCTGCCCATCGCAGTCTACGAGACTTAACTGTTCTTATTATATCCGGCTTCCCATAAAGACCATGTAGTTCATTATTATGTAGTCTTCTCCATTCACCTGTCTGTTCATCTCTCTTTGGTCCAAAAATTTTCCTAAGTACTTTATTCTCAAATACCTGTAATCTCCTTTCCTCCCTTAAAGTAAGAGTCCATGTTTCGCACCCATATAGTATAACGGTAGAATAATAGTTTTATATATTTTCAGTTTAACACTTTTTGAAAGGAGTTGGGACATCAAGAGTCTCTGCAATGCATAATAGCACGCATTTCCAGAATTGAGCCTATGTTTAATTTCTTTGTGCATCTCATTACTATTTGTGATTATTGTTCCTAGGTATTTGAATTCAGCCACTTCCTCAAAATTTCCCTCATTTGTCATTAGCTGTCAATTTCCATTATATAGTGAATTTCTACGTGTGACCATATATTTAGTTTTATTGATATTTACTTCCAGTCCTAATTTCTTAGTGTTACTCAATAGTGTGTGCGTGTTGTCCTTTAGTATCTCCTCGCTATCGGCCAATAGTACTACATCATCAGCATAAACTAACAGATTATTAATACCATTGAGTTGTAAGCCTTCCTCATTCTCTAAAGATAGCTGTCCATTTCCATTATATACTGTATTTCTACGTATGACCATATATTTAGTTTTATTGATATTTACTTCCAGTCCTAAGTTCTTAGTGTTACTCAATAGTGTGTGCGTATTGTCCTTCAGTATCTCCTCGCTATCAGCCAATAATACCACATCATCAGCATAAACTAACACACCTTTTTTTAATTTTCCTCCAAATATCCTTCCACTAATGACATTTGAAATTGTTAAGCATGTTTTAAGATAAATATTACAATTATAGAATGTATTTTTAATAGCTGTCCTACGGGAAAACCTTCCTCTAAAATATAATAAAATAGAGTAATAATATGTACAACAAATACATTATTCCAAGATAGTGCAATTCCGATTTCCATACATTTCTGCTTGAATAATGTCCACAAAGCACAACTTCAAAGGCAGGACTGATTTAATTCGGATAGGATGGTATTACACAGATCGTCAACAGCTTGGTCGGCTCTACGTAATTGCGTCGATTGTCAAAGGGTTGTAACTGTTATTAGAAACGCAAACAGACATAGTCCTAGTTGATTACACGGACGGTTTAATTTGTGAACCGGACGAAGACAGAATACGAGGTTAGCCAAACAAAATCAAATTACCGTTCAATTCATGACTACAATATACTTCACAACACAATGCATACGTCATCAAATTTCAAGATATTTTCAACACATTTGCTCGCAATATTAATATGCAATACATTTAATTTATCCGATTCAAGAGATTTTTGTCGTCGCACTATAGTCCCATTCGTCCAATCCGACTGCCCTGGTTCGGTTTTCGGCAGGGTACGAGATTTTATATTTTCACCTTTTGGTCTGGACACGTTTTAGTTCTGTGCAGTCTTGGCAATGGCCCAGCATTCTGCTAACCATAGAGAGAAGATCTTCTGTCTTGTTCAAAGCTCTTGTCCTATAAGGAAAGGTTTGAAAAATTTAATCTGTCACTTTTTCAACTTGATAGGAGTAAAATCGTTGAAACATATCATTTGTAGCTTTTAGATAAAAAATACAGTAAATGTGAAAAAGCAATTTTTTTTAACTTTTTTGGTGTGCACAAATTTATAGAATAGAAGATGGCATGTAACAACACTCAAAAAGACGAAACGATTATATCTGATCATTTGAAATCGGTTAATAACTTTTACAACAAAATTTAAAAAATAATAAAAACTGTGAAAAGTACATTTTTCAGCAATTAATACGAAGTCCCTTATATTCGTAGAGACTTCCTCCGGAGTTTAAATTGTATTCTTTTATGATGACTAGTAATTTCGTACTAAAATATTCACAACTGTTTTCAACAGAGTTAGCGAAAGCGTAAAAACGAGTGTCCCAGAAAAATTGCCTGCCATTTGGCCAATAATAGTCCCACAGCAAATGTGCAAAGTGCTTTTTGTTATCTTGGAGGATTCCTCTATAACGTGTACATGATCAAAAGTACGTGAGTTACAATTTAACACCTAGAACACGCCTCCACACATCGGGCCGCCAGAGGGGAAGGGCCAACGTGGTGGGTTGCTCCGTTCCCTGAAAAGCGAAGTCGCGCATTCCCCAACCAATAGTCTTATTTTTATACTTTTTATTTAAGTATTCAGTTATAATTTACGAACTGTTGATTATGTGGGGGATGTAAAGCAATCCTTCAAGATCAAAAAACTTTGAACATTTATTGTAGAACCACTACTGGCCAAATGGCGATGATTTTTCCGAGGCACAGTTTTTACATTTTCGCAACACCTCTGAAAGTTAGGAATGTAAAGTAGGTTTCATAAAAGGCCAAAACGTAAACCCTCGGAGAATGTCTCCGGGACGATTACGGGCTTGGTAGTTAATTGCTGAAAAACGGCACATTAGTTATTTTTTGCAAAACAAAATATTGAACTATTTCAACTGATCAGGCCTTATTTTATTTTGTCTTCTTAAGCTCTATTACATGCTATTCTAATAATATTTTAACACCGAAATATTAAGAAAAAAAAACAAAATTTCGCATATTTACCTTTTTCTTCACTTAAAGGCTACAAATCGATTTTTACCGAAACATATAAATTATATTTCAACGATTTATCAAAACTATTGCCACTTTTTCAACGTGATAATTTAGACAAAAATCGTGACTGATATATTTTTAAAGAAAATAGGGTTTTTTCGCTAACTTTCCTGGTGTACAAAGGAAAGTCACCCAGGGCATTCCCTAGGCTTATGATAAGAATGTAAACATCAATTGCTTTACGAAGGTGAATTTAAGGAGATAAAATTAATACAATATTCACTTACTTCCCCCACTTACTCAGGAAGTAGTTGGTAACTGCATGACATTATTCACAATTAGATTAGGCTTAATTCTATAATCATGTTCCAGCTAATATGAATGAAATAAAAAACAGTCCTTATTAATTTGAAGCCTTAAATTGTTTTTAATTTCTTATTTTCATTTCATTTTATTTATTTTCCAACGTTACTTGTACTTACTTTTAAAAATGGGTTCATCAATGTATTGAAGAATGTGGACTATTTAAAAATCTTAAAAATTATAGCTATAAAAATATGCATAGGACTATATGCTTTTACTAGGGCAGTCGATAAGTAGAAGCAACACTGCTATAACATCACAAAAAAATATTACTTTTGACATTACGAGCTTCATTTACAGTCTCCTGCCACAACACCATTTCTGGATATCTCTCTTATCTGATCCATCTAGAGTTTTTGATCAATTGCCTCGTAGAATTTATTTGATCTTTGAGAATAAGTTATAGTCACAAGAGCTCCTGATTGGTGGATGTTCGAGTACTTCCCAATTCCACCTTCTAAATCAATTTTATTGAACGTCTTTTTAGGGTGGCATTAGTTACTAAATGTATTCACTAAATATTGACATTTCGAGACTTTCATTGTTACAGATTTATACAGCAAAAACTACTCGACAATATACTACAAGATTACAATGGTCACTAGGATCGCTAAATTACAACAGTGCTGCCATGACTTATTATTTTTTTTTTTCGTTTATACTGTTTTTCCTTTTTGTTTTACCTTTTTTCCCCTTTTTGTTTTACCTGTTTTGTTAACTTTTCTTTTATCCTCACATAGACACAAGGACAGGACACACACACACACACACCCAGACCCAAGGTGGAGATTTAAAATCCCCTACCCCGCCAGGAATCGAACCCGGGTCGCCGGAGTGGAAGGTAGGGACTCTACCAACTACGCCACGGCTACGGACACTATCGAATGCCCTAGTATTTGTGGTTAATTTATTTCTCGTAATGTATGCATAATAAAATGGTTTGTCTTCACCCTCAAGATATTCGCCTTCTCCATTTGTAGCGGTCGTGTAAGTCCCAGTTTACTCATGCCTTCTTCTCACTCTATCCAACCCTTTAGGTCTTCCCCTTCCTCTTTTTCAATACATTCTCCACTCAAAGATCTTCTCAAGGATTATCTCAGATGGGATTCTATTGAGATGTCCACACCACCTTAAGCCTAATCGTATTTCTTCGATTGTTTGTAACATATTTCTTTCAACTTTCATAATTTTCCTAATTTCAACGTTTCAATTTTTTTTAAATCTGGAATTCCGCAATGATCTCCAGTAACCCATCTCCATTGCTAATAACTTAGTAGCTTGGCATCTTTTAACTGTCTCTGAACCATATAACACAATACTCTCTACAATTGCCTTAGAGATAAGTTATTTTTTCTATAAACGAGGTTTTCACTCCATAATACTGAGTTCAGCATGCCAAGTATTCTCCGTCCATCTGCTCTTCTTTCTTCTATGTCTGATTGTGATTAACTTTATGTTTCCATGATTAATCCTAGATATCTGAATATTTTGACAAGTTTAATGTAACGAATTCATGTACGATATTATTTATCAATATTGATTGTTAACTATTGTGTTTTTTATTTATATTAATTTGTAATCCACATTTTCATATTCCTCAATTAATTTCCTAATAAGTATGATGCATCATCTATAGGTCCTGTCTTCTGTAATAATCACTTAATTGTTTGCAAATAATAGGTTAATGACTTTTTCCAATGTAAATCCCCATGACCTGATATTTCCTGGACCAAAGTCTTAAATTTAATCCAAATAAATTTTAAAAATGTACTGGTGATAAAGGGAGCATAGCATAGCGTAGTTGGTTAAGGCAATAAGCTACAAAACGGAAGGTCGACTGTTCGAGACCCAGTGAGTAAGGATTTTTAAACCGACCAAAACCTTTTGGTGGCACCATGGCACTGAGGTTGAATCAGCCTTTAACTGAATTGAGCACCAGGTGATTGTTTTAGGGTAAAGGCGGTCGTCACGCAGGGCCTATAACCCGGCTGGCCAAGTACCTATTGTCTAGAAAAAGTGGGAGCCTTAACCTCCTACTACCCCAAGGGTCTGCTATGGCCTCTAGTGGGATCACTTTACCTTTGCTGGTGATAAGTAATATCATTGAAGGAGTCCTTTACTTACTTATTGGCTTTATGACCCTACGAGTGTAGCCCATCGCCTCTTCTTTATTAGGAGTTTCTAGATCAAGCCAATAGAGGTTATATATTCTTTAGATAAGTGTGCATTCATTTTTTACCTAATATCTATTTCGAGTCCACCGCTGTGGTCTCGAGGTAGCGTGCTGCCTTGTCACGCGGCGGGCCGGGGTTCGGTCGCCGGTCGGGGCAGTTTTTCTGGATGAGGTTTTTATCGGGGTCTTTCATCACCTGTAAGACAAATGTCAGGAAAACTTTAAGGCCCAAACGGTCCCCGAAAGCATATGGTCATCATCATAAGCATCATCCTTATCATTATCATCATCATCATCCTTCACCGATGTGGAAAGCAACGGGAAGCTACCACACCTACAATTGCCTAGTAAAGCTGTAAGCATAGCATGAAAATGCAGTGAAGGAACTGCCTTCGGGGCAGAATTACTATGGATGGATGGAACTATTTCGAGAATATATATTGATTTTATTATGTTTGTTACCTTCTCACTTATCTGAACTTCTTGTTAATGCTTTCCATAACAATTTTATTGGTATGTTATCGTAAGCTTTTTCGGTGTCTATGAATGTCAGCCCTAACGGTTATGCTCTTTCCATTAATTTTTTCAACAAGTATCTCAAAGTAAAGATGTAAATTGATAAACGATTGTCTAGCAGTAAACCAACATTTTTTAAAATAATAATAATATTGATAAACAGGCGTGTATTCAAGGTATGTAATTAAGGACAGGGCATAGTATCACAATACAATGTATCAGTGAAATACGCAAATAATTTAAACAATAAAATATATGTAACACAAAGTAGGTCTACGTTCTATAGATTCTTTGAATTCTGAATCTATAAAATAAGTAATTCTTCTGATTTTATATTTTTACATATCTGCGATATAACCTCATGAACGTGCAGATTTTCTTGCCAAATCAGCTCCTAATTCAAATATGGATTAATTTTACTCCTTCTGTCCTCTATCATATATTAAAGAAGCATTAAAAAATATATCATACAAAATTGGAATGCTGAGTGGTTAAACAGTATTAATGGTGCTTTGACAAGAACATTATTTTTCCCAACTGTTTTTGATCGAATAAAGTGCAAATACGTAGAACCAAATTTTGTATTAGTACAGTTTATGACTGGACACGGTAAATTTGGACATTATTTGGAACGATTTAAAATAGTTACAGATACCTGTACTTGCAAAAATTCCAGCCAGACTATCTCACATCTGTTATTTGAGTGTCCCGCATTTGATTTCAAAAGACATGAATTTATTAGAAAATTAGGTTATTGCCATAATAGATTTCAACTGCCTTTGTCAAATATTTTATATAAGAAGTGTTGCTATACAAAGTTGTGTGACTTTATCCATCATATTTTTAAGAGACTTTGAGTTTTTTCTTGGATTTGTTAATTAATTAATTTATTTGTTCATATTACGTTATTATGTAACGCTACCATATTCTAAATTATTGTAAATAATTAATTGCGTTGTAACTAAAACCCTAACATACCGGATGGTGGAATAGAGTTCATATTATTGGAGATTCAATAAAAAAAATATGACCTCATTGCAGTAAAATTTGATATTAAGATTTTTTATGATTCTTAGTTATTTAGATAAGTCTGCACACATTTTTTACCATATCCATTTTGAGAATATTTTGATTTTAATATGTTTATTACCTTTTAACTTATTTGAACTTCTTGTTAATGTTTTCCATAACAATCAGATGAAGAGGATAAATGAGTTTTGCGTTTATATCAACAGTAAATCATTTGTTTAGGGCTTGAGTTTGTATGATATGAGTTCTGATTTATTTTCTCTCTCTTTTTTCTTTTTATATGTGTGGAAGGAAAATTTCAGATTATTTAATGAAAATCTATGATCCGGTGGTGGGTCATTTCCATTAACCCTTGTAACACAGATTACAACTTACTTTGGCCAGGCTCCAGTCCTGCAAGATGCTGTATTGGTCTTTAATGTAATCTGTAGAGTAATTCAAATTCATTACGAAGCACAGACCACCACGAAAACCCAAAATAATTATTTCATAATTATGAAAGTAAGATTTCCTAACTTTAAATACGATGGCATGTTTTAATTCCCAACTAACTATATGGCTTATTGAACTTGTAGTTTCACTGCCACATTTACAAAGGCCCTCAATGGTCCCTATCCTCAACCAACTGCACACAGTTTATATATCCGATTTTTAGGTTCTTATCCATCTGAGTCCACTGCTATGGTCTCGAGGTAGCGTGCTGCCTTCTCGCGCAGTGGCCCGGGTTCAATTTCCGGGCGTGACAGGCTCCTGGGTGAGGTTTCTTTCGGTTTTTTTCTCACCTGTAGACAAATATCAGGAAACGTAGGGCCCAACGGTCCCCGAAAATCATCCGACCATCCTTATCATCCTTATCATTATCATCATCAACAACATCCTTCACCGGTGTGGAAAGTAACGGGTAGCTACCACACCTATAATTCCCTAGTAAAGCTGCAAAGTATACACGAAAATGCTATAATTGCAGTGAAAGATCTGCCTTCGGCAGAATTACTATGGATGGATGGATGGATATCCATCCGATTAGTATCCTACCACTTACATATAGGCTTCCTACTGGTGTTTTACAACTATTTTCTAATAATCTTTCCTATTCTGATGTCTTTATTGAATGTTTTTGAACAACATTACTTCTACAGAGCTAATATGTCCGCAGCTATGTGATTTCAAGGTAACGATATTACCTCATATGCAGCGAGCCCGACTTCTATCCCCGGTCGGTATAAGTTTCTTAGGTGAGGTTTTTTTTTGGGGGGGAGAGACTTTTTCCTCATGTCTAAGATGTCAGGAAACTTTAAGATGGAAATGGTCCCCGAAAATATCTGGCCATCAAAATCATCCATATATTATTCGCCGTTCTAGTATGAATGCGTAGAAATGAACTTCCTTAGAAGAACAAAAGGCTGAACAAGAATGTATCGGATAAAGAATGAAGATATAAGAATAGAGTTAAATATGTATCCATTGATTGATAAAATAAAAAATAGAGATAAATGGTTTAGATATGCAGTAAGAATGAATGTAACAAGTTTACCAAAACAAGCATGTAACTACAAACCAAGAGGTTCAAGGAATGTAGGAAGGCCAATGAAAACATGGGCAGAACAACTGTGAGGCGGATCAGGCGATTTGCCTAGCCCGTGAAGTGAAGAAGAAGAAGTATGAATGAAGGATGTCATCATCATCTACATTCATGGATTAGGTCTGTTGACCCGTTCCGACTTCAGCCCATCTCTTTCTAGGTCTGCCCACATCTCGGGTGCCTTTAGGTTTGTATTTTGTTATTTGTTTTGGATATCTATCTTCATTCATTCTGTCTATGTGTTGCTTCCATTTTTGTCTATATGTATCTATTTTATCAGTTATTGCAAATATTTCAAGTTCCTGTCTTATTTCTGTGTTCTTGATTCTGTCTTCCTTAGTGCACCCTTTAACAGATCTCAAAAATTTCATTTCTGCCGCCGTTATCCTACTTAGATCTTGTTTTTTATGTATCCAGGCTTCTGATCCATAGAGCAGTACCAGTACTGCCAACATTTTATATAATTTCAATTGGGTCTCTCTTGTTGTTTTAAAGGATGTATTATCTGAAATATTCGTGTTGTCTCAGAGGTGGCTGATCATTTACGGGGGAAAGCCCTCCATGCCCTTGTGACAAAATAATAAGTGTGTGATCCAGAGTTTCAAATCCTGACCCTACAAGCCCGTGAGGCATGTAAAAGTATCTATAATATGTAGTTAAACTAAGTAAATAGAGAGAGAGCGAGAGAAAAGAGAGAGAGAGAGGGAGAGAGAGAAGATACAGATTAGTCTCAGGCGATACCCCCATGGTGGAGGACCATACCTTGTCGGCTGTCCACGACTGCATATGGAATACATTAGCAGCTACTCTCCATATCTGATAACAGTACCCTCTAACCGCAAACCGGAGACGCGTCATGTCGTTGTGACAGATATCCACATTATATTGGCTGCCAAAATAGCTGCACTATCGAACTCAAGAAAATTCATGGCTGCGCGAACTTGCGAACTTATGAACTCTATAGTCTCTATCCTGAGGTAATGTTTTGTAATCGTTGCCCATATAATTCACTTCCATCAATTCATAGTTAATGTTATTCCCCCATCTTATTTTGCCCTACCTACATGGTGCTTACATTCTGATTTTCTTCCAAGAAGCTTCCGGTCCCTTATTCCATCATTATCGTTCACCGGTGTGGAAAGCAACGGGAAGTTACCACACCTACAATTCCCTAGTAAAACTGCAAGCATAACATGAAAATACTATGATTGCAGTGAAGGACCTGCCTTGGGGCAGAATTACTATGGATGGAATGTTACATAGAGTGTGTACATTCGCCTATCTGCTGGTCTCTATTTGATCCAGAAATACTCCTAAGCACATTGTTCTCATATCTTGTAACATTTTATTTTCTTATAAAGTGAGGGACCATGTTTCCCATCCGTATAATATAAATGGTAGAATCTCTTTATATAATTTTATATATATATATATATATATAAATAATTTTAACATTAATTGAGAGACTGTGGGATGACGAGACTTTGTAATGGACTATTCAAATCATGCCCCAAATGGGAGTCCATGATTTCTGTTTTACAACCAATCAGAGTCGTGTTTCACGAAATATTTATCGGTGTTATATTTACCATATTAAAGAACGCTCCTCCTTTTTACACGCTTTATATTAGCTTGACCTGTATCTATCTATCTACCTATCTATCTATCTATCTATCTATCTATCTATCTACATATCTATCTATCTACCTATCTACCTATCTACCTATCTACCTATCTACCTATCTACCTATCTATCTATCTATCTATGTAACGGAATCTTTCAACGCGATTTTCACCCACTTAAAATCATCGGATCGACTTGAAACTTTGTATACTTGTAGAGGACCCGTGACAATACAATAATTTCATATTTATTTTCTAAAATCCTGGCCATAATCATCAGAAAATCAAAAAAAAGTGTTTTTGTATAAATGTAACGGAATCTTTCAACGCGATTTTCACCCACTTAGAAACATTGGATCGACTTGAAACTTTGTATACTTGTAGAGGACCCGTGACAATACAATAATTTCATATTTTGTTTAAAAAATCCTGGCCAGAATCATCCGAAAATAAAAAAAATGAAAACTGGTATAATAGGTTGCGGACTTGTCGAGTTTTTAGTCAATCGTTGTAAGAGCTCAGTTGGTAGAGCAGTGAACTCTTAGTGGTATATAATTTCAGTAATCCATACGTCGCTGGTTCAAATCCGGCTGGGAGGGTTTTTTTATAGAAGAGTATTACTTTTAGCTCATACTACAATAGTATCGAATTTAAAGATATTTACATTTTTATCTTATTCTGTAAAATATTAAAACTAAAAAATAAATAATAGTTTTAAAAAAAAACTAAAAGAACACGCTTTATTAGAAAACTAAAAAAATGAAAAATAATTTAATTTCCAGTACGCTTGGGATAAAATAAAGTGGTCAACAAAAAAATCATCTCCAACACATATAGAATAAAATTAGAGTTATCAACAAAAAGAAAATAATTTTACCATCAAAAGCGTGGGGTGATTTTTATGATTTTTACATTTTCTTCTTAGAGAGCTTACTTTACCAATATCTGTTTATTATCAAATATATTAATTGATATAGAGCACCCCACGCTTTTGATGGTAAAATTATTTTCTTTTTGTTGATAACTCTAATTTTATTCTATATGTGTTGGAGATGATTTTTTTGTTGACCACTTTATTTTATCCCAAGCGTACTGGGAATTAAAATTATTTTTCATTTTTTTAGTTTTCTAATAAAGCGTGTTCTTTTAGTTTTTTTAAAACTATTATTTATTAATATTCTGAACAGGTCTGACCATTATTTTGCAGTGACTAAGCCTATAAGAAATACGGCTACCAGATTGTATATATAGTGCATAGATGTCAACACATAGCGCTTGCAGGAGTTAATATAAAAACATTTGTAGCAATTTATTATACCACCAAAAAAAGAAACCACTGTTTGCGCTTTCTTAAATGTATTTTTTCCCCAGGTAATAATCCAGAAAAATATAATTGTCATATTTACATCATACGACATCAGAAATGAATTAATATACAGTTTAATGTGTTTCATTTTTTTTCCCCACTAGAGAGCATTCTTACAATATTGCGTTCCTTTGGCAATAAATAGTATGATCTGGTTGCAGTGATAAACAAAAGAAGCAGATGAAGCGTACCTATGGTTTCTCATTTGTTTTCAAACATCGCCGTTTACATTAAATATATTTTAATATTTTAAAATAACTATAGTTAAATAATGATTTGTGAGTAAACAGCTTAATTTTATTCGTTAAATAGTCCTAACAAATGCCACTCTTGATTTCCAAATTCTCTAGATAAATTCACTCCTCACTTCGTGAGTCGTGAATTTATCGATGATTTGGAAATCACTCTTGGCATTACTTATGATGATGATATGCGTTTCCAGGATTGACTATGTAGCATACTTATTTCTGCATCTCATTCGTCTTCAAATTTCCCTCAATTCTCGATAAATGACCATTCCTACCTAATAATGATTTTATTCGAGTAACCATACATTCAGTTTTATTGTATTGGCTTCCAGCCCAATTTTTATAAGAAAACTGTCAACCATTGCATGCCGAAACCTACCTTGAAATTTCTTCCAAAGAAACGTTGTGGTGTATAATGGCCATGTCAAGAAATATCTACCTTTTTTTAACTGCAAGGCACTAAATTCGAGGGTAAAATATCTCATTTAAACTATAGGAAAGTAATACAATTCCTGCATTGGCAGACTGGATAACTGTCACTACCCGCCGTCCGCTCCGCGTACCGTCTCACTTCACTCGGCTCTTAACTCATGCAGGGATGTACATCTGCTCCATACAGTAGGTTGTCATTGCTGGATTCTAGTCTCACCTGTTTGCACATATATCTTCCTCCTCGCTTTTTGCTCTCGTTTTGTAGTTAAAAACGGCAAATAATATTTTGGACAGCCTCGATACATCACAACGCTTCTTTAAGTAGGTTGCGGCTTGCAATTGTTAACAGTTTTGTTGTTAGCGATTCATAGTACCTCCTCAGTAACCCTAACGAGACTTCATCATTAGCATATATCATAACTGTTTAATAAAAATAAATATACTCAACTCGGGGTCGGGTTGAGGAATGAGATGAGATGAAGCCCCTATATTTATAGAGGTCTGTGAACGACAAGGGTACCGGCCGACCACTCCTGACGCACCGCCACAGGGGCGGATGAATTAAATGAAACGAAATGGATGAGATGAGAAAGGAGAAATGGTGGAATGAAATTTGTAGCAGGGGAAAACGGAAAAAACTCCGAGAAAAACCTAAGCAAACTGTTTAATACCATAAAAAAAATTAATAAATTCATCTTCTTCTTCTTCTTCTTCATTTCCGGGATTAGGTCAATGCGACCTGTTCCGGTCTTATGTCCATCGTTTCCTGACCGTCCCAAATATCTTTTTCCATGCGGTTTGTAGGTGTTCATCGTTTTGGGTAATCTTATATTGTGCATTTTTTATAAATGTTCTTTCCATTGGTATTTGTTCTCTTCTAGTTTATCGAGTATTGAAAATATATCTAGTTAATTTCTTATCGATTCTTCTTCTTGTAAGCCCATGTTTCCCTTAACAGACATTTAGGCGCTCTCCCTCTACAGGGAAGAATTTGAACCATACTAATTTAGTTACACTTGTTTTCGTATAGATGTCATTTGAGTGGTCCGTGGTCAGCGTTCCGCCTCTAGGACACCAAGGTAGTACTAGGATGGGAAAATTGGGTAAATTTTGCTTAGATGCCTTTTCATTCAGGCTTAAGGAATTTTTACAAGCCTCGAAATCTTCACGGCTTAAAGTCCCTCCCGGAGGACTTCCTCCTTGGATTTTTCCATCCTAAAAATCCATCGACCCCGGCAGGGTTTCAAACCCCGACACTCGGGACCAGAGGCAAGGAGCATAACCACTAGTCAACCGCGACCGATCATTTCTTATTGATTCATTATGTAATCTATCCATGCGTGTACATACTTCTTCAGATCTTAAAAAATTCATTTCAGTGACTTGAATGTGTGAAATAAATAATAAATTAAAAAATAAAAATATATTTATGTCATTTTCTCTGCTTTATTATTTGTATCCTCTTGTTTTTTATAGCATAAATATCTCCCAATGGACTTAGCAGGAAATCCCCTAAACACACAACTTGCAGTCAGGGAGCAATAAATTAGACCCTACACAGGTATGCAGGTAGTCTGCTTAGCAGGATCTCTAAGACTTCGTCGAAAACAATGTAGGACTTCACAAAACAAGGATATCCATCCACCCATCTCATAGCCCGCCGGGAATCGAATCTGGAACACCGGCGTCATTTCGAGATGGATGGTAGAGACATGGCGAATTAAGAAGAATTCCAATATTACTCGTATTAATTTTCTTACAAAAAACAAAATGTGGTATTGTGTCTATTTTAGATTGAAAATTGGAAGATAAATAGGTCTACTAAATGAGAGGAAAAGGCGAGGAGGGGGATATATATACAAGCAGGGTAAGGATTATTAAAACCATGCTAATGGAATTGGTAAGAAATTTAAAAAGAACCCTAAAACCAGTGAAATACATAATTTAGTAAATGACAACAACCAAATGTCTTTATTTTGAAAGTGGTTGCTTTAATATCAAACTAATCATTATTAATAGTTTTATAATCAATTGAGTTGGTGTTTACTTGATGAAAATCCATATTTATTAATTAAATAAAAATAAAACCTAGTTTTATTTGATTTTCATATTTATTATATAATTCAGTGACAGCTGTTTCGGTACACTGTACCTTCTTCAGACGTGTTAACAAATTATGAATTGTGTTCCAACTGATCTAAGCAACAATACAACAATATTTATTTAAATTTTTTAATTTAACAAAGGGGACTCATTCAAATCAAGTTGAGAATTTAACAGTTTGTTACTACTTTTAAATTTATTTATTTCTACAGCCTCCAAAAGGTCCCACTTCTTACCCTTATCACAAACATGTAAAATTTCAAAATTTGGATCGATACAATGATTAAATTGGAATAGGTGGTTAGCATATTTTGAATATTCTAAATTTCTGTTATATGCTCTCATGTGTTCCTTTATCCGAGAGATAAAAGGTCTACCAGTTTGTCCTATATAGACATTGTCACATGTGCCACACTTCAATTTATATACACCTGATAATTTTTCTTCTTTTATTTTGGTTTTATTGTTTTTTATTATATTTTGTAAAGTTTTATTAGTTTTAATGGTACATTAATGTTCAACTTTTTAAAATGTTTAGATATTTTATTGGAAAGTGGACCTATGTATGACATTATGACATATTTCTTTATGTTTTCTTTGGGTAAAGGAAAAAACTTTGTTAATTGTTTTTTTGTAATGAACTTTCTTAATTAAATATTCTATAATTTTAGGGTCGTAGTTATTATTAACAGCTAATTGTTTAATAATATTCAATTCATTATTATATTCCAAGGGTGAAAGAGGGATATTTAAAAGTGTATGAATGTAACTATTAAAGGCTGCCATCTTATGAGTATATGGGGGAAGAGAAGAACTATGGATAGTGGTATCAGTATGAGATGGTTTGTGAAAGATACCAAACTCAAACTTATTATCAATGTGTTTTATTGATAAATCCAAGAAATTTATACTATTATTTGATTCTAATTCCATTGTGAAATTAATACTTCTGTGAATGTTATTAATAAAATTTAAAAAAGAATTCAATTGATTTTTGGTTCTTGTGAAGCCTGCTATGACATCATCTACATTGATACCAAAATAGAACATTTCTAGCTAATACATTCTTATGTATGGTTTGTTCTAAGTCATCCATAAAAATCTCTGCCAAAAGAGGGCTCAACGGATCACCCATAATCAAACCATCTTTAGCTACGTACAATTTATTATTAAATTCAAAGTAATTTTGATGTAAGCATGTTTTAAGAGTGTGTAATATTTCTTCAACTACAAACCATTCACTTTATTAGTTAGTAACATTCTATTAATAATCTCTATTACATCAATAGTAGGTATACTGGAACAGATTCTTTACATCAAAAGAAACTAAAATTAAGTTATTAGGCAAATCAATGTTCTTTATATTGTCAATTAATTCAATAGAGTTTTTTATACTGTAAATTGGATTGAACTTGGTATTAGATGAAATTATATTTATTAGCTTTTTAGACATTTTGTATGATGGAGAACTTATAAAGGATACTACTGGTCTAATAGGATAATTTTCCTTATGTAATTTAACTAGGGAGTACAGTTTTGGTGGTTGGGGATTCATTTGTATTATAGAGTATTCAAAAAAGTTATTAAAAATTATACTATTTTTATAAATATTTATAATTTCTTTTTGATATTTCTCTGTTGGGTTTTTATCAATAATTTGAAAATTATCTGAATTTAGAAAATCTACAGTTTTAGAGATATAATCATCCATATTTAAAGCTATTAAAGTTTGTCCGTTATCTGCTCGTGTAATAACAATATCATCATTTAAAGTTTTCTTTTTTATATCTTTAGCTATCTGATTATAGAATATATGCCTTGGTATTATTTTCTGATTATTTTTGTGAGAGCATATTTTTCTGACTCAACATTAACTGGTTCAGATAATGTGTTATTATCTTTTAAAATCAATTCACATTCCACACCTAAATTTTGTAGTAGAATATTACTATTGTCAACATTAAAATTAAATTTAAAACCCTTATTTAACAAGTCAATTTCATTTTTAGTAAAATTAGTGTCAGAAACATTAACAAACCGATAAAAAAAACTTGTGTTTGGATAAACTAGTAACTTCACTGGATTTCTTAATTCCATGTAATTTTGAGAGTTAGTTTTTTTTTAATTAAGTATTTCTTATGAATCAAAACACCTACTTTTTGTCTTGTTATAAAATTAATAATGTCAAATTCAATACTATTTAATCTAAAAGTTAGTTCTGAATGCATGTATATCAAATATACACTTAAAACATCTCTTCTACTATACTGAATTATATAATAAATATGAAAATCAAATAAAACTACGTTTTATTTTTATTTAATTAATAGATATGGATTTTCATCAAGTAAACACCAACTCAATTGATTATTTAATACAAGCTGAGACAAGCTTCTTGGTGATTTGGTATTTCAAATTATTACTCCGGATTAAAAAGTGCACACAGGATATTTGGTTTTACAACAGTTGCATCAAACATGATCTTATACCAAAATATATTAATATCAAGACTAATTTTAACAAGTCAGCCTCAAGGAAAGCTTCTGCTGCAGCAGTGAGAACTTGGCTCCGAAAAGATAGAAATTTGCAGTATAGTAGAAAGGACGTTTTAAGTGTATATTTGATGTACATACATTCAGAACTAACTTTTAGATTAAATAGTATTGAATTTGACATTAATGATTTTATAACAAGACAAAAAGTGTTTTGATTCATAAGAAATACTTAATTAAAAAAAACAAACTCTCAAAATTACATGGAATTAAGACATCCAATGAAGTTACTAGTTTATCCAAACACAGTTTTTTTTATCGGTTTGTTTATGTTTTTCTGACATTAATTTTACTAAAAATGAAATTGACTTGTTAAATAAGGGCTTTAAATTTAATTTTAATGTTGACAAATAGTAATATTCTACTACAAAATTTAGGTGTGGAATGTGAAATGATTTTAAAAGATAATAACACATTATCTGAACCAGTTAATGTTGAGTCAGAAAAATATGCTCTCAAAAAAATGATCAAGGATGGTCAGAAAACAATACCAAGGCATATATTCTATAATCAGATAGCTAAAGATATAAAAAGAAAAACTTTAAATGATGAGATTGTTATTACAACGAGCAGATAAAGGACAAACTTTAAATAGCTTTAAATAAGGATGATTATATCTCTAAAACTGTGGATTTTCTAAATTCAGATAATTTTCAAATTATTGATAAAGACCCAACAGAGAAATATAAAAAAGAAATTATAAATATTTATAAAAATAGGTATAATTTTTAACAACTTTTTTGAATACTCTATAATACAAATGAATCCCCAACCACCCAAAACTGTACTCCCTAGTTAAATTACATAAAGAAAATTATCCTATTAGACCAGTAGTATCCTTTATAAGTTCTCCATCATACAAAATGTCTAAAAAGCTAATAAATATAATTTCATCTAATACCAAGTTCAATCCAATTTACAGTATAAAAAACTCTATTGAATTAATTCGCAATATAAAGAACATTGATTTGCCTAATAACTTAATTTTAGTTTCATTTGATGTAAAGAATCTGTTTCCCAGTATACCTACTATTGATGTAATAGAGATTATTAATAGAATGTTACTAACTAATAAAGTGAATGGTTTTGTAGTTGAAGAAATATTACACACTCTTAAAACATGCTTACATCAAAATTACTTTGAATTTAATAACAAATTGTACATAGCTAAAGATGGTTTGATTATGGGTGATCCATTGAGCCCTCTTTTGGCAGAGATTTTTATGGATGACTTAGAACAAACCATACATAAGAATGTATTAGCTAGAAATGTTCTATTTTTGGTATCGTTATGTAGATGATGTCATAGCAAGCTTCACAGGAACCAAAAGACAATTGTCTTCTTTTTTAAATTTTATTAATAACATTCACAGAAGTATTAATTTCACAATGGAATTAGAATCAAATAATAGTATAAATTTCTTGGATTTATCAATAAAACACATTGATAATAAGTTTGAGTTTGGTATCTTTCACAAACCATCTCATACTGATACCACTATCCATAGTTCTTCTCTTCACCCATATACTCATAAGATGGCAGCCTTTAATAGTTACATTCATAGACTTTTAAATATCCCTCTTTCACTCTTGGAATATAATAATGAATTGAATATTATTACACAATTGGCTGTTAATAATGGCTACGACCCTGAAATTATAGAATGTTTAATTAAGAAGGTTCATTACAAAAAAAGCAATTAACAAAGTTTTTCCTTTACCCAAAGAAAACATAAAGAAATATGTCGTAATGTCATACATAGGCCCACTTTCAAATAAAATATCTAAACACTTTAAAAAGTTGAACATTAATGTGGCATTTAAAACTAATAAAACTCTACAAAATATAATAAAAAACAATAAAACCAAAACAAAAAAAGAAAAATTATCAGGTGTATATAAATTGAAGTGTGGCACATGTGACAATGTCTATATAGGACAAACTGGTAGACCTTTTATCTCTCGGATAAAGGAACACATGAGAGCATATAACAGAAATTTAGAAAATTCAAAATATGCTAACCACCTATTCCAATTTAATCATTGTTTCGATCCAAATTTTGAAATTTTACATATTTGTGATAAGGGTAAGAAGTTAGATCTTTTGGAGGCTGTAGAAATTAATAAATTTAAAAGTAGTAAAAAACTGTTAAATTCTCAACTTGATTTGAATGAATCCGCTTTGTTAAATTAAAAAAAATAAATAAATATTGTTGTATTGTTGCTTAGATCAGTTGGAACACAATTCATAATTTGTTAACATGTCTGAAGAAGGTACAGTGTACCGAAACAGCTGTCACTGAATTATATAATAAATATGAAAATCAAATAAAACTAGGTTTTATTTTTATTTAATTAATTAATAGTTTTACACAATTTCACAAAACTCAGTTATTATCATTACAGTTATATATATATATATATATATATATATATATTCCATTTATCTTTCATATTTGTATAGGCTTCGAGATGGGGAAGTAGATTATATAGGGGATGATTGTAAAACTTTAGCTCATGATAGGGATGTATGCAGAGCTTATATCTGCATGCGTAAAAGTGGTACGTAAAATTGAATATAGGCCTAGACTACATAAATACCATCTATCTGCCTATCGAAGAATACGAAGCACAAAAAATGCAGTGGATTGCAGTAGAATATACACACATACACAAAATAATTTATAATAAATGTTCTATAATAATCTATGACAAATTCAACTTCATATGTAATTCAGAAAATTGCTAAAACATGGAAGAACGTATGGAGAAGAGGCGGGAAAAAACACTCATTCGTGAATAAATATAATATTTAAACAGTATCTTACTAATAATAAACTATTTTGCTACTTAGATGAAATGTTTAATTTAAAGTGTAATTGTAATGTTATCTATATTGTTTTTGTTTGTTAGACTTTATATATATATATATATAATTTATTTATTTATTTATCTAACCCACTGGCAATATCGAACCCGTTGGTTCACAGCCGCGCGGATATAAGCTCTCCACACATCCCCATCCTAAGCCAATGTTTTACAATCATCCCTGTGTAATCTACTTCTATCAAATCATGATTAATGTTATTCTCCCACCACAATCTTATTATACCAGCTGGGCGTTTCCCCTCAGGTTTTCCGACAAGAAGCTTCCATGCCCCTCTTTCAATCCTCATTTGTGCCACATGTTGCCCATTGCAACCTACGAGATTTAACTGTTTTATAATATCGGGTTTCCTATAAATATCATGAAACTCACTGATGTGTAGATTTCTCTAGACACTCATTTACCGATACGGACTGTCAAAAGCACGTACGGCTTGTTGTCCCGTGCAATCCGTTTATAAATAATTCTGTATTGTATACTCCGTTACTACAATGAGCGCCATTACTTCCTTCACACTGAAATATATACTTTTTATTTACAAACAATGTAATTATACCAGTTATATTATATGGATGTGAAACATGGACTCTTACTTTAAGGGAGGAAAGGAGATTACGAGTATTTGAGAATAAAATTCTTAGGAAAATTTTTGGACCAAAGAGAGATTAGCAGACAGGTGAATGGAGAAGACTGCATAACAGTGAATTACATGGTCTTTATAAGAAGCCAGATATAATGAGATCACTTAAGTATCGTAGACTGCGATGGGGGCAGGACATGTGGCACGAATGGGGAATGAAAGGCGTGCATGCAAGCTTCTTGTAGGAAAGCCAGAGGGAAAACGCCCAGTTGGTAGACCAAGAATGAGGTGTGAGAATAACATTAACTATGATTTGAGGGAAGTAGATTATGCAGGCGATGATTGGAAAAAATTGGCTGAGGATAGGGATATATGGAGAACTTATGTCCGCGCGGCCATGAACCTACCGGTTCGATCGTGCCAGTGAGTTAGTTAGTTAGAGTGTAATAAAACATCTTCCTGTGCCCAAAGCTTTCTTCTTTCTTCATTCTTCTCTATCTTCCCATTCCAATTCTTGCAGACCTATCTCCCTCCTACCTATTCTTACAGCATCCATCCATTTAAATGTAGGTCAACCACTCTTTCCTTTCGCAGGTGGAATTCATTCCAAAGCTTGTCTGAGACATCTTTCCTCTGGAATTCTACGTATATGACCACACCATTCTAGTTTTCTGTATCTCACAAAATCTAATATTGAATTTTGAAATTTCATTTGTTGTCTAATGATTGTATTTTTTTTTATTTTTCCAATAGATGCTACGTAATATTTTATTAAATGGCGCTTCTTAACAACTCAGATCATTATAGTGGAAGTTTAAATTTGGATGTGAAAGAGCCGACAAGTTTTACTCACAGTTTCTTATTTCAGGCTCGAGGTTTCATACATGACGTTACTTCCCTCCCGATGATAATCACACTCAGTAATTACCTTTAAAAACCCTTCGACCCTGACCAGTTTGAACCTGCAACATCGAAACCAGTCTCTGAAAAATTGATCATTCTGATGAATGTAATGAACTTGTTAATTATAATGACTATGCGAGGATGGAGAATGAAAACTATATTTACTGGCATTTCCACTTTTGTGGAAACTCTTCCTCAACTTAAAGAAATCTAGCTGGAATGGACGTAAAATGAAGTCAGTGTATGAACAAAACATGCATTTTGTTTATTTTAATATTATATAAAAAACAACTATCGGAATTGTTCAAAGTGATCTCCATTGTTGTTTAAGCAGCAGTGTTTGAGATTATCTGAAGGTCCCGTATTCAAACCCCAGTTTCAACCAATCTGATTTTTTCTTTGTAACCATAAATTCTAAATCTAAAATATGCAGTGGTTAACTGACTTATGCCACATCCTGTATTAAAACAATGTTAAAAATCCCTGAACTTCATAAAACACACACACATATATATATATATAAATTAAATAAAACAAAGTCAAGTAACCAAAGATATTTTGTGAGTAATATATGTACTAGTCAGTAAAATGCAAAACTATTTTCCATTCAAAATTTAAGTTAAAAAAGTCTTGAATTTAATTTAAATATGCACACATAACAATAATAATTTAAAAATGAAATATTTAATGAATTTGTGTTTACTCTGCATCACATTTTTTTTAGCTCCAAACAAATGAATTACATTATCAGGTTATTTGATCAAAAAGATAATATCTATTATATTACGATCTATAATGCAACCAGTTAATGTTAGTTAAAATTAAGACTAAAACTAATAATAAAATGTATACAAGCAAGACATATTAAATTGTCCCTGTCTAATGTACTATATAAAAAACAAAGAAAAATAATGAGATATAGAAAACTAATTTTATGATTATACAATATTTAAAGCAAAACAAAAGGAAACATTTGTTAATCTTAATATTATTTTCATAAATAATTACGTTTATTAATTGTTAAAAGAATACTATCAGTGAGGTGTATAAGTTAGTTTGTTATTAAATAATTCTTTAGTTTGTTTTTGAAGGATGTTATAGTTTGACAGTCTCTGACATAGGACGGAAGGGAATTCCATGTATGCGATATTAAAAGTCTATAAATAAGAATTATTATTATAAAATACTAACTAACACCCGACGTGCGCTGCTACGCCTAAATAAATGAAAATTAATGTGCTTTTATGTTTAGTTGAATAAGTAAAAGGAAAAATAATTATAAATTCATTTTTTTAGATACTCTGTGCTGATTATCCGGTGTTGCTCGGGAATCAACTTAGCCCGAACTTCTTGACACTAATGAGCTGAAATACGAAAATTAATGTGTTTTATATTTAGTTAAATAAGTAAAAGCAAACATTTATATCGTAATTATTTTCAGATATCCCGTGCTGTTTACCCGGCGTTGTCTGGGAATCTACTCATCCCGATCTTCTTGGCATAAATGAGCTGAAAGACAAAATTAATATACTTCTTATGATTAGTTGAATAAGTAAAATGAAAATAAAAATAATTATAGATGTATATCGTAATTATTTTAAGATTCACCGTGCTGATTACCCGGTGTTGCCCGAGAATCTACTTATCTCGATCTTGTTGGCATAAATGACCTAAAAGACAAATTTTGTTATTGTGAGTTATCCGCAAAAGAATTCCCGCCATGTGCTGCTATGCTTGCACAAGAATTTACGTACTTGTCTCGATCTTCTTGGCATCAACGAAAGACAAGAATGTTTATTGTAAGTTATTCGTAAGAGATAAACATATGCTGTCGCGGATTTTTTAGACCTTTTTGAGATATTCAATTCTGTGTACATTAATTTTGTGTATTTGTTATGATTTAGGCAGCGTAAACCATTTAAGCGTCCAAAGAGCTATTTTTTTCACATTTTTCACTACAAAGGGCGATTTTTAAGGGTGTAGAAGTTGAGTACCACAACTTTCGTATAGCCTATGTTCATCCCGGGAATCTCCTGAACATTTTGCAAAAATCCCCATCACAATCGGATCAATAGTATGGCCGCGCATAAAGTACGAATAAACAAACAAATAATATTTTTATATATTAGATTTATAATTTTTTGGTCGATATTACTCTAATAGTTTTATAACTTTACCTCCTGCGTAGATATACTGTGAAGCGTCCATACATCTTGTTCAGCTATCATTCCCTAAGGATATCCAATAGTACTATTGGAAGAGCTATACAAACATCAAATTGATTTAAACTAGGAGAAGGATTTAAGTAGTCCGATAGGTATCCAAAAAAATCCCTTTCGTACCCTAAGAGAAAACAGAGGATAGAAGCTGATTTTTTTTCAACAAGGATAAATCTAATGGATCCCATGTAACCAAAACCTACTGAAAGGAAGAAAGAAGGAAAGGGAGTAAAAGAAACAAGAAACAAACTTAAAGAAAAAAGTAACACTTGCAGGCAAGTTTTTTTCCACTTAATTTGATTCTCACCATTCTAGAATCCAAAACTACATTTTCTTCCATTTATCTGTGCTACATAGAACATCTCCACCCATTTGTAGGAACTTTTTGCAACGAAGTTCAACATGGCCTTTGGTTGCAAGCATGGGCGAGGTACAGAATATGTTCCAGTAAGAACACATACCGTAGCGAATTGAAAATAAAAGTTGAGCTGTGATCACTAGTCTTAATTGACGAGAATTTCTTCTTACAACAAAGCAGTCATGTGTATTTTTTAAAACTTTTTTCGGTTAAGAAAGATGTTTCTACCAACCTCAACGTCCGACACGCAGGAACCACTTAAACTAAGCGAATTCCTCAGCAAATCCAATTTATGGTAACATTTTGCTGATATATGCTTTATTTGTCCTATTAATTAACCCATCCACTTCAGGTTTAAATGATCAATGAATTTCCCAGAAACCGGATTTAAGTTACTATAAATTATATTGTCTATTTTCAGACATTCAAAACAAACAAAATATAACGGCATTTGAGATAATAAGAGCGAAGACCAAAACACATTCCCTACTGTTCATAAATATTAACAAATGATTACCCTGCTAAGGAATGTACAAAATATTGCAAAATATATAACAGCAGAGTTAAGCGAGTGTACCTCGTCTTCTGGCGATGGGGTTGTTGTTACTGAAATCGTATACTTTCCGCCCACAAACGAACATGCGGCCGCTAAAGTGAGTGTTAAATTTCAGTTTTCAGGAAAACTCGTAATTCTAATTGTCTGATTTAACTGACTTTTTAATACCTTTATCATTTTATTTCAACAGTATGTAACGAGTTTGGTTGCGAAGAATCGAAAATTGCTCCCGCTAGAGTGATTTTTAAATGTTCGCTTCAAATTAACCCCTATTCCTATCGGCCCGAGTTTGCTGGTTAACGAACTCTATTTTAATTTGTTTAATTGATTCCTCATGACGAGTTCAATTTCGGGGAAAAAAAATCAGTCGCTAGAGCGACACACACACACACACGCGTCATGAAAAGAAAAATTAATGCGTGAACCGGGATTTGAATGCGGGACCTCTAACTCTATGTGTTTGTACGTTATCCACTACACTATCTAGACATCCCAGCGCATAACATTAATCTTCGTTCTCAAATCGTAAGAGGCAGCGGGAAGTGTCCACACTGCCATCTTTCAGCTTCTGTAAAAATATAACATTTTAATGATAATATATATTTACAGAAATAAAATATATCATTGGCAATGTCACTTTCGATGTCTACTAAGTAGGATCGATGAAGATAGTATATTATGTATTTTTTCAAAATATTTTCATGAAGTCAATCTTAATATTCCTCGGGAATTCGCTAAAAATGTAGAAAGTTCCCATGATTATATTTTATTAAACACCATAAGTAACTACTAGCAGTCATACCACCATTTAAGCATGGAAAAAGAATATAGTAGAGGGTTTTTTCCTACGTTTAATCGATCTACTATATCTCATATCATATGATTGATGACGTACCCAAGCGTGACTTTACTTCAAAATAAAAAACAAAACGCATTAGTTAATTTCACTTAGAGTGAAGCATATGATCTCATCAACACTGCTGAATCGAGTAGGAGAAACTCCTTCGATTTATTTCATTACCTTTATTATTTCAATTTTGTAATATAATTTAATTTATATATATATATATATATATATATAATGTTTAAAGATCTTACTTTATTTTTGTAATAATCGCTACTGTTCTCATTCTTCGTAAGTCAACAATAACGTTCACTGACTGCCATGCAAACAAAATAAATCGCGGTTCCATAACGATTTATTTTCGTACTATTACAGTAAGTACGGACAAATGGAACCTTCATTAAATTAAATTACTGTTTCCGAATTAATTTCTTAAACCAATCCTCTGAACTTAGTATTCAGCATTATCTTAAAATGTTTATAAAACTTCTATTTGAATTCATATATTGATTAAATTAATAGAAAGAATTTCAACTGCGCGTAATTTATTCAAACAACCTCGATTGTTATAGTGCACTTAGGAATACTTATTTTGGATGCGGTATGAATCAATAGGAAACAAACTTGTAAAGGAAGTGACACAAAACATTTTCCATTTAGCGTTAACCATATTTTAATTTTGATTGCGATTGTTATGGTTATAAATTCTTACAAAGACACAAATTTATGAAATTACGTTCAGATGAAACGGTAGCTGAAAGTAAAAAAAAAGTTTTATTTTTCTTGTCCGCCACAAAACATCGCATAAATAATTTTATGAATCACAATGCTACTAATTTAAGAAGGATGGTTACCTACAATTTGGTGAAAAACTCCGGCGATGAAAAGAAGCTCTTATTCATAAATAAAAATAAAAAACTGACCCCAAATCTAAAGTAAATTTAAATTTTAAATAAAAAATCTGTTTTTCTACACGCCATTCCTTTAATATTATATAATGTCTTTCAATAAATAATATTCTGTCTACAAACCTGGACAGCTTAAATAATTCCACCATTCTTTGTCATCTTGTTAATATCTTATCATATATGAGTTGGGATAAACACAACTGTAAAAGTCGCTATTGCATTTAACATATAGTTCACATTTTAAAATATACCGTTACAATTTTAATTTTATTGAAAAAATTCTCTTATGTTTCTGGATCATATGATTTTGGATTTTCATGTATCTTACAAAAATACAGATCGAAGAACTAAATTGAATACAAACAACATTAATTTATATCTCTCAATGAAAATATTATTTTAGTGCAAATGATTAAAATGTAATGTGAAGAACATAAGGAAATATTAGACGAGTTGGTTTAACTGTAATATTTCAGATTCGTTTTCGCGAGGTTAAAATCCCTATGCTGGTAAATCTTTCTTAGTAATATAGTTTCGTGATTTTCTTGTAAATGCAAAAAAAAAATCAACATTTTTAAGGATTTCAAGGTTAATAAATTCTATCTTCAAGCCACAATTAGTCTAAAAACATTCAAGACTGAAAAGTAGAGACTTAGATCTACTGATATGAGATACCTTCTAAGGACTGCAGGATACACACTATTAGATCATAAAAATGAAGGATTATTAGAATAATAATTACACATGGAACCTTTATAAAACAAAATTTCTGATTATAAGTCAAGATGGATGCAACATATTCACCGATCACAGGATCACAGGATACCCAAACATATGTTCAGCTATGAATCTGCAGGAAGAATACGACTAGGACATTCACTCAACAGACTTTTGGATGGTGTTTCTATTTAGATCGAAACAGATCAACGAATAGTCTAAATTCGTGAATGCACTATGATGATGGTTTTCTTTTCTCGTCGAGGCAAATTCTACTTCGGAACTCAAATTTCATTACTATGTTCCACTTCACAACTCATACAAATTTAATATCAGTTACATTTACAAATTGACCTTTAATACTAACAACGATAGATAGGTTTGGTGGTATACACAGGACGGTCCTAAATAAAATATGACCAAAGTTGTTCATGGGTCTGACAATTGAAGTAAAAAATAAAGAAAATAAAAAGAAACTCTAGCAATCTGAAAGACATGCAAATTTGAAGACGGAGCAGGTGGCTTGGAAAGTCCAAGAAATTAAATACAATTGAATCCAAGTCCTGCTCTTCTTTTAAACGAAGTGGAAAGATGTTCTGCATCCCAAGCATATAACATCGACTTAAAATGGCTAATATTCAGACACGTTCTGCTGGTGTGACAAAGACACCACGTTACACAAACAATGAAACAGAGTAAGAATGTCTAGCATCTCCTTTAATTTTATTTAAAATACAGAATCTAAAACAGAAAACTTTCTTCTTTCTTTACCTTAGTCCAACCTCTCCCTCTGAGGGTATCTTCACATGTTCCACGACATCTGGGCAAATAGAAAAACTAAATACATAAATTATTTATTTTGGTAGGATGGTTGCCAGCTTTTTATTTTACCGTACGATGGGGCTTATATTCATTGAAATAATTTAAAACATCTTTAAATATGAAAAATAGCAAATAACTATAATTGCACGAAAATAAAAATTCACACTAACCCCATTAAAATAATTGGCGATTCTTCAAAATTAGTAGAATAAAGGTAAATAACAACTGAGTGGTGCTTTTAAAAATAATCCTATCGTGATGCAAATTATATCTAACTACTTTACCCTATACCAAAAAAAAAATATCGTTTACCTTTTAACACTTGGAAAGTAAGACGACATAAGCACAATAGGAGAGGTCATGAATCGTAAGATATTTAAATAGAGAACATTATACTTTTTCGGAAGGTATGATAGAATGATGAAAAATATCGTTGTGGTTTCGGGCTTTGCGAGAGAATTTACGACTGCTGAGGAGTCGACATCGAAAGAACGAAACCTCCTAATGAACTGATGAAACGACGAGCTAGTTTTCAACTCCCATATCACGAATAAATAACGAGAAGACGCTATGCTTAAGATAAATAATGGATTGAGTTAAATTTAAAATAAACTTATTTACTTGCTATACGAAGTCATTAAGTCCAAGGAATATATATTTATGTGTGTGTATGTGTGGCCTGAATTGCTCAGTGTCAACAATTATATATATATATATATATATATATATATATATCACCGCTGTGGTCTCGAGGTAGCGTTCTGCCTTGTGACGCAGCGGGCCCGGGTTCGATCCCCGGTCGAGGCAGTTTTTTTGGGTGAGGTTTTATCGGGGTTTTTCCTCACCTGTAAGACAAATGTCAGGAAAACTTTAAGGCCCAAACGGTCCCCGAAATCATATGGCCATCATCATCATCACTCTTATCATTATCATCATCCTTCACTGGTATGGAAAGCAATGGGAAGCTACCACACCTACAATTCCCTAGTAAAGCTGCGAGCATAGCATTAAAATGCTATGATTGCAGTGAAGGACCTGCTCCCGGGCAGAATTACTATGGATGGATATATCACGATTACGATCATTAAATTTCTTTTATACAGTATATTACAACACGAAAATTTGATCCACGTTATAGCGTATATTTCGTTTTCAAAAGTAGCTTACATTAATATATATGATTGTAGCATTATTCTCGCATGAAGCTTTGTGCAATTTAAGCTCTATTGAATACATTTTAATATACAGTATACATTTAATTACGAATGGGCTTATATACAATTTCGTATCATTTTGCAACAAAGAAGTAGGATAAAAGGAAACGAATCTTTTCTAAATATAGAATAGATCCTGAAACAAGTGAAGTTCGTGACATTTTCAAAGCCAGGTTATTCGCATACACATTGGTTAGTCACGTTCTCTATTACAGGGATTAAGCCCGACTGCTCCACAGGACATCTCAATCCTATGACCTGTTCTAATGCCTCTTTTATTAACATATATTTCACTCGGCTTACTGCAATCCACATAATACCACATATATGTATATATATATATATATATATATATATACATATATTATTATTATTATTTATTATTATTATTATTATTATTATTATTATTATTATTATTTCTACCAGTTATATTATATGGGTGCGAAACATGGACTCTTACTTTAAGGGAGGAGAGGAGATTGCGGCTATTTGAGAATAAAGTACTTAGGAAAATTTTTGGACCAAAGAGAGATGAACAGACAGGTGAATGGAGAAGGCTACATAACAATGAACTACATGGTCTTTATAGGAAGCCAGATATAATAAGAACAGTTAAGTCTCGTAGACTACGATGGGCAGGACATGTTGCACGTATGGGGAATGAAAGACATGAATGGAAGCTTCTTGTAGGAAAGCCTGAGGGAAAACGCCCAGTTGGTAGACCAAGAATGAGGTGGGAGAATAACATTAACTATGATTTGAGGGAAGTAGATTATACATGGAATGATTGGAAAGCATTAGCTCAGGATAGGGATGTATGGAGAGCTTATGTCCGCGCGGCCATGAACCTACGGGTTTGATAGTGCCAGTGAGTAAGTATATATATATATATATTCCATTCTATAGTAATTCTGCCCGAAGGCAGGTCCTTCACTGCAATCATAGCATTTTCATGCTATGCTTGCAGCTTTACTAGGAAATTGTGTAGGTGTGGTAGCTTCCCGTTGCGTTCCACACCGGTGAAGGATGATGATGATAATGATAAGGATGATCATGATGATGATGGCCATATGATTTCGGGGACCATTTGGGCCTTAAAGTTTTCCTGACATTTGTCTTACAAGTGAGGAAAAACCCCGATAAAAACCTCACCCAGAAAAACTGCCCCGAACGGGGATCGAACCCGGGCCCGCTGCGTGACAAGGCAGCACGCTACCTCGAGACCACAGCGGTGGACATATATATATATATATATATATATATATATATATATATATATATTTGATATTATGATTAGTATGAAATCCATCGCTGTGGTCTAGAGGTAACGTCATTGCCTCACAAGCAGCAGGCTCAGGTTCGATACCCGATCGAGATATGTTTCCTTGATGGAAGTTTTTCGGGGTTTTTCCTCACCCATAGGGTCTCTAAAACAAATTTAAAAAAAATAAGACCATAAAGTTCCCGAATACCATGTTACCATCGCAAATCTTAGAATCACATTAGTTTCATTTAGCATGAAAATATGAGAGAACGGTGTATTTTGTCTTAAATATTATAATTTAATATCTCCTGAAGATGTCACACTCAGTAGGGAATACAACACTGCAAGACACGGTGAAGAAAAGGCATTTTAAAATACATTAAATATTTATGTTGTCTCGGAAGTGATTTTGCATTGAGCTGGATCATTTATACAGGGACGCCATTTATGTCCGTGTGTGGTCAGAAAAGTACGTGTGTGATCCAGAGTTTAAAATCCTCTCCGACAGGACGTGCCCTTGTAAAACCTGTAATGTAACTACAAACACAAAGTTTAAACTAATTTTTAAACTAATGTGAAAAAAGTTTAGTATGAATGTATTCTTGTAACATTTGTTACACTGGGATCAATATTTTCATTTAATTAAGTTACAAATTAATACATAAATGACGTCAAGACACACAATCTACTACTACATTCATAATAAATAAAGCGAATATTGTATGGGTGACCTTCAAGACCAGGCAGTATGCTGACATTTATCTTAAAAGTATGAAATTGTCCTAAAAGCGTCACTCGCACACAAAAATAAAAAAAACAGGAATTAATCGGCGACTTGAGCTTGAATAGGGGCCCATTTCATTCGAAGCAATGATGTTTCTCTCTCTAGATCACAGGGATGCACCTACATTAACATAAGATCGAGAGTAATGATCTGTATTGTTTAAAAAATCATTAAATAAAAATACTAACAGAAATGAGCATTCGATCAAAAAATAAAAAATTAATTTATTTTTTGAATTATATAGGCAGCTGCATGCTCTTTATAGGAAGAACAGTTAAGTCTCGTACACTGCGATGGACAGGACATGTGGTACGAACAGAAATGTAAGAGGCGCGTGGAAGTTTTTTTTAGGAAAACCGAGGGGAAATGCCCAGTTGGTAGACCAAGAAAGAGGTAGGAGAATAACATTACCCATCGTTTGAGGAAAGTATATTATACAGGGGATGATTGGAAAACATTAGCTCTATGTCCGCGCAACCATGAACCTACTGGTTCGATTGTGCCAGTGAATTAGTTAGTTATATACTTTTAAAAAGTTATGCTACAGAAGAACAACTGTCTAATAGTGTAAAACACAGGACTAAGTTTATCAAATTTTAAATACCGTATGCATCTTTTATATTTCACAAAATATATAAATTTTAGTTTGGTATTTTAGCAAAAGTGAACTCTTCAAAATTGTAGGGAGGGCAGAACAAATTTCATTTGGATTAACGAATTAAAAAATTAAAGTAGCTACAAAATAGCTGAAAATGGACACAAATACCCACAAAATATTATATAGTATGTGTGCTCATAACAATCTAAGGAAAGCGTTTAAAAAATGGACTTAATGTTTCAAATATAGCCATCAAACCCCCTTGAATAGATGCGAGGCATAAAGGAATTGGATTTTCTGAATAATTAATGTTTTACACGCTTTATATTAGCTTGACCGTCCATCCGTCCATCCGTCCATCCGTCCATCCATCCATCCATCCATCCATCTATCTACGTAACGGAATCTTTCAACGCGATTTTCACCCACTTAAAATCATTGGATCGACTTGAATCTCTGTAAACTTGTAAAGAACCCGTGACAATACAATAATTTCATTTTTTTCTAAAATCCTGGCCAGAATCATCAGAAAATAAAAAAAAGTGTCTTTGTATCTATGTAACGGAATTTTTGAACACGATTTTCACTCACTTAGAAACATTGGGCGACTTGAAACTTTGTATACTTGTAAAGGACCCGTGACAATAAATACTTTCATATTTTGTTTCTAAAATCCTGGCCAGGAGCATCAGAAAATAAATAAAAAGTGTCTTTGTATCTGTGTAACGGAATCTTTGAACACGGTGTTCACCCACTTACAAACATTGGATCGACTTGAAACTTTGTATACTTCTAAAGAACTCGTGACAATACAATAATTTCGTATTTTGTTTCTAAACTCCTGGCCAGAATCATCAGAAAATAAAAAAAAAAGAAAACTGGTATAATAGGTTACGGACTTGTCGACTTTTTAGCAATCGTTGTAAGAGCTCCGTTGGTAGAGCGGTGAACTCTAGTGGTATATAATTTCACTAATCCATAGGTCGCTGGTTCAAATTCGGCTGGGAGGATTTTTTTTAGAAGAGTATTACTTTTAGCTCATACTAAAATATTCTCGAATTTAAAGATATTTACATTTTTATCTTATTCTGTAAAATATTAAAACTAAAAAATAAAACATAAATAATAGTTCTAAAAACTAAAACAACACGCTTTATTACAAAACCGAACTAAAAATGAAAAATAATTTTAATTTCCAACACGCTTGGGATAAAATTAAAGTGGTCAACAAAAAATCATCTCCAACACATATAGAATAAAACTAGAGTTATCAACAAAAAGAAAATAATTTTACCATCAAAAGCGTGGGGTGGTTTTTATGATTTTTACATTTTCTTCTTTTAGAAACTTTACTTTTACCAATATCTGTTTATTATCAAATATATATATATATATATATATATATATATTGATTTAGAGCACCCCACGCTTTTGGTGGTAAAATTATTTTCTTTTTGTTGATAACTCTAGTTTTATGTGTGTTGGAGATGATTTTTTTGTTGACCACTTTAATTTTATCCCAAGCGTGTTGGAAAATAAAATGATTTTTCATTTTCTAGTTGGGTTTTCTAATAAAGCGTGTTGTTTTAGTTTTTTAAAATTATTACTTATTATGTTGGCAATTATGATTGAAGTCCGGTAACAACACTTGAGTAATAAACTTGCTCAAGAACGTAGTTAGTTTAGTATTACATCAAATTTCCATCTTGCTTCATTCGTCTGGTTTCTCAGAAGTTTCAAATTTAATTAATAAACTCGTTAATTGGAACAATTTGCAACCGTCACTAACTAAGCACCAGAAAGTCGTGGCACGGAATTAGTTGTGTAATTCTGTAAGTGACATGTACCACAATTACATTATCTAATTTGTATCATGTTCAATAAACTTGACTTTGCTGTGGTTTGTACCCGAGTAAAGGCAATTAATACATTTTTCCTAGGATATGTTGCTATGTTACTGACATATAAACTAAGCTTCTGAAAAAACACATAGGGATGATATCGAATTAAACCACGAGTAAACTATTTTAAATTAGTAACTCTATTTAAATTATGTAGGTCCATGCATTAATTAAATAGTTCATACATCAAAAAGCAAATCTATAATTGGTAATTATACTGTCGGTCTTGTAATGGGAGGTTTGTACAGCGGTTTCCATAATTTGTTATATAACGTGAATCAAATTCTATGGTTAAAGGTTTTAAAATATTAAAAACTTATAAGAGCAGCGCTTGTTTATACTTTTTCCCGACTACTGCGTAGCAAAGAAAATGTAACGAATTTAAGTTCATGTATGTACAGCCATTGAAAAAAATATGATGGTGCCTCTCTTGATGGTGGAAAGTTAAAAGTTTTGAAGAGCGATTCACACCAATAAATTGTTGCGTGTGGTGTCTCCGTTGAGTTCATATCGGGTAGCGTAAGTCCCTTCATGCAATAATTATATCGTTCGCTTCAGTGGTGCAGTCGGTAAGAAGTTCTCTTGCGACAACGCGGTCCCAGATTTGATTCCGGTCAGGAGTTTTTTTTAATAACGTCGTTAATTTTGTTAATGCCTACAGGCTTCGTTAAGTACATAAATATGCTTATATAGGGTAATAAATAATTAAAACGAACAGGTCATATACACAAAATAAATAACGATTTTAACATCTCATTTCTTAGTTTACAAAACACAAGGCCTAACAAGATTGTTTTTTCCACAACTAATGTAAAACGCGTCTTATTAATTTAAACTAAATCAAGTTAATATCAAATTTCAATATACAATTAAGTCCTGGAGTATTGCATCGATTCATATGGACTGTTTCTAGCAGGAACGATTGTGGTCTAGTGGAGGTAACATCTGTTTCCCATACACGAGGTCGCGTGTTCGATCCCGCTGTCATACGTTTTTTCTTCTCTCTGTGTTTCTCTCGTTCTTATTTCAATTATTTTTTTTAAATTTTCTTTTATTTGTTTTGCTTTGTTTTATTCACAGCACTACTTATTTACGCTAAATTATTTTCCCTTGCACGACACACAACGAAATAGAACGAATTTTAGTTTCTCAAATAGTTGTGCACTTGTGAACCAAGTAGCTGACCTCTGATCATGCGCAATGGCTTCGTTCCGGGACTTAAAAAATATCTCTGCGCCAACAATTCTTTCATACGAATTCTGTACATATGTTTGGATGGATGGATGGATCAATGTATGTATGCATATATATGCACGTATGATTTCATTTATGTATATATGGATGAATATTCGATTATAGCTCAAACCTACTGAACTGATTTTGACAAATAAGGTGTCGGTTGCTTCATCTTTACAATATCGTAAGAGTTTAATAAAATGCAACGTTTGTGGTGACCGTCATTTAAACAAAAGCAGGAACGAAATAAAATATTATTCATGGACCTTACAGAGTGCGGTGTCTTTCAATATATTTTTAAAATTATGATGTGGATTTATTAAACTTTTTCAATCTTAAGTCACGTTTCAGTAATTTAAAGAATCTGTACAGTATGTGCGGTGAACTGCCATCGTTCACAATGTTTTATCACATTAACTCATGGATAGAATGCTACAAGCAATTAAAATAAATAAGCAAATCAGTGATGCCAAGTACCACAAAATAATGATAATAATGATAATGATAGTAATAATAATAATAATAATAATGAAAACCTGAAAACTGAAACGCGAGTACAAAACAAAAATCTTAAAATATCGTAAACTGAAGAGTAAAGAACAAGCATATTTAATTGTTTTCGCAGTCGGAGACGGATTACATTATTACGTACTCTTTAGATTGACACAATTCATTGTTTTCCCAGTCGGAGGCAAATCCCAAGAATAATGTAAATTCGTCTCCAACTTCAAAAACAAAACAAAAAATGAATCATGGTTGCTCTTTACTTTTCAGTCTACAATTTTTTTAGTTTTTTCTACAAATAGTTGAGTTTCAGTTTTTTTAAACTTTTAATTTTTCCCTCGCGCCGTAGCCGAGCGGTTAGGTAGGAAGCCTTGGCGCAGAGCTACGGGACTTGCGCTGGTTCGAGTCTCCATGGGGGAAGAAATTTTCTCATGGTATTTCGACCAGTATGGGACCGGTGCCCACCCAGCATCGTGAGGCAATTGGGTAGCTACAATAAGTAGCGGCTCCAGGTTGAGGAACCAGCTATAACGGCTGGGGGACTCGACATGCTAACCACATGTCACCCCTACACTGGGTGTTGATCATCTGCCTCTGTGATTGACACATGTGGATGTGAAGGGCCAGCAGCCGGCTGGTAAAAGGGCAACCGCTGAAAAGTGGAAAGACCCTCAATCGGAAATTTTTCCCTATAGAAGCTGAACATGTATTCATGAAAAATAATACCGTATATACTAATATAGCATTGAGAATGTTGTACAAGATACCAATTAATTTTCTAACGAATAAGCGATACTCGTATATTGATAAACGAAACATCAAAATATTGGACGACATTAATACGTAAGAGCTGGTGCTCAGAATGGCATCTTACATAAAGGTCGTACTGATCATACAGACGTAGATCGTTATCAATGGTTTAATGGTGACTATGTTCGCCTCTGGTTCTGAGTTGGTTCGTGGGTTCAAACCCTCACGAAGTATAATTCCAACCATGGCTTCCTTCGGGTCGTAAATTTACGCAATGTAAAACAACCTCAATCATGAAAAAAGGATCCTACAAGTACCATTTTTCGGCGCCTTTCGTCCTAAAATTTGAATTGCAACACTAATGCCTGATAAATTAAAAGTCGTTATACAGGGTGTAACATGACCGAAAAATTTCAGGAATAAGTTCCTCATATGGAGAGAATAAAAAAAGTGTATTACAACATGGGTCGGGAAATTGATAATTACAGAGTTATTCGAACTTTTATTAATGTTAGTACATGGCGACAAAAAAGCAAGAGACTTGTTGGAGCGCTCTGTTATGTCAGATGAAATGTTCAAAGTGACCTCCTTGTGCCTCAATACAGGCATCTTCTTCATTTGTGTACATCACAGCAGCCTACAATCAACAGAAAACAGACTGTCAATAACTACTGTAAACCTTAATAACCTAACATTCATAAAAGTTCGAATAACTCTGTAATTATCAATTTCTGGACGCATGTTGTAATACACTTTTTTATCCTCTCCATATGAGGAACTCATTCCTAAAATTTTGCCGTTGAGTTTTTTTCAGGGCCAGGTTGCCAGCCTGACACCTACCCCCAGGCATGGAAGACCAGGGTTTTTTTGGGGGTTTCTCCCTCAGCCGACATGTCTCAATTTTAAGACGCTGACAACTCGCCATTCGTGCCATCCTGTTAGCTACAGTCTGTTACGACTGCAGTCAGGGAGCACGACAGAACGTAGGATTAGGACTTGTTGGCAGAGCTGCTAAAAGAGTTGCAGTGGCATTACTCGAGATTTATTAAGGTATCTGTATCCTTCTCGAGGCCGTACCAATCATTTTTAGAAGAAGCCTTCAAAAAAACAAGACAGGATAAAATAAGAAATGAATTCCTTTGGAGAGAAATTATTGTCACCACGTCTGTTTTTAAGAGGATTGAAAATCAAACTCTTAAATTGTATAACCATGTACAAAGAATAGAAAATGAAAGATGACCAAAAAATATATACCAATGGTCATCCCCGGAAGAAATAAACGTGGCAGACCAAGATGAAAATGAAAAACCTATGTCAGGACTGTAATGGATGATAGGAATTTGGAAGAAGGAGATTGGAGTGATAAAAATAAATGGAAACTCAAGACGGCAAACCTTAAAAGTGGGAAAAGCCGAAGAAGAAGAAGACCAGAGGACTGAGTGCAGGTGATACCTCCCTAGTAAGATTAGTACAAGATGCCATCATAAATGTGCAAAAGCCTACCTTATCTAGAAAGATGGCCAGAAGAAAATTGTTGAATCTGAGATTTATATCAGTTATAGGACACAATTTCCTTAATTATAATTAAATAAATTGTCCTCTATCTGATATATTGTCAGCCAACTCTTGAGGATGCCGGACGCAGTCTCTGGAGAAACGTCTTAGAACTTCAAGCCTCAAGACCACGGCCAACAGCCCGGAGATCTTCTATATCCCTATGTTGGCGTAGTTCATTGTTGAGCCATAGCTTCTCCTTTGTTAGTGGAGTCACTAGACCAAGTTAATTTTAGTTACCTTATTTTTTTGTCCATAGATGCCATGAATGGCATGCGGCCAACATACTGACCCAATAAGACATTTAGCAGACAACTACGTAAATTATTACTAAGATTTTGAGGTCGGTAAATTTTGCTTAGAGGACTTTTTATTCAGGCTTAAATATATTTTAATAGCCTGAAGATCTTCAGACTCGAGACTCGCTGCTTAAAGTCAGTTCCGCAGGACTTGCTCCTTGGAATTTTCCGTCCTAGAAAATCAACTGAACCCGAGACCTTCGGAACTAGAGGCTGGCAGCATAACCACTAGTCCACCGCGGCCTACTACAAGATCATAATATGTCTTAATCTGATTGATATCAAATTATATATATACAATTTAAAAACATACTCATCCACATAATGCAGTCATTTTAATCATTGAAAAAACAATCTCAATCATTGGTTAATTTACATATTTATGTAAATAATTTTGGACTCCGCTAAATATGACCAACAGTTATCATGCATATAAAATTAGAGGGGTGAGCACTTATAAAAATCAATAATAGTATATTACGATACGAAGTTGGGAAGTGGTTTTTACAGAATTGAGGAAAATGTTTAAAAACCGAGCGATAGCGAGGTTTTTAATTTCCGTGACTCTGTAAACACTTCACAAACGTGCATTATATATTTTTTTTGCGCGATGGTGTTTTCAAAATAATAAATAATAGTAAAATAGTTATTATTTTTGTTGGAAATATTTGCGTTCGTTATAAAAACTGACTAACGTTAACAGTGTGTGCAATGTTTATTAGTTTAAACTACAGGAGGTCGTGACTCAATTTAGTTATAAAATGGATAAAATGGTGGCAAGTACGTATTTATTGTGTTATATTGTTTCAAATAAAATTCAGTTTACTTAAAATGCAGTGATTTGTTTCATATAATGTATATTAACACTACCTTTTGGATATTTTTTATATATACATTGTATGTAGTGTACATAAAGGGTAGTGGTTTTACTTCCCACACGCGTGTTTGTGACATGTAATATTACAGTATAGTTATTTTTTACAGTACAGTTATTTAGGTTGGCAACCCCGAAATGTAGGAAGTTGAACTTTCAATCATGGTCGCCATTGCTGCAAGTACAACAAAACGCAAAAAAAGAGTTATTACTTTAGACATCTACTTTATTATGGTTAATAGGATCAGCCGCTTAATTGAACCAAAGACTTTGATCTCAACGTATCCCTAATAAAAATAAATCAACGTATTAATTTTAAGTAATTTGATAAGTACGGTATTCGTTATTTAGTTCAATTTGTTCTGTTATAACTTGTGGTATAATTTAAAGAAACAGTAATGTAGAAAATTAAATTGTAATTGGACATATCTGGTTATTAGACTTTCCGCTCTTGTAATCTCAAATATTGCATTTTCCGTTCAGTCTCTTGAGGAGACGATCAACCAATTTACAAACTGCTGTTTCTCGGTTCGTACAATAATCCGAGTTGTTCTGAACCAGCAAGTTTGGGTATGGGGCTTGTTGTTTAGATAAGGATTGCTTCGCACGTTTATTACCCTCCTTGCGTGTCTTGTAATAACTGACACGAGATGAAACCCATCTATTATAGGTCATAAAAGTATATAAAGGCATTAAAGCGTGTATTTGATCTCTGTATGAAATGACCCTAGGAAAGGCGAACATTGTAATTCAAGTAATAGTTCTAGCAAGTAACATTCTTAATACAAGATAAATAAGTTATGCCATTGAACAAATACATTATTGTATCTATAATGTGATTTCTCCTATTTTAAGAAAGAATTTCTAAACTTAATAAACTTGATACATTTTGTTTATATTTTATACAATTAAAATATCATTAAAAACACTTACAAAAATTAAAATTCAACAATTTAATAGTTGTCTCTACATTGATAAATGATTGCGGGTTTTGGACTCGAACAAAAAAACAAGAGAAAAGTATCGAAGCTTAGAAAAATACCTTTTTAAGAAGTTAGCCCGTTACATGATTTTGGATAAAAGATGAATTGAAAATTTCAGGAATGGAATAGTTTTAAACTGATGGATAAAATAGAGCAATATAGGAAACTGGAGGACAACATGTTGAAGGAATGAAAACAGATCGAATATCAAAAATTATTTTATATTATAGGCCAAAAAGTAGAAGAAATGTCGGTAGACCGATGAACAGATAGATTCAGTTTTTCAATTGAAATGTATGAGATCGGAACAAGTAGTAAGGGATTAACCCGCAAAGCAATGATGAAACGTTATGTCATTTTGGATAGTAATGCAATTTGTAATGTGTAATGTAGACCTACTTATGTTGCTGTATTCACAAATATATTCAGCTGTCTTATATTTTAGGAATTCGTTTATAAGAATGTAACCAACTCATGTAATGTGCATATAGTGAGATCATTTGAAACAGTGTTTTCTTTTCATTTTGTTTTTTCGTGGTAAAAATATATCTTTGACAATACAATACCGGTATGAGAGTAAATAACTCCTTCTACGTTACTAACAAATGCATATTTGAAAGACGGAAAGAGAGGATTGCATCCAAAGATAACGGGGTTGTCAAAAGACGCTATATGCTCTATGATTATGGTGGGAACATAGCTTCAAATGATCATCCCCATTATGTCATTATAAAAATAGATTAACATGCTATTAACTTTAGTATTCATCATCTTCATAGGACATTGACGAATTTAGGCCATTTGTTGACCTGTTTCGGCCTCAAGACAAACACCATCCAAAAGTCTTTAGAGTGGACGTCCTGGTCTTCATCTTCCTGCAGGTTGATAGCTTAACATTTGTTTGGGTATCCTGTGATCTTCCATTCGATGAACATGTTGCGTCCATCTTGACTTATAATCAGAAATTTTGTTTTCTAAAGGTTCCATGTGTAATTCTTCTAAGATATCTTAATTTTTTTGTGATCTAGTAGTGTATATCCTGCAGTCCTCCGAAGGTATCTCATTTCAGCAGATCTAAGTCACTGTAACTTTAGTTTTATATTTTATTATTCTGTATTGTTTAATATATACAGTATATTGAAATATTATGGATCTATCAAATCCTATTACATTTATTATTATACTTACTTACTTACTCACTGGCACTATCGAACCCGTAGGTTCATGGCCGCACGGACATAAGCTCTCCGTACATCCCTATCCCGAGCTAATGCTTTCCAATAATTTCCTGTACAGTCTACTTCCCTCAAATCATAGTTAATGTTATTCTCCCACCTCATTCTTGGTATACCAACTGGGAGTTTTCCCTCTGACTTTCCTACAAGAAGCTTCCATGCAAGTCTTTCATTCCCCATACGTGCAACATGTCCTGCCCATCGCAGTGTACGAGACTTAACTGTTCTTATTATATCTGGCTTCCTATAAAGACCATGTAGTTCATTGTTATGTAGTCTTCTCCATTCACCTGTCTGTTCATCTCTCTTTGGTCCAAACATTTTCCTAAGTACTTCATTCTCAAATACTTGTAATTCCTTTCCTCTCTTAAAGTAAGAGTCCATGTTTCGCACCCATATAATATAACTGGTAGAATAACAGTTTTATATATTTTCAGTTTAACATTTTTTGAAAGGAGTTGGGACATCAACAGTCTCTGCAATGCATAATAGTATGCATTTCCAGAATTGAGCCTATGTTTAATTTCTTTGTGCATCTCATTCCTATTTGTGATTATTGTTCCTAGGTATTTGAATTCAGCCAATTCCTCAAAATTTCCCTCATTTGTCATTAGCTGTCCATTTCCATTATTTAATGAATTTCCACGTGTGACCATATATTTAGTTTTATTGATATTCACTTCCAGTCCTAATTTATTAGTGTTACTCAATAGTGTGTGCGTGTTGTCCTTTAGTATCTCCTCGCTATCGGCCAGTAGTACTACATCATCAGCATAAACTAACAGCTTATTAATACCATTGAGTTGTAAGCCTTCCTCATTCTCTAAAGATTTAATGGTATGCTCTAGTACAAAATTAAATAGTAGAGGAGATAGTGCATCTCCTTGCTTCAACTCATTCTGGATTTCAAAAGTGTCCGAAAACTGTTTGCCTACACGCACCCTACTCTTTGTGCCATTTAGACACATTTATTATTATTATTATTATTATTATTATTATTATTATTATTATTATCAATATTATTATTGCCATTATTTTTATTACTAGTAAGATTATTAGTAGTCGTAGCAATAGTACTGATTAAGTATAATCGGCATCGAGTATCTATTTATCTGTCCTATATTGTAGTAATTGAATATCATATGCATAAGAAAAATAAGTTATGTAATTGGAATATAATACACTCGACAAGAAAAATCAAACTCTTTTTGTATATGAAATTATAGTTGGAGATCTGAGCGCACAAATAGGTGGATGAGAAATCTAAAAGATACAATTGGATTACACAGTGTACACGCAAGATATGAATAAAATGGCTTGCACTTAGTTTATTTTACCTATAATAGGAATATTGTAATAAGATCAAAAACCATCCCACATAAAAACACTCGAGCATCACCAGATGGAAAAACCATTATTCAGACAGATGAATTACTAATTAAGAGAAGAGGAGCTACCTACATCACAGCTGTGAGATCCATGAGAAATATCACATATGCGTGTAAGCATTATCTTGCGAGAGTATTATTTCGATATACTCTAGCACTACATAGGCGTGTTACTAAGGACATACAAAAATAAATTAATTACAGAAACATTAAATGGACCTACAATAGTAAATACATTTAAAACAGGTCATGGAAGAACACGAACATTACTATGAAATAACGTACTTTTTAAAAATAAGTTGCGGATTGAAAAAAAGGAAATTTACTAGCCCCAAATACTTTTTAATTTAGCTTTGGATCATGCCATTAGAAATATGTCACTGGGATCAACATTTGTAGAATATTTACATTCTTGGGAACATGCATATCTACCAATAAGAATTAACGATAGAGATACAAAGAAATATTCAAATGGTTTATAGAATATATTTTGTTATACTTGCAATTTCAAAATGTAATAATTTTCATCGCAGTACAAAAATTATTTTATGTAAAACAGTAATATTACCTATATTAATGTATGGAATTGAAACATTGACTCTCTCAGATAAGCTTATAAATTAATAGATGTATTCTAAAGGAAAATATTGAAGATAATCAAGGCCCAATTATCGATCAGGGAAATTGAAGAATTAGAAGAAATGAAGAATTGAGACAGCTTTACAGATAACCTCAAATCTCAGATGTTATTAGACTGACCAGACTCCAATGGGTGCTGATATGGTAAGAATGAACGAATATGAGACCAATAAAATACCTAGAGGCGCACTTTGGATGAAAAAGGACAGTGGGACGATCGAGTGAGCGATAGTAAAGGTACGTACACACCTGCGCGCCGCACCATGTTCGTCAGATTTGGACGGGGTTTTAAGGTGCGCGCGAACGGCGCGCGCGTCTCTCACCACGATCCACTCATTGTCGGTTTTTTCCACGAACACTTTGATGGTTCGCTGTTTAGATTTGGACGGGTACCTGAGAGGTTCGTTGCTTTCGGTGCGCACCTATTATTTGAGTATGGAGTGGTCAGAGGAAAACGTGTTAAAACTTGTTGACATTTATAGAAGCAAGCAATTATTGTGGGATCCACAACATAAGGATCATTTTAAAAAATCATTGAAAGGAGATGCCTGTTTTTTTTTCAATGATATGTGTTTTTTTTCGTGTGTACTGTAATTGTATAAATAAATTAGAATTATTTAGAAAACATTATTTATTTAAGACGTTCATTTCATAATATTATGTATGAAGTATCACAAAACAATACAATATATAAACACATTTATTGCTAATTATTTATTTATCTCTTCAAAGACTCCAAAGAGCAAGACTGCTCATGTTAAGGGGCAATATACAAAAATAATGGCCATAAAACAATTAACAATAAAAACAAGAAAACAAATTCAGGCATAAGTTGAAGTAATACAAACTACTATAGATGCACAATATATATACACATATAAATACAATATTTAAACAGGATAATATTAATAATAATAAAATTAACAAAATTAACTAAGAAAGCAACGAGAAAAAATATTTTTTAATACAATTAGAAAAATGTTTAACATTCGTGAAATGTTGATATTCAATAGGTAAGTAGTTATTTTAATGGTTGATTAATGCATAACGAATCCCTTTTATACCTTTTTTTTTTTAGAAACTAGTATCTTTGTGCAATAAAGTACAACCTCTAGTATAATAATCATGTACATTTTTATTAAAAATTAAGGCCATGTTATGGTGAGATAGATTCTTAATAATTTTAAACATATATATACAAATCATGTCCAACGCTGTAGTCTCGAGGTAGCGTGCTGCCTTGTCACGCAGCGGGGCCCGGGTTCAATCCCCGGTCGGGGCAGTTTTTCTGGGTGAGGTTTTTATCGGGGTTTTTCCTCACCTGTAAGACAAATGTCTGGAAAACTTTAAGGCCCAAACGGTCCCCGAAATCATATGGCCATCATCATCATCCTTATCATTATCATATCATCACCATCTCATCATCCTTCACCGGTGTGGAAAGCAACGGGAAGCTACCACACCTACACAATTCCCTAGTAAAGCTGCAAGCATAGCATGAAAATGCTATGATTTCAGTGAAGGACCTGCCTTCGGGCAGAATTACTATGGATGGATATACAAATCATATATTTTTTTAAATTCCTTTAATGCTATAATATTTGGAAAAGTATAAATAAAGTTATAAGATGTAATAAGTAATAAGCGTGACCAGACGTCCCGATTTTGGCGGGACAGTCCCGATTTTTAACAATTTGTCCCGCGTCCCGCGGCATTTAAAAAAAATGTCCCTATTTTTGGGAAAGAATGCAGGACAAGCGGGAGAACGGAAAGGGAATAGACATCGTTGGTTACACCTGCTCTGCAAAATGTCTACTGAAGGTTTGTGGGTTTCCTATGGATCGCAGGAGGTTCGTTGAAATTAATAATTTCGACGAACATAACACGCGCCGCGCGCGCGCCGTTCGTGTTCGCGGCGCGCATATGTGTACGTACCTTTAGACACAGTGCATGCAGACGTCACTACACGTCTGGGATTAAGGAATTGGTAGACGATGGCTAAGAACAGGGAAGAATGGAGGACGAGGAGGATTGGGGAGATTGTAGAGCGAAAGAATGGGTGGGTTAATACATCATACAATCTTTCTCTATTCTAATTTCTATACCGTATCCATTGCAAAGACTCTGGAACCCCCCACCACAGAACATTACGTGCATCCGGAGATTACCTTTTTAAAAATAACTTTTAACCTCTTTCTTTTGTAAGGTAATAGGTAATCCAGAGGTTAAATTACGTATTCTATTGTTATCGTTTCTCTAATACAAGTCATTTACTTCAAATCAATATCAATTTAATTTGTATAAATATTTATTAAATTTTTTTTCCCTAAATTAGCTTATTTAAAAGAAATTTAAAGTTGTTTCTTTAAAATTGATCTCTCAGCAGATTAATTATGGTTTCTGATATTTTCGTTTCTGTAATAATATTATTTTAAATAACTTTAATGTTAGTTGCATTTGTATAAATGTTTGTTTATAATTAATTTATTGTTTTTTATGAAATTACGTAATTTTTATCTATGCAATATTTCTTTTCACTAGTTGATTTAAAGGGACGACCTTACGGACATAACTCTGCCAGTTTAAATAAATAAATAATAGTAGGCCTAATACTACTGCTACTAATACTACTTCCTAATAATAATAATAATAATAATAATATAATAATAATAATTGTATAGTAGTAGTAGTAGTAGTGTCCAGCACTGTGGTCTCAAGGTAGCGAGCTGCCTTGTCACGCAGCAGGTACGGGTTATATCCTCGATCGGGACAGTTTTCCTGGGTGAGGTTTTCATCGGCGTTTTTCCTCACCTGTAAGACATCATCCTTATGATCCTCATCCTTCACCGGTGTGGAAAGCTACCACACCTACAATTCCCTAGTAAAGCTGCAAAGCATAGCACGAAAATGCTATGATTGCAGTGAAAGATCTGCCCTCGGGCAGAATTACTATGGATGGATGGATGGATTAGTAGTAGTAGTAGTAGTAGTATCATGTCACTTATCTTACTACAGTATAAATATGCACGTGCTATCGGAATTGAATTTATTGTAAATTGTGTTACAGACAAAATCAGAGGCATTTTCGTTTTTGTGAATTCCGGGAGCTTACCTGAAAAAAAAACACCATCTTCAGATAATAATTGTATGCATGTATAAAGATAATAAAATAATAATTATAATTTATATTCTGTGTTATCACCTGTTATTTTATTTTAATTAGATAAAATACTAATATTAAATATTATAACAGATGAAATCATAGGCATCCTCGTATTTTGTGACTCTTGGAGATTATTTGCAAAAAAAATATTTAATAATAAATTATAATATATATTTTAATTATTAAATTATACATATATAATAAAATAATAATTATAATATATAATCTGTCTCATCGCCGGTTATATTATTAATTTTATTACGTAAGAAAGATGATATATTTGTTTATTAAGTACTGTCAGAAGGCTTAGTTTAAATTCGAAATGAATTTGTGGATAGACTTGAGCGTGCGAATTATACATGAGGATGTGTTTTCTGTGTATGCCTAGCATTACCTCTGTTGTATCTCAGCTCTGTAGCTGCTAATTTAATAATTTATCCATGACCAAACCTCTCTAGCACAGACTCAAGTAGTGGGTTATCTCTGCTCTAGTACAACAAGATCGTTCTCTATTATGTTCAACAGAAGCAATCAAGTCTAAATGTTACTTAACATAAATGTGTTACTACTAATAAAATTCATTATTAAAACCGGTGAGGTGGAGAGTCATAAAATAAAATAAGTTAAAATATACCTTCTTAGGTAAGATCCATCGTCCTCAACTTATAAAATTTGTATTCTTTATGCCTGTAAGCCTTTCAGAACATTCGTTCCATCTTCAGCAGGTTTTTGTTCGCTTGTTGTCGTGACAACACCACATTACGACCAGCAGCATCTACCATCACATTAGATATTGTAGATGTTCTGAAAGGCTTACAGGCATAAAGAATACTTACTTACTCACTGCCACTATCGAACCCGTAAGTTCATTACCGCGCGGACATAAGCTCTCCATACATCCCTATCCTGAGCTAATGCTTTCCAATCATTCCATGTATAATCTACTTCCCTCAAATCATAGTTAATGTTATTCTCCCATCTCATTCTTGGTCTACCAACTGGGCGTTTTCCCTCTGGCTTTCCTACAAGAAGCTTCCATGCAAGTCTTTCATTCCCCATACGTGCAAAATGTCCTGCCCATCGCAGTCTACGAGACTTAACTGTTCTTATTATATCTGGCTTCCTATAAAGACCATGTAGTTCATTGTTATGTAGTCTTCTCCATTCACCTGTCTGTTCATCTCTCTTTGGTCCAAAAATTTTCCTAAGTACTTTATTCTCAAATACTTGTAATCTCCTTTCCTCCCTTAAAGTAAGAGTCCATGTTTCGCACCCATATAATATAACTGGTAGAATAATAGTTTTTATATATTTTCAGTTTAACGTTTTTTGAAAGGAGTTGGGACATCAAGAGTCTCTGCAATGCATAATAGCACGCATTTCCAGAATTGAGCCTATGTTTAATTTCTTTGTGCATCTCATTCCTATTTGTGATTATTGTTCCTAGGTATTTGAATTCAGCCACTTCCTCAAAATTTCCCTCATTTGTCATTAGCTGTCCATTTCCATTATATAATGAATTTCTACGTGTGACCATATATTTAGTTTTATTGATATTTACTTCCAGTCCTAATTTCTTAGTGTTACTCAATAGTGTGTGCGTGTTGTCCTTTAGTATCTCCTCGCTATCGGCCAATAGTACTACATCATCAGCATAAACTAACAGCTTATTAATACCATTCAGTTGTAAGCCTTCCTCATTCTCTAAAGATTTAATGGCATGCTCTAGTACAAAATTAAATAGTAGAGGAGATAGTGCATCTCCTTGCTTCAACCCATTCTGGATTTCAAAAGTGTCCGAAAACTGTTTGCCTACACGCACCCTACTCTTTGTGCCATTTAGACACATTCGTATAAGTCTAACTAACTTTTTAGGAATTCCGAACTCCAGCTGGATACTCTATATAACTTCTCCCTCTTAATTGAATCATATGCTTTTTTGAAGTCTACATATAGTTGATGTACAGTACCATTATATTCCCATTTCTTTTCTAAAATCTGTCTTATACTAAAAATCTGATCTGTTGTAGACCTGTTTCTTCTAAATGCACATTGATGATCTCCTAGAATGTCATCAATATAGGGAGTAAGTCTGCTTACTAATATATTTGTTAGAATTTTGTACGAAGTTGAAAGTAATGAGATGCCCCCTGTAGTTGTTGCAATCAGTTTTATCTCCTTTCTTATAAATTGGTACGATAATTGATTCCTTCCATTCATCTGGAAGAGCTTCTTTTTCCCAAATCATACTAAGCAACCAGCGTATCTTGTCCATCAATTTTTCTCCCCCTGATTTTATCAGTTCTGCTGGGATCTCATCTGAACCTGATGCTTTATACATCTTCAATTTTTCAATCGCCATTTCAACCTCTAATGCATTTGGTTCTGCGACTAGCAGTTCTGCTGTCTGTAAATTATCCTCCTCAATGTCCTGTTCTGTATGTACATTTAATAGCTGATTAAAGTAACTTTTCCATCTATTTAATATACTCCTGGAATCTGCAATCATATCCCCATTTTCATTCCGAATTATGTTTGTTCTAGCCTGAAACCCTTTCTTCTCTATACTAATTCCCTGATATAATTCTCTAATGTTCCTATTTTTAGCATTCATTTCAAGATCATTAATCTTCTCTCTCAAATATTCCCTCTTTTTACTCTTTAGTAACTAGGTGGTTTCCCGTCTAATACTACCCAATTGCTCTAAATTTACCTCATTTGGCTCGTGTAACCATTTCATTTTTGCTAGTTTTCTTTTCTTTACAATGTCGGCACATTCCTCATCAAACCATTTCTTGTTTTGCCTCTTTTTTATACAACCAATGCTTTCTGATGCTGACAATTTAATAGTATCTCTTATAGCCTCCCATTCTTTATTTATATCAGTTTCTTCTTCGTTTGCCACATTGTCATCTGAAGATTCCAGTACTTCAAATCTATTAGCAATTTTGATTTGGTATTCTTGCCGCATTTCAACATTTTTCAAGTTTTTTAATTCAAATTTTACAGAATCATCTTTAGCGTTTGTTTCTCTCATAAGCGATAGCCGTTGTCTGATTTTCACTCTGACCAGATGATGATCCGAATTGCAGTCTGTCCCTCTAACTGATCTAACATCGATGATGCTACTGTGCCAGCGTTTATCCACTAATACATGATCTATCTGGTTCCGAGTTTCTCCATCTGGAGACGTCCTGGTGTATTTATGAATATCCTTATGCTGAAATGTTGTGCTCTTAACAACGAGATTCTTTGATGTGGCAAATGTGACTAATCTAACCCCGTTGTCGTTACTATCTTCATGAAGACTGAATTTGCCTATTGTTGGTTTGAATATATCTTCCCGCCCCACGTTTGCATTTAAATCTCCTAAGACAATTTTCATATGATATCGTGAAAGGCTATCAAATAGGCATTCTAATTCTTCATAGAACTCATCTTTGATCTTGTCATCTTTATCTTCTGTTGGGGCATGTACATTTACAATTATAAAATCATGTCGTTTACCCTTTAGAATTATGAATGATACCCTATCACTAACAAACTTAATATCTCGGATAGCGGATAGGATCCTCCTTCTGACTAAAAAACCCGTTCCAAATGCAGGTCTTTCTGTACCCCCGTAGTATAATGCAAAGCTTCCTGATTCCTGACTACCTTCTCCTGGCCACCTAACGTCCTGTAAAGCGACTATATCCAAGGGCGATTTATCTAATTCCCGCGTTAATATCTCTAGTGCCGCGCTATTGTATAAAGTCCTAACATTCCATGTTCCTAGGAACATGTCCCTGTGTTTGAGCCTTTGGCATGAGTTCCCTGAAGTAGTCCCCGCCCGGAGAACCGAATGGGGGACTATTTGACCTCCGGTAAATTATACCCCAGTTGAACCCATGTCCGCATTTCTTGACGGTTGTATTTTTACGGTGAAAGATCGTCACTTCTTCGCCCAAGGTACTTTTTTCGTCTGGCTTATCACCTTCGACCAGTTCGGCATGGGTAACCCTATCAGCAGCAATGCTACCGCCGGCATAGCTCTGGGGATCATTTAAGCAAGAAAGCCACTCCACCACGACAAGGTAAAGATATCATGGAGGGGGCATAAAGAATACAAATTTTATAAGTTGAGGACGACGGATCTTACCACAAATAGTATATTTTAACATATTTTATTTTATAAAAGTGTTACTCATATAGTGAAGGTAATTAACTCAATCTCAACCGAGAGTCAGCTATATATATATATATATATATATATATAATTAACAAATGTCAGGAAAACTTTAATGCCCAAACGGTCCCCGAAATCATATGGCCATCGTCTTTATCATTATCATCCTTACTATTATCATCATCATCCTTCACCGGTGTGAAAGCAACGGGAAGCTACCACACCTACACAATTCCCTAGTAAAGCTGCAAGCATAGCATGAAAATGATATGATTGCAGTGAAGGACCTGCCTTCGGGCAGAATTACTATGGATGGATATATAATTAATTATAACATCGGTAAAGCGTCACTGCTATAAAGTAAAAAAATATATATATTCTCTTTAATTTGCTTACTTGTTATAGGTGGCAGTGAAGACAGAGTTCTCGCGACATCTAGTAATAATGGAGAAAGAATACAATGTATATATAAGAAAAATAAGTGTTTGAATTGGAATCGCCTGGTGGTGTAATGGATAACACGCTGGGGTACCAACCCAGAGATCCGGGTTCGAATCCCGTTCAGGCATTTATTTTTCTTATCATGTCATATATATATATATATATATATATCGTTTGTAAAATTATCAAATTTTAGTTTGAATTATGTTTGTCGCAATTCAAATATACTAAAGCACATGAACTTATAAAAAACATTTTTTCTTGTGAAATATATTTTGATATAGTTAAATTTTACAAACACTGAACTTGCAATTTTTTTTCATAATAAGAAAAAATTGAGTAACGCTGATGTTAACGAGGAACATGTGTAATGCTTACTAGACATGGCTGTACCATTTAAGAGTTTGATTTTCAATCCTATTAACAACAGATATAGTGACATTCATTTCTCTCCAAAGGAATTCATTTCTTTTTTTTTTCCTGTCTTGTTTTTTGAAGCCTTCTTCTAAAAAATGATTGGTACGGCCTCGAGAAGGATACAGATACCTTAATAAATCTCGAATAATGCCACTGCGACTCTTTTAGCAGGTCTGCCAACAAGTCCTAATCCTACGCTCTCGTCGTGCTCCCTGACTGCAGTCCTAACAGACTGTAGCTAAGAGGATGTGACGAAAGGCGAGTTCTCAGCGCCTTAAAACTGAGACCTGTCGGCTGAGGGAGAAACCCCCAAAAAACCCTGGTCCTCCATGTCTGGGGGTTAGGTGTCAGGCTGGGAACCTGGACCTGGAGAAATGTATATCGCTATGTGCTTCAGTAAAAAGTCCTCTGGTAATTAATAAACCTCTCCTGTCATAGTGTAAGTTTACATGGTCTTCCAGAGGACATTTTTGTATAATATTCAGGTCTATCCTTCAAAACATTTTCACCACCAATGACAATTCTCCGTGTTATTACTATAGATATAGCTCTGTTTTTGTCCAATTGTCTTGAGCACTTGAAACTAATTGAAAAGTCCAGCATGCAAGTATTTTTCTTCTTCTACTACTTAAACAAGCCCGCTATAGAAAATACTGGCATTAACAGGGAGTAAGAGACATACGACTTGTGTTTGTTTACATGGAACTGGTGGTTGTATCATTAAGCAACAGCTGATTGTATCAATTTCTAACAGGCAATTGAACTCGTTGTTGTTTTATCAGACAGTAGAAGATGCCTTAGTTTATATAATGTTATTGTGCACACATTATAGCCTCCATAGAACTTAGGTAAGTTGTTACCAGATCATTATGCCATTTGTTTCAGCACAGTGGTTGTATTATCGCCTCAGTATGATGATTTTCCGTTTATATAAAAGCGGGTGCCGCGAAAATGCTTGCCAATGATTAACATTCACGTAGCGGTAGTCGGAATCTTTGTATTTAATTATGCACTAGTGTCCAAAATTAAAGCAAGAAACTGAAATGTTTACTTTCTATCTTAATTGTGCCACAAATATTACTGGCTCATACTAGAACAAAAGGACTAAACTCAGTAAACATTCTAACGTCATTTTTCATGAAATAACAGAAATAAAAATGATTTTCTTCTTTTTAAAGTGATCTTAAGTTCACACTCAGTGTATCGAGAAATGTGGTTACAAGTGCTCAATATGGCATGGTATCACCTCTGGCAGCAACACAGGCCTCACAACGACGGTGCAGCTGCAAAAGAGGTCATCAATCTGATTTTGAGTTATGAACGTCCATTCTTCCTGCAGAGCAACTCTCAAGTCCTCAAGAGTGATTGACGTAAAGCAACCCGTCTCTTTAGCATATCCCAAACACGCTCTAACGGATTTAAGTCGGGAGACCAAGCAGGCCAATCCATTCCAGCAATGTCTTCAATTTACTGGAATTCATAAACCACCTCTGCTCTGTGTCGACGAGCATTATCGTCCATCAGCAGGAAGTCTGGGCCCAAAGTATCTCGAAACAAGCGTACATGGGGTAACAAGATCTCGTCACGATACCTGGCATCGGTTAAACCTTGTCGGTTTACCGTACAACTTCCTGTAGAGGTGTTCGAGCAGTTATCATAATTGATCCACCTCCATATGACTATATTTCCAGAATGTTTGATGGCCGAAATCGAATTCCAGATTCTCTTCAAATTGGAATCCGTCGAGAATAGCTCTGAAGACCGAATCTGGACTTATCTGTAAAGAGGGCATTAGTCCACTGTTCGTCCATCCAACTGACATGTTGTTGGCTCCATTCTCGATATCTTTTTTTTTTGTGATCACGTGTCAGGGGTATATATAAAGCGGATCTCCGACAGTAAAGACCTCCCTGTTGAAGCCTTCTGTACACTGTTTGTCGCGATACAAATGTTCCAGTGGTTGCTGTGAGGTCAGATGCCAGTTGTTGTGCAATACAACACGGTTCCGTCTTGCCCTTATTGTCAAGTAACGATCCTCTCTTTGTGTGGTGACTCTTGGTCGTAATTGCCCTTGTCTTCGGGTTAGATTTTCTACGTCTACAAACTGTTACCACATCCAGGAAACAACAGAACGATACATATAGCCTAGTGACCACATCAGCTAGAGACTGTCCAGCTTACATTCTCCCTATCGTCCTACAACGCAGGGAGTCTGCCTGGCGTCTTCTCTGTGTCATACTGCACCTGAATGTTTACACAGTGAATGCTGAAGTGGGACTAAAGAGAGTAAACATAAAGTATCCTTTGATAGGTGCACTGACGTTATCACTTCATTGATTCTACAAAGACAGGAATGTTATCTCACATAGAGGATATGATTATACAGACATTTGCTTACGTTCTACTGCCACTTGGTTCTATTCTATTGTATATTGGACATAGTATGGCGAAATTTCAGTTTGTTGCTTTAATAACTAGTGTATATAATAACAGCTGCGGGAAAACAAAGCGAGCCGTTGGACAACCATCATAGTGAGGCGATGCTCCTTTATTACAATGCTTGACACAGCCCTCTCCAGATAGTTCGTGTCACTGTAAGGCCCGGGTAGCGTGTGACATGTAAAAAGTACCTATGTGGTGAGAGGCTAAACTGAGTTAATGGAACGGATGACACAGTAAGTTGAATAATTAAATATTCTATATTTCATTAAAATTATGTACAAACCGAATGTTGTATCAGAAGCAAACATTTATTTTGTACACTTTATTTTTTATGTTATTTATATTGTATATTGTTTACAGTATGCATATGATCTCTGCCATATTTCTTTCCTAAAGTCACAAATAAAGGAACATATAATAGCAAGATGGAACAATGTGTGGCTCAATAGTACCACAGGTACATTAACAAGACATCTGTTCTTTCCAAGTATTTATGACTGAATAAAATGCAAACACATTGTTCCAAATTTCATATTAACACAATTCCTCACTGGGCACGGAAAATTTGGCCAATATCTACAGAGATTCAACATCATAGAAAATGCGAGCTGTAATTGTGGAATTGGCAATCAAAGCGTAGAACATATTATATTTGATTGTCCATTGTCCTGGAATGAAAGATCATCATCATCTTCATTCATGGATTAGGTCTGTTGACCCGTTCCGACTTCAGCCCATCTCTTTCTAGGTCTGCCCACATCTCGGGTGCCTTTAGGTTTGTATTTTGTTATTTGTTTTGGATATCTATCTTCATTCATTCTGTCTATGTGTGGAATGAAAGATTTGAAATTATATATCTTCTAAATAAGAATGCCTGTTTACGTAAACTACCCATTACAGAAGTGATTATGACAGAAAAGAACTACAGACTTTTTAATTAAAATATATATACAGTCAATATGCCCATTTCACCAATAAATGTTTAAAATGGTCAACAAGTTTCTACAGCCAAGCTGTCATTATCTGGTCTTGAGAATGACAGCTTGGCTGTAGAAACTTGTTGACCATTTTAAACATTTATTGGTGAAATGGGCATATTGACTGTATATATATTTTAATATTGTATCACCAAGAAGATCAATTGTGTATTAAAGACTTTTTAATGTTTTTATAAACAAAATTCATAAAAAACTTTAATTTTAGATAAAAGAAAAATTATACATTGACACAAATTTGACAAAATATAACCCTAATGTACCATAGTTGAAATAGGGTTTATTCGTTTTGGATAAAAAAATTATACGTATATTCACATACATTTTATAGAGTTCTTCAATGTATATTTTGAGAGAGCTTGTAAAATAACACACTATGCTCATTTCGTGGTAAATATAAAAACATAATTCTTTCGTGTTATTTAGTTACGTCCTACGTTGATGCATAAAAAAACTTAATATATGACACGTTATCGTTCGATATGTACGAAAAAATAAAAAATAATTTAAGCTATAAAAAAGTTATAGTCGGCCACTGTGGTTATGCTCCTTGCCTCTGATTCCGAGGGTCGCGGGTTCAAACCCGACCGCGGTAGATGGATATTTTTTAGGATGGAAAAATCCAAGACGCAAGTCTTCCGGGAGGGACTTTAAGTCGTGGGTCCCGAGTCTCAAGATTTTCAGGCTCGTAGAATATCCTTAAGCCTGAACAAAGAGACCTTTAAGCAAAATTTACCGACCGATCTCAAACATCCTAGTAATACGTTAGTTGCACGCTAGATGTCTCATTGAGTCGGTGTGTTGACCGCATGCCACTCATGACATCTTTGAACAAATAACAACAATGGGCTACGCCATTCATCAATCAAAAAATTATACAAGTTCAAAATTTTAATATTTCTTAAATACACTTCGAAATTATAGCCTACATATTCTAAGTCAGGGACATGGTCTTCTGGAAAGAGTTTTTGACTACAGTTTAATAGGGCCCGTGTCCTATTCCCGATCAGATCAAAGTATTTTTTCCTTAAAGGGAATTATCCTTGTGATCGGAATTTATGTTTGGTTTTAAAAACTACCCTGGTGCTTCATCACTTATCACCCATCATATCATTTGGAGTAACGTATCTCCGCCATTCAGGCACCCCAACCTCAGAAGTAAGTTAAAATTCCGCCAATTCTAGGAGAGAATATCAGAAATGTCGCAAAACAACCTGGTGTCATTGGACAAATAAAATAAGTTAAATTTCGATCGGTTTTTATTTTCAATATAACACTTTTCATATTAAAGTTTCTGAAATTTTATATTCTATGTTTTTCTTATAGATATTCATAAAAGGTTCTCATTTTAGTTAGCTTCTATTTCAATATTTAATTTTGCAACTGTAAATTATAAAAGAAAGGCTAAGTATTAAATGTAGCATTATCTACAGCAGATATGCATTTTGTGCTAAATATAATTTACAATACATATAAAATTCAATATGTACAAATGTATCGTGTAAAATTGTCATAGATTGTTTAATTCTGGTTTCTGAATATCGTTAATGTCTGGCTATCATAAATGTAGCTACTTACATACTTACTCACTGGCACTATCGAACCCGTAGGTTCATGGCCGCGAGGACATAAGCTCTCCATACATCCCTATCCTGAGCTAATGCTTTCCAATCATTCCATGTATAATCTACTTCCCTCAAATCATAGTTAATGTTATTCTCCCACCTCATTCTTGGTCTACCAACTGGGCGTTTTCCCTCTGGCTTTCCTACAAGAAGCTTCCATACAAGTCTTTCATTCCCCATACGTGCAACATGTCCTGCCCATCGCAGTCTACGAGACTTAACTGTTCTTATTATATCTGGCTACCTATAAAGACCATGTAGTTCATTGTTATGTAGTCTTCTCCATTCACCTGTCTGTTCATCTCTCTTTAGTCCAAAGATTTTCCTAAGAACTTTATTCTCAAATACTTGTAAACTCCTCTCCTCCTTTAAAGTAAGAGTCCATGTTTCGCATCCATATAATATAACTGGTAGAATAATATTGTTTTATATATTTTCAGTTTAACGTTTTTTGAAAGAAGTTGGGACGTCAAGAGTCTCTGCAATGCATAATAGCACGCATTTCCAGAATTGAACCTATGTTTAATTTCTTTGTGCATCTCATTCCTATTTGTGATTATTGTTTCTAGGTATTTGAATTCAGCCACTTCCTCAAAATTTCCCTCATTTGTCATTAGCTGTGCATTTCCATTATATAATGAATTTCTACGTGTGATCATATATTTGGTTTTATGTAGCTACACAATATTAATATCTGTGACCATGTTTAACAGACAATTTGTAAGTTATTTCCTTAATCACGTCCATATTTATATGATATGGAAATGATAAACACCGGAAGTGCGTTTATAAATGATTAAAATAAATAATCACAATTTTATTTTTATTATATATATTTGAAATATTTGCAAAAACATTGAAGGAGACAAAACTAACATTTTGAAATATGAAAGATTTTACGCCTATTGTGTACAAATTACGAAAACATTCGGCAGGACTAGAAAACGAAGCTAAGCAATACAGGTACATACATACACACACACACACAAATATATATATATATAATTAGCAATTGCGCTGTCTTTGAATGTTGCCAGTAAGAAGGAGAGGATGAAATATGATCATCTCCACCTAACGTCATTAATTCTTAGAGCCTAACATAAATTAAATTAGGACTTCTAAACACCAAAATGCTAATATTACATAACTAACTAACTGGCACTACGAACCGTAGGTTCATGGTCACGCGGACATAAGCTCTCCATACATCCCTATCCTCAATGTTTTCCAATCATACCCTGTATAATCTACTTCCCTCAAATCATAATTAATGTTATTCTCCCACCTCATTCTTGGTCTACCAACTGGGCGTTTTCCTTCTGGTTTTCCTACAACAAGCTTCCATGCACGTCTTTCATTACCCATTCGTGCCACATGTCCTGCCCATCGCAGTCTATGAGACTTAACTGTTCTTATTATATCTGGCTTCCTATAAAGACCAAGTAGTTTACGGTTATGCAAGTATTCTCCATTCACCTGTCTATTCATCTTTTTTCGATCCCAAAATTTCCCTAAGAACTTTATTCTCAAATACTCGTATTCTCCTTTCCTCCCTTAAAGTAAGCGTTCATGTTTCGCATTCATATAATATAACTGATAGAACAATAGTTTTATATATTTTCAGTTTAATATCTTTTTAAAGGAGTAGGGACGCAAAGAGCCCCTGTAATGCATAATAGCACGCATTTCCAGAATTGAACCTATGTTTAATTTCTTTATGCATCTCATTCCTATTTGTGATTCTTGTTCCTAGGTATTTGAATTCAGCCATTTCCTCAAAAGTTCCATAATTTGTCATGAGCTGTCCATTTCCATTATATATATTTCTATGTGTGACTATAGTCTATACTTAGTTTTATTGATATTTACTTCCAGTCCCAATTTCTTAGTGTTACTCAATAGTGTGTGCGTGTTGGTCTGTAGTATCTCCTCGCTATCGCCCAATAGTACTACATCATCAGCATAAACTAACAGCTTATTAATACCATTGAGTTGTAGGCCTTCTTCATCCTCTAAAGATTTAATGGCATGCTCTATTACAAAATTAAATAGTAGAGGAGATAGTGCATCTCCTTGCTTCAACCCATTGTGGATTTCAAAAAGTATTCGAAAACTTTTTGCCTACTTGCACCCTACACTTTGTGTCATTTAGACACATTTGTATAAGTCTAACTAACGTTTTAGGAATTCCGAACTCCAGCAGGATACTATAGGCCTAAACTCCCTGTGTTTGAGCCTTTGGCATTGATTCCCTGAAGTAGTCCCCGCCCGGAGAATAGTAAATACACTACTATTTTATTTGCTTATGTTTAAATATGTATATGTTGTATAAATTTACTATGAACATGACCTCTCACTCCAGAACGTTTGAGACTCTCATGCATTCTTCCATTATTGAACGTTCACTGACACGAAAAAATGCTTTTTTATCTTGCGAAGTTATAACATGTATACCCTATAATTTAAATTTGATAAAAATATAAACTAGAAAATTGTGTGATAACACATTATTATTATTATTATTATTATTATTATTATTATTATTATTATTATTATTATTATTATTATTATTATTATTATTATTATTATTATTATAAATCAATAGTGAGAAGTACTGTCACATATGGAGCTGAAGTTTGGAAGTTCAACAAAAACCTACAACAAAAACTTACGTCGATGGAAATATTGATTTCGTAAGGAGAGCAGCAAGATGTTCATAATTAGAAAAAATGAGAACTACTGTCATACAAGAAAATATGAATATTATATATTCAATAGTAAATTATAGAAGATATAAGCAATTAAATTGGCATGGACATGTACGATGAATGCAAGAAGAAAGGTTACCCAGAAAAAGAATGGAATGGTGTACCTGGAAGAAGAAGGAAAGGAAGACCTCGAAACTCGTGGATGCAAGAAATAAGAATTGGAATGAAAACAAGAGGACTGGAGAACATGGAGATGTTGAATAGAGACGTGTGGAGAATAAAAGCACAGAAATATGTGTAAACACTAAAAATCTGTAGACTATATATATATATATATATATATATATATATATATATAATTATTCACAATCTCCTCTGATATAAAATTTTGTACTAGAGCAAGTGAAATCTTTAGAAGATAAAGAGAGCCTACAAATCAATGGTATTACTCGTAATAAGAATTTTCTGAAGACATAGTAGGCCTATTATTATAATTTAACCAGGAAATACTATAGAACCACAACATTACATTAAACAACATTAAGAAAATAGGTATTTAAGTAAATATCGATAAAACTAAATGTATACCTGATACATTGTACAATGGAAATGGGGAGCTAATAAAATTAGAAAAATTTTGAAGAAGTGATTCAATTAAAATACCTGTATTGCTCATTAGGGTGGGCCGAAAAATCTCATTTTTTTATTTCGAAGTTGTAATAGCGCGGAAAAGTTGCGAATTATATATGGAAAAGAAAATAAAAAAAACATATCAAAATCGGTTGATATCTTCCGTTCGCGCAAAGGCTCTTAAATTTGACAAAATATGAAAAAAAAACTTAATTTTTGCGATTATTTATTAATTTTTTTTATTTGATGTTTTTGTAATGTAAAAGTTTGTAACGTCTTTAAATAGAGCCTAAAACATTATATTTTAATTTGGTTTAGATCATTTGATATCTTTCAGTCATGCATAGGGCCTAAAATTTGTCAAAATATTGAAAATTTCACATTTTTACGAGTTTTTTTAATATCATTAATCTTTTTATACGTAATATTGAAGTGTTTTTATTTTTGAACATAAGAACGTTGTGTTTTATTATGGTGTGAATAAATTAAGAACTTCCGGTCGCGCAAATGACCCCAATGTTATAGAAAAACTACCTGAAAAAAGATTGACCTATGACACGATGGGTGATAACAGTAACAATGAGCATGGTACCTTTCGATTTACTCTATATTTAAAAGGCTTAAATATTTAAGTTACAGTACAGTTTTTAAACAATAAACTTACTTTTATAAAAACGAAAAACAGTTCTGAATTAATAGTCTATGTTAGTTGAATCTGTCCATTAGTAGTGTTCTCTACTTTATAGTCGAAGGTACTTCGAAGACTGATTTGCTGGTGAAGTTAGACGTGGATGATCCGGACAGCAGAGTGGTTCTCATAATCCGTCTCGAGATTCAGCTCCACAAACTTTTCCTGAGGCTTCCGTCACGAGTTTTACACAGCGTTCAACAGCCGGCGTATGAACTCGAAATTGCTTGAAAATAATGTTCCATTTAGGGATTGAGTTACTCTCAATGTGCGATTTGATCTCGTCGTCACTGATTTCTGTCAACAATGAGGGAGAAGGTAATTAACAGTTCATTCAGTTGATCATTTCTTAGTATTCTTGCGCATTGAAGTTGATTTTTGGTGGCGTGAATGTTCTTACAGTTTTTCTTTTTGCATCTATCTGGTTGCCTTCAGAATTCCTCGACGTCAGAGCTGTCTTATGTGTTTCTTGTCATCTTGAGTCATGGATAACAGTAAGGGTTCTGTGTTTCCGAAAAAACATTCCGTTCGATCACAGGGTCGACAACATCAAGCAAAGGTTTTGGCAAATACCTAGTAGATTTTATTGCATGATAAACAAGTTTCGGGCTGTCTGTAAAGTGTTTACTTGTTTTGACAGTAAATCACATTGGCATGTATGATTTCAATATAAACAAAACTAGTTCCTGAAGTTTAGGTGAGGGCTTTCTTCACTTATGAACAATCTGAGAGTTCTCTTTGCTTATGTCAACCACCTCGAATGTGCGAGGTGATTGACAGTATCTCGTAAAGCCAAATCTAGTCTCCAGGTTCCTGATTTTATTGCCTTTGAAATATCAAATAGGTATTGTTGATCTTTGCGAAGCACATTTATGTCTATCTGTGTGATCTGACAATCAATACTCTGGACGTTATTTATCAAATACCAAAAATACGTAAAAATGTAACTTTTTTATTATTTTGGCAAATTTTGGGTCTTATGCGTGACCGCAACTGATCTAAACCAAATTAATACACAATGTTTTTAGGCTCTATTTGAAGACGTTACAAACTCTTTCATTATGAAAATGTCTAATTAATTTTTTTTAAATAATCGCAAAAATGAAGTTTTTTCTTATTTTGTCAAACTTTAGAGCCTTTGCGCGAACGGAAGATGTCAACCAATTTTTATATATTTTTTTGGTCTATATAATTCGCAACTTTTCCGCGCTATTACAACTTCGAAATAAAAAAAAAATGTTTTTTCGGCCCACCCTATTGCTCATTAACACTATCAAACCATAAGTGATAGCCGCGCGTACGTAAGCTCTCTATACAATTCTATCCTCAGCTAATTTTTTCCATTAACCCTCGAATAATTTACCTCCATCAAATCGTGGTATTGCCTACCTACTTGGCGCTTTCCTTCTGGTTTTCCAATGAATTGCCATGCCCATATTTCATCCTGATTCGCGCCAATGTCCTGCTCATCCCAGTCTGCGAAACTTGATTGTTCTTATTTAGTCCGGTCAAAATAGACATTTCAATTTACAAAAATTCGCATAGAGCTGAAAATTGGCACACATGTTGGGAACACCATTATAAATGAAATGTGAAATGTCCCCATCGATACCACATCTACAAAAAAAGTTATTCAAGGTCAAAGTTCGCGAATATGGATTTTTTGCATTTTTCAGCCAAACGGCAAGTTTTATCATAAAAATAGGTCAGACAAAAGTTGTAGATCATGCAATTGTCTACACAAATTGTTCTTATACTTTTTTTCATAAGAATCACCATTCTTGAGCTATCGCGATTCTAAAATTTGAAGAAGTCGTTTTCTACATAATATGCACACATTACCGCACGTACTTGGTGCATTTTTTTAATGTGGTGTCTTCGAAAGGTATACTCCACGATCTATTGTGATTAAGTTTTATTAATTAATATTCCATTAATTAACAAATGGCACTATTGGGAATGATTTAAGTGACAAAACATATTCTTAATTCCAGGATTATGTTAATCTGACTGATAATCTTCGAATTATACTTCTTCGATTTCTTCTTCTTCTTCTTGGATATTTGTTAATTGTTCTCAGAAAGATGTATCAGTTGTTTTCTCATTGAAATCTTACAAATCTTCATCTCTTCCATTTGATTCAACATTGGAGTAAGACTGGCCTTGAGAATTGGTACATACTGGCGAACAAAACAATCCGACATTTTTACAGCCACATTTTGCACTACAACACTTTTTGCAATTGCAAAAAAATGGTGTTAAGAATATTTGTGGAGCAGGTGCGAGTAACGTTTGAATTGGTTCCTAAGTATTATCTATTAATTGGCCCAATTGCAGTTTTGATTTGAAATATGTAGGCTAACAGCAGTCATAATAATCTGGTTGATATTAGTACATACTAGTTTTAATAATTCTAGTTTTTAAGAATTACTTGTTCCAAAAAATAAGTCAATGACTCCGGAATATCGCTGTTAATATTTTCAAACATTCGACTAGGCGGGGGGCAATAGGTATTATCAAATACTAAAGATTGAATGTCCTCTCGAATGATTTCTGCTACAGTTTTGATTATTCTAAATCGTTCTTCCTTTTCATTTTGACTTTTTTCTCATACCAGGCTTGATTAAGAATATCGTGATGATCATACTTCAACTTCATTGATCTATTATCTAAAGCTGGATTTTTACAATTATTTTTTAAATCTTCCAATGAAAATTGACAGTCATCACTTTGTACTTCCCTTATTTAAGCTACAGTCAAAGTATCCATGTTCATTATTAATGTTTTATAAAATGCAGAGTGTGCACCCGTCTTACGTTCCCCAAATTATTTATGTGAGCAGGATTTCTCAACATTGACAAATATAAATAAATAAACCAATCGCTTGAATCGACCGACACTCTAGCGAACTGAGGAGCTGGTGTCTAGAATAAAAGCTCAAATAACCCAACTAATCCGTCAGAATCAATTAAATTCATATTTTTTCATGACTATTTAATTCATGCCCCAAATGGTCATTCACGTTTCAATGAATTTTGTTTTACAACCAATCACAGTCGTGTTTAACCTCAATATTTATCAACTTAAGTTTATCATATTAAAGAAAGCTCCTCCTCTTTAATATTCTGAACAGGTCACAGCATTAATTTGCAGAGACTGACTCTCTAAGAAATGCGTTGAATATAGCAGTTTATATATTAAGATGCAAAAAGACGAGAATGCATGTAGCTCCCAGATTGAATATATAGTGCGAACCTGTTACCGCTTGCGGGATATAATAGAAAAAAATTGTAGCAATTGATTATACCGCACTAAAAAGAAACCACTGTTCTAACTTTCTTAAACGTATTATTTCCCACGTATTTACGTTCCAGAAAAATATAATTGACGTATATGTACATGTTAGGATATCAGAAATTCATTAATAACCTATAATGTTGGTTATAATATACAGTTTGATGTATTTCATTTTTTCTCCACTAGGGTGCATTCTTACAATATTGCGATCCTATTTGGCTATAAATAATATGATCTGATTGCAGTGGATGAACAAATGAAATATAACAAACGTTTATCATTTCTTTTCGAACTTCGTCGTTTACATTAAATATATAAATCTTTAAAAATAAGTATATTTCAATAACGAGTTGTGAGTAAATAGCTTAATTGTATTCATTAAATAGTCCTAACAAATGCCACTCTTGATTTACAAATTCTGTAGATAAATTGAACATCATTCGTGACATTACTTATAATAAAGTAACATTGTTCCATAAAATGTAGATGATATTAATTTTATAATAAAATATTAATTTTATAATAAAATATTAATTTTATAATAAAATAATAATTTTATAATAAAACTAGAAATAGAATTCAAACGCTGTAGAGCTATTGTTAAGAGGGAAATAAGAAAGAGACATAGGAAAACATGGTTAAATTTTGTTACACATTTAGAATCAGATTTGCATAAGCTCCAACCTAATGCCTTCAAAATATTAAAACATTTGAATAAAGATATTAAAGAATCTACCAAAATTAATTGCGGAGTAACAAAAAAGAGATTTTTTAAATTATTATAAAAGTCTTTGGACTGACAATAGCTATGAAGATACAATTTTCCGAAATAATAATGAGACAGATTCCATAATATCATTGGAAGAATTGAACAATAGTTTAAAGAAATTAAAAAATGGGAAGGCAACTGGCACATATGGCTTGAATTCTGAATTGTACAAATATGCAGGCAAACAGTTCCATGAAAGACTGTTGTCCTTCTTTAATAATGTATTCAAAAATGCAGATATACCACAAGAATGGAAGACAAGCATTGTTATACCCCTGTTCAAGAAAGGAGACAAGAGAAAAATGGACAACTATAGGGGAATCAGTTTGTTAAACACATGCTACAAAATTTATGCAGACATTTTAAATGGAAAATTGAAAAGTTTCAGTGAAACATTCCTTATGGAATGTCAAAATGGATTTAGGCAAGGACGATCTTGTATTGATTCAGCATTTTCTGTTAAACTATTGCTTGAAAAAAGAAGAGAATTCAACTTAGAAACACATCTTGCTTTCATAGATTTTGAAAAAACATTCGACACAGTCAAGAGATCAAAACTCTTAAATATATTGGAAGACAGAAATATGCCAAATTTACTTCGGCAGAACATACAAAATATTTACAAAGACAACACCATAAAGATTAAATTAAATAACAGATTTTCTGAAGAAGGAATTATAAATCGTGGTGTGAGACAAGGCTGCCCCCTATCCCCAACACTCTTTGCAATTTATATCAATGAAGTAATATGTTGCTGGAACAAAAAATATAAATTTGGAATAAGAATATCAGAAAATAGAAAATTAAACACCATACTGTTTGCAGATGACCAAATAATAATAGCAAATTCCGAAGATAATCTACAGAAAGGTCTGAATGAACTTAACAAAATTACAGAAGAATATGGATTAAAGATATCTACAGAAAAAACAAAAATTATGGTATTTCAAGGTGTTGATCCTGCCAGAAGTAAAATTGTACTGGACAATAGCATTTTGGAGCAGGTGAATAATTTTACATATCTAGGATGCAATATCTCATATGAAGAAGAAAAAGATGTAAATGCAAAAATATCTAAATTTTTAAGAATTTTAGGGTTAATGAATTCTATCTTCAAGCCACAGTTAGTCCAAAAGCATTCTAGACTGAAAGTGTATAAAACACTGGCTCTTCCAACTCTTTTGTATGGTAGCGAAGTATGGACGTTGAACAGAGACTTAGATCTGCTGAAATGAGATATATTCGGAGGACTGCAGGATACACACTACTAGATCACAAAAAAAATGAAGACATTTTGGAAGAATTACACATGGAATCCTTAGAAAACAAAATTTCTGATTATAAGTCAAGATGGATGCAACATGTTCATTGAATGGAAGATCACAGAATACGCAAACAAATGTTAAGATATCAACCTGCAGGAAGAAGAAGACCAGGATGTCCACTCAAAAGACTTTTGGATGGTGTTTCTCTTGAGGCCGAAACAGGTCAGCAAGTGGCCTAAATTCGTGAATGTACTATGATGATGATGATGATGATAATAATAAAACTGGTCTATTTAATGAGTGATAATTACTATCGTTTATTTTTATATAGTGATATAATTTGAAGTAAGGCCAAATCTATGGGCACCTGTTTGTGTGAAAAAAAAGTATTTAGAGGGGGGACGCGAGAAAAAAAAACATTGAATACAATTGATGCAGACGATATTGAAATTGCATCGAAATTACAATTGAATATCAAATAGAGTCGAAATCAATATTTATATATGAACTGGCAAACGAAAGTTTACAATATTGTCCAATATGAAAATGTTTAAACAAGCGTAGTTATATTAAAATGGCAGTGTTATAAAATAAATGTATCAATATTACAACAATAAAGTAGATACGCATGTTAACAATAATCTCGTCTAGCACGTTCCCTATATAAATAAAGACAAACCACGTCGATAATCCATTAGCTTGAAATGTCGGCAAGCTCTAATTGCGAAAGGTAGTCGATATACTGCCTACGAATAATTCATATATTTCTCACACTGGTATAATCTTGTTTTATGTGGATTATTCCCTGTAAATCCACATTTCTGCACGTATATTAAGGCCTAGTTAGAAAATCTGGTGTTAAATATCAAATATCAAAATCCTAACTGAGCTCTACAATTAGGACCGATGTTGAACCATTCCGGTTACGTTGTCCAACAGCTGCTGTTTTCAAAAGTCTTATTATGTCCCTTGATTGAGAGTTTTCATTAATTTTGGAAGATAATCCCGTGTCAATCGTTAGATTTATTCAAACCAGTGGTTTTAGTATTAAATTATATTTAATCTAAAACTGGTGTCCACCGCTGTGGTCTCGGGATAACGTCGGTCCCTCGTAAGCAGCGGGACTGGGTTCGATCCCCAGTCAGGAGAAGTTTCCTCGGTGATTTTTTCGTTTTTTTCTTTTTTTTTTTTGCAGCTGCAAGACAAATGTCGGAAAACTTTAAGGTCCAAACGATTCTCGAACGTTATCTGACCATCATAACCACCATCTCCGTGTTTAGTACGAATGAGCTGTTTATACGCTTTATGAACACATGCGAAATGAAGCTCTCAACACACCAGCAATCACTGAAACCATCGTAATATACCAAAATAATTGGCATGAACACCTCCTTAGAATTCCAAACAATAGACTACCTCTGCAGCTATTCAACTACAGACCCACAGGGCGAGGAGACCCTGGAAGACCTAAGAAGTGATGGAGGGACAAATTTATATCCTGAAGCGGAACAGGCCAAAGGCCTAATCCGCGATTGTTATTGATGTTGATGAGGAAGATGGGTGAATGGTTTATTTCGTCTTAATGTTGTGTTGTCTCGGAAGAGGCCTTTACATTAAGGTGAACACTCGTTCAGGGAGGCTGTCCTTGAGGGTAAAAAAAAAAGTGTGTGTGATCCATGGTTTAAAAAACATTTCCCGACACGTCGAGCCACTGTAAGGCCCCAGAGGCGTGTGGCGTGTAAAAAGTACCTATACTGTGAGAGGTTAAACATGGAATGAAACCTAAAACTGGTGTGAGTTTTAATTAATTATAATTTTCTCCGCTGATCTTGTTGTCGTGCTTTTTTCATAGTCTATGTCAAACATATTTGAAAAAAAAAACTAGTAAGTATTTTTATTTTATAAAAAAGCTCTCTGTAGATATGGCATAATAACTTTAGCGTTTACATTGGAGGGAATAGTTTGATAAAAGCGTTATTACATTGTTCCACATAATCCCGGAACAGTTAAAGTCAACCCCTGCTGCGTCATTGTTACAAACACATGCATCCCATGTGTTACCAACAGGAATCCCTCGGCTTAATACCAGCAGAACCTGCAGTTCAATGCAAGCCTGGAAAACTGTTTATCATCCTTAACCCAACCTCTACCAGAAATACTTACTCAAGTTGTTCAGGTAACCGCAGGTTGTTGGTCTCTCTAATCATGAACTACTAACTTGCTTTAAAGTTATTACAAGCCGTTAGGGAAACAACACCTCTTTTTCAAATAAACAAAAACAACTTACATTAATAAACCTAAACTATATTAAATTCTATCAATGTTAGTAAAAACGTTGGTTTTTATGTGCTGGGCAAGTAATAACTAAGTTTCTCAAAATTTTCCTATTTATAAGAATTGCTTATACAAAATAATTTGGATCCACATACTGTTAAACAATACATAGAGTTAACATGACTTTACATGAGACAAAATAAGTTTCAATTCAAGGACAAATTTTATGAAAAAAAGAGAGGAACAGTAGTGGGCAATTCATTGTCATCTTTCCTGGCTAACTTTTTTCATGAGCCGATTTTTAAAAAATTCTATAAACTGAAGTAAAATAATAACAAATTGTTTCAATAAATTGAATATGCAAGAAATATGGTTGCTGTCAGACTTGGAAGAGATATCAAAAGGATTTGCCAACTAAGAGTCTAGGAGGCAATTTTAATAGAGAAGCAGGAATCAAATTGTGCAAATTAAAATGACAGTTGTCTCTTTTTTCTTCGGGGATTACGGAAAATTCAGTACTGAATTTTCATGCAAATGAATCGTTTCCAATGTTCAATAGTTATTTAAGATTTTTAAATTTCTGTATACCCCTCAGGGATCCCCATCTAGGGGATATGTGGATGCTAACCACAAGGTGCTCAAGCTGAGCAAAACATTGCTTCCACTTACTTGTGTTTTGCTCCTTACTTTTATCTTTAACCGATTTGGTATTTCTTCCACTTACTTATACCAGACTCTTTTAACTTTACTATCTAACCTCTCTTGGTTAACTCTTGTTTTTTTGACCCCAACGCTATTAGGGCAACTGAGGGCTAGGGAGTCTTTCCTTTCGTCCATATCTTCTTTCCTTTATTTTATTTTCTTCTCCAGAAAAGCCTGACCAGAGGCTATAAGATGGCAGCCCCCATCACTGGTCTTGCCTTCCTTTGGCCAGCAACCAATGGAAGGGACTATTATTATGCTTTCAAGTCTTATACGAGAATTTCCCGGAAACGCTGGAGGATCGTAACAGGCCTTGGCCTAATACTTGGAAGGAAGAAGAAAGAAAGAAGAAATTTCTGTATATGTACAAAATACAAATGATATCACATAAGATATGAAAACGTATCAAAATATAAAAAAAATGATAAACTTCATTTTGAATATATAATTTTCATTCACCAATTATCCTTTAATACTTACTCGGGTCTCAAAGAGGATTACGCAGTTTTCTTACATCAAATGTTATTTTTTCAAATGCCCCAGATTTGTCTTTCGACATTCCTGGTTTCTCTCCTGGCATGGCGTATTTGTAATCCACTTCTGAGGTTGGGGCGCCTGGAAGGCGGGGTTACGTTGCCCCGATGATATGATGGGTGGTGATGATGATAATGGTGCACCAGGAGAGTCCCTAATCCTAAGCGTAACCTAAGATGAATATGAATGATGATGACTGCAATGGCCATATGATTTCGGGGACCGTTTGGGCCTTAAAGTTTTCCTGACATTTGACTTACAGGTGAGGAAAAACTCCGATAAAAACCTCACCCAGACAAACTGTCCCGACCGGGGATCGAACCCGGGCCCGCTGCGTGACAAGGCAGCACGCTACCCCGAGACCACAGCGGTGGATGTTGTTTCCTCATTTTGGTTACAACAAAACAATTTTTGAAGCACTATTTTATTTTTGCTTCAGTATTCGATTATCTTTATGTTTAAACTCTGATATTTATATTTAAAAATTGTAATTAAATTATATTATAATTACTGTATGATATATTAGCTGCTGATGATCTAATTTCTGCTACTTCAATTCTTAAAAAATACCCACGTTTTATATTCATATTTTTCGTTACGAGCTTCTGATATTGATTTATCATGTTTGATTGTATGTTTACTTTGTTATGTTCTTTTGATAGAACAAATTAATTTTGAATATATTAGAGTTCAGATAGTTTGTGTAAGATCCTTTTTTCAAGATAGCAACAATTATTTAATCCTCTAATTAAATAAATTAATATAAAGCTTATACGACCAGTAATTTTATTATAAATGTCAGTCACAACAGTTTAGCGTAGCCTTAGACAGTTGAATGGCGGTGATTTATTACAGGTAACTAAGTGTAACCTCTCTACAGAAACTGTTCAGAAGCTTCTCTAATTTAAAACCATCTTCACTTTACCCTAATCACCTTCAAGTTTGTAATATATTAAATCATATTAATATAAACTGCAACATATATCCTATGGTACTCCTCATAGATCATGAGAAGCTATAAAGTTCGTACTTTATTACGTTCTTGGAAGAAAATGAAAAGTTCGCGAATTTTAATACTTTATCATCTCTACGATAGGACAATACACATGTTCAAACTTACGTGTTTCATAACTTCTATTCTACAAAACTTGTAATTTAGAAAAAGAAATAATGGTTTTCTTATTAACTGTAGGAGAAATGTCAACATTAGAAACTACGTAACTTCATACAAATTTTACAGTTTTACGAAGTCTTAAGAGGTAAGTAATTTTTCATGTCCACGACACTCTTTCTTGAAGAGGCAGATGAAATATAAGAAAACAAATATCCAGAAATACATTATGTAAATATATTGCTGCTTTGTTTAAAGAAAGATCTCTATATGGTTTTCCTCATAATTCCTATTCGTTTAAAGTTATGCAAACTTAAGAAAGAATCGTTAACTAGAATAGATAGGTTCAGATTAAGACCTTGACAGGTAATCTTATTTTAGGTTTATTGTATATATCCACTTTTACTTTATGGGATTAATGAGATGAAATCCACTCTAGAGTGATGTGTAGTCTTCAAGAAGTTTCCAACCTCTTTTTCATTCCCTATACGTGCCACATGGCCTGTCCATCACACTATACGAGACTTAACTGTTCTTATTATATCTGGTTTCCAATAAGGATCACGTAGCTCCTGTTATGCAGTCTTCTTCATTCACCTGTCTGTTCGTCTCTCTTTGGTTAAAAAAATCGTAAGAACTTTATTCTCAAATAGGCCTACTCGTAATATTATCTCCTTCCTTAAAGTAAGACTGTTTCGCATCCATGTAATAGAACTGGGAGATTAACAGTTTCATATGTTTTCAGTTTAACATTTTTTTTAGAATAGTTGGGTTAACAAGAGTTTCTGTAGTGCGTAATAGTACCTCATAACCATTTTTAGAATTGAGCCTATATTTCTTTCTGCACCTCATTTCTGTTCGAAATTATTATTCCTAGATATTTGAATTCAGCCACTTATTTAAAATTCCCCTCATTTATCATTAACTGCCCATGTCCATTATATAATGAATTTATACACATGGCCACATATTTGGTTTTATTGACATTTACTTCCAGTCCAAATTTTATTAGTGTTATTCAATAGAAATTGTGTGTTTGGTCTTAATATCTTCTAAAATACTACATCATCAGCATATATTAATAGCTTATTAATACCAATGTGTTGTACACCTTCAGTATCCTCTAAATATTTAATATATTCTCCTCTGTTTATAATTATATACAAGAGGACGAAGATCACTGGGCCGTCCTATGAAACGCTGGAGGGAAAATTTTCTATAGGATCGTAACAGGCCTTGGCCTAATACTTGGAAGGAAGAAGAAGAAGACAAAACTGAATAGTAAAGGAAATAGTGCATCTCCTCGCTTTAACCATTGCGAATTAGAAACGAATCTGAAAACTCCACATTCATTATAATTTATTACGTTGTCATTATATGGCGTAGATAATAAGTATAGATACCAACATATTTTTCTTATTTTTTTTTAAACTGAAAGTAATAAGATGACCGTGCAGTTGTTGCAATCAGTTTTACCTCCTTTCTTATGATTTCATACAATAATCGATTCTTTTCACTTATTTGGAAGAGCTCTCTTTTTCCAAAATTATGCAAAGTACTCTATATATCTTGTCCATCAAATTTTCTCTCCCTGTCTTCAGTTCGGCTGGGATCCCATTTGAAACTAATGATTTACACATCTTTAATTTTCCTATTCCTTTAATTTTCGCCATTTCAACTACTAATTCACTTGTCTCTGTGACTTTTCTGCTATGTGTAAATCATTTTCCTGAACATCCTGTTCTACGTTAATAACTGATTAAAGAAATGATTCCTTCTATTTAATTTGCACCTGTAATCTGCAATTATTTGGCTAATGTAACCAATTAATAGCTTTCTCTACAATGTCGGGGCATTCCTCATCAAACCATTTCTTATTGTGCCTATTTTTTAAAATAATCTGCGCTTTCTGATGAAGATACTCTAATAGAATGTCTTATACTCTCCACCCTCTTCTTATATGAGCTTATTCTTCACTATCCGCATTTTCATCTGAAATCTCCATCTAACATGGTCACTCTGTGACTCCTCATCCAATTGTTTGCTTTTATAAAATCTATCTATCTTGTTCAGAAGGGATACTGAAGAATTTTCACTTATCTGGAATTATTTTTTAGAGCTAATTTATAGGTTATGGAACTCGTATATTAAAGTAGATTATTTTAAGTCTAGTATGGAGGATATTCTGATGCACTCGAAAATCCGAAAAAATGCATGAATTTTTCGAAAAATGGCTTAAAAAATCGAAAATTTTGCAAAACTTTTTTTGTAAAAAATTACATAAATACATTAATTTCAAAAATATTTTAACGAATTCCTCGAACTTTTATTTAAAGAAACCGGAATTTGAAAGTTGAAAAATATGAAGGAGTATGACATTTTCCATCGTTCTTGCTACCTGAGGGCAGTCCTTACTTTGTGAACAGATTACTGCATTTATGTAGGAAAGACTGCTGCTGCTAATCTTGAAGCAGTGCTTTGTGAAATTAGTAAAGTTCATGTAGGTAAGGACAACATTTTTCTCACTTACATCAAATTATCAAATATAGTATGATACAAGTATGCTGCCAGAACATCGTGTGATGCTGAGCATAATTTTTCATCGTGCAAAACAATTCTTGATTACATATGTGAAGTCTGTTTTTCTCTAGCACTTCACAATTTTATTATAATTACATTTTTAATTTTTATATATTTTTTTAATTTAGATACATTTACTTGATTTCATTATTGCTTCTCTAGATAAATGGGATCATATATGTTGAGACACATGGCCTCGTTAATAATAATTTCATAAATCTTTTGTTTTAACATTTTAGTAAGTTATCTTCTCACCAGGGCTATACTTTAACAGTCTTGGTTCAGATATAACATATAGCTATGATTGGGATATACATAATAAATTAAACCGATATCAAATGACGAGCGACACCATAAGAAGAACCCTCCGAAAGACTCGAAGAGAAACTCAGCTCAGGTTTTATAGAATTATGCCTGTTCCTGTTCTTTTATATGGATCTGAATTTTGGGTACTTGCAAAAAATATATCTCACATATTGAAGCCTCTGAAATTAAATTTTTAAGATCCGTAAAAGGATGTTCACGCATGGATAGATTACATAATGAGTCAATAAGAAATGAAATGGAGATATTTTCAATACTCGATAAGCTACAAGAGCACAACTACCAATTAAAGAACATTTAGACAAAATGGACAATACATGATTAAAACTATCAACACCTACAAACCGCATGGAAAAGGATCTTTGGGACGGCCATGGAAACGATGGACTTGAGACCGGAACAGGTCGCATTGACCTAATCTTGGAAAGGAAGAAGAAAAAGAAGAAAACTGAATTTTTGCCTATTCTTGCATTAAAAAATCCTAAAATAATATTCATATGATATCGTGAAAGACTATCAAATATGCATTTTAATTCGTCATAGAACTCATCCTTGATCTTGCCATCCTTCTGCAAGGCCGTGAACATTTACGATTCCAAAACTATGTCGTTTGCCCTTTAGAATTATATGATGTCCTATATCTGATTAACTTAATACATAAGAATAACTGCTAGGATCCTCCTTCGGACTAAAAAAACCCGTTCCGAATTCAGGTATCGCTGCACCCTAGAGTATAATGTAAAACGTCCTAATTCTTTCTCCTGGCTATCTAGCTTCCTATAAATCTACTATATCAAGGGTGATTTAACTAATTCCTTGTTAATATGTATAGTGTCCCACTAATATACTAACATCCTAACATTCCATATTCCTATAAACATATCTCTAGTTAGAGCCTGTGTATTGGAATCCCTTAATAGTCCTCACCCAGAGACCGCGTGGAGACTATTTTACCCCATAAAAAATTACCACAGTTGAACCTATTTTCCGCATTTATTTACGGTTGTATTTTTACGACAAAGTATTGTCACCCTTTCGACAAGGCACTTTTTTCGTCAGGCTTATCGCCTTTGATCTGTCCGGCATGGGTAACTCTTTCGACAGCAATGCTACCATCGACATAGCTCTCAAGACCATTTAAGCACGCAAGCTACTCCACCACTACAAATAAATATACCATGGAAGGGATTATTTTATTTTCTCTCATAAAAATTTGTAGCCTACATTGACCTATGTTTGGTAGGCCATAAAGAAAATATTTCCAATGAAAAACTTGGATGGAAAACAATAGTAGGCTTACATAACATGTATGTAAACAAAAATAACGTGTATATTTAGCATCCAGTGTTACGTAGTACTAATTATATCAAACTTCAAATATGTCCCTTCGTTTTCACCGATCAGAACCTTCATTCCACCGTATCTCCATTTCATTTTATTTCATTTAACTTCGTTACATTTCATCGACCTATCTAACAGTACGAAAACCCTGGTATTTCAGCGCCATTGTATGTTACATATCTTCATCTCATCCCATGACTTGGCATTAGGTGATGGGGTACGAGTTTTTTTTTAAACAAATGAATTATAGGACATCAGCGAATCCAAAGCATTATAAATTACGAAAATATCCCTACCATTCTCCTAAATGACAAAAATATCCCCTACAGCTCAGTAGTAAAAAATATGGGTATCTATATGGACCAACACCTAGACTGGAAAATCCAGGTGAATAATACCTGCAAGAAAGTGTTCTCAATTCTTCACTCCTTAAATAGTTTTAAAAACTTCCTTCCTACAAAATTAAAACAAATACTTGTACAGACTCTTATAATGCCACACTTCGACTACTGCGACATATTACTGACTAATCTGACAACTGATCTATCTGACAGACTACAGCGTGCTCATAATGCGTGCATTCGATTTATATTCAATCTCCGTCGTTATGACCACGTGTCTCCTTCATTTCAGGCCTTATCATGGCTACGCTTAAATGACAGAAGAACTTTACATTCACATACCTTACTATTCCAAATTCTGCACACATATTTACCAACTTATTTAACAACACGTTTTCAACATTTATCGGCTCATCACAATTTAGGAACAAGATTACAAGACTCTTCTTTACTTTTGATACCACAGCACAGGACCTGTCTGTACTCTGAACTCTGTACTCTGAATCACAATATCTATGGCTAGAGCATGGAACTCACTTCCCAGTCATGTCAGGGACTGTCAATCGCTATCATTATTTAAATCCAAATTAACTAATATCTTAAGTTCGACACAATGAAAACATTAACTGCATAACAACTATATAGAGCATTCTATTAATAATCATCTAGGAAGCTACTTACTATATTTTATATCATTTTAATTTTATTATATTCTATGTTTTTGTTAGTATTAGCTAGTATTAGATCACATCATCAGTGTATTTTGTTTAGTCTGTATTTTAATAATATCTCAAAATTGTAATATGTGCGTAATTTTTGTATAATTTTACTATTCGCTGGTTGAGTGGAAGAGAAGGCCTTATGGCCTTAACTCTGCCAGTTAAAATAAATCATTATTATTATTAAATCATTATTATTATTATTAACTCAGAATGAAAAAAAAAGAACACTTAGATTCACTGAATTATTTCTCGTGAAAGGGAATTAATATTTCTATGACCACTGTTATCTCTTCACCATCATCATCACCATCATCATCATCATCATCAGCCATGTAAATAATAGGTCATATGGCTTGTTACGGTCTCAAAGATAAATTTTCCATCCAGCGCTTTTTTGGACGTCCCAGCGATCTTTTGCCTTGGGGGCAGTAACAAAACATGGCTTTTGGAATTCTGTGAGATGGAATTCGTTGAAAATGGGCTTTCCAGTTGTTCCGGCAGATTTGTAGGTGATGGAGAATGGGTTCTACTTCCAACTCTTCCACAATTCCCTCATTTCTTTTATGGCCCCACTTTGTATAACCTGCTGTATAGTGGATTTGCATCTCATTTGCTGTTATTCGGCTTTATACCACTGTTATCCATCAGCGGCAAATAACTAAACTCGGGTAAAATTTTGAGAAAATAAATATGTATGAGAATTAAAAATATATATATAATAAAAGTTAGAATAATATTTAGTTTACATTATATTTTACATGAATAATTTGTATGGAAATTTATATAAATGTCAGAGGGAGTTATTAATGCAGTATGAATGGGAATTTGATATTTTCTAACAGTAATTGTTGCATATGATGAATGACACCGTTGCCTTGGGGGTAGAATCCGATATTCTCATGTGCCACGTTCCTCTTACAAAATCGTTTTTCATGCAATCCCATCAGTTTACGGGGACATTAAAATGTAATTTTTTTTGAACGCCCGCTTATTCCTTTACAATAGACGCAGTTTTATGTTTTTACCATCCAAAACACGATATTCTCAAACACGACACCATTTAATGTTCACGTTTACTTCATGTAGAATATCAGTTCAACTTGTGCAAGTTGGATATATTATGTTTATGTTTTTATATCTAATTATTATATTTCTATATTTAAATTTTAATTACTCCTGCATGTCAAAATTATGTTCATGGGAGTGCGAGAAACATATATTTTTTAGTAATTAAATATCTTACGAAAATTTTGGACTAAAGAGAGAAGAACATACAGGCGAACGGAGAAGATTTCATAATAGTAAGCTACATGGTCTTCAGGGAAAATCAGATGTAATAAGAATAGATAGCGAGGGACAGAACATATGGCACGAATGGAGAATTCAAGAGGGATATGAAAAACCAGAGGGAAAGCGCCCAGAAGGTAGACCAAGAAAATAACATTAACCATGTTTTGAGGGAGTTAAATTGTACATTGAGATGGTTTGGACAATTTAAAAGACTGTGAGAAAACAAAACTCCGAAAATAATTTTGAAATTGAATGCAGAAGACTAGAAAAGAGGAAAATCCCAGGAACAATGGATGGATGGGATCGGAAGAAGTATGAATAGAATGGAAATGAGAGAAAAAAATGCACGAAGTCAGCAAGTTTTGGAATAATAACATTATTTTAGATTAAGGGATCAACTACTGTAGTATAGAAAAAATACCTAATAAAAATTATACATGGATGATTCCAAAACATTAGATTTAGATAGGGACCTAGAGACAGGTTATGTCCGCGGGGCCATGAAATTCCGGATTCAATGGTCCCGGTGTTAGTTTTAACTGCTACTTGCCATGCACGTGATTCCTTGTTCTATTTATTTTTAATTATTTTAAAGGATGATGTAATTGAAACCCAACCACAGAATGTTCTATTATTTCAAATGTTGTAGAGAAATGAACTCTGAAGGCCATATGCATGGATTCAATGTAAATTCTACACATTAGATATGATGAGGAGCTAACTCTTCTGTTAATACTCCCAGCCGGGCCGGCATACGGCACACACTTAACAATTTGCACATATACATATATTGAGGTACAATTTTCTCAACTTATGCAATAAGTAAGAAAGTTAAATATTTAATTCAATTATCCGACTGGAACTAGGACGCACAGCGGTCTAAAAAACCCACCAATACATGAGACGCATACGTTAGGGGAGTTGTAAAATAAATCGTAATCCGCTACTTGTCCCAACACTAAGAAACTTCTAAAAATATCTATTTGCCCCCGGCTCTTGGAAAGGAACGTATACCTGTTGTGCAGTAAGAAAATGCTTATGAGACAGGTTAAATGACTGAACTACAGTCTTTACTTAATAATGGTATCTCTAAGCTCACATCATTAGCGCCGCAATACAAATCTGGGCATGGAAGAGCTAACACATTTTGCTCTGTAGTATCTTATTTTGGTGTTCAGGCACTTATATATGCAGTAACTCTACGACACGGGGTGTAGTGTTTTACTTCCTTTCCAAAGGAAGCCATGCTCAGCATTTTTATGCCCACGAAAATCTATTGACTGCGTCCGAGTGTGAACCAGCGAATATCGGAAATAGACAAAGATTTGGTAACTATGAATCCACGATGGCAGCCATGGCTGATATATTGATCCATTAGAGCTCAAAGTATTTGTATTGCTTGTCCCTGAATGGGTTATGAGAGATAGGAGCCATCGGTATGAAGATTAAACGAAATGTTAGAACCGCCTATTCTTCTGAATACAGAAAGTACTTTTTTAATAAAACAACTGACTAAAATATTATATATATATATATATATATATGTGTGTGACATGAAAATAAACATAAATGCCTGAGTTGGGATATGAAGCTGAGACCTCTAACTTTTATACGTTAAATGTCAGTTTTTTATTAAATTCCCCAGATTGTGATTGGGACATTTCTGGTGTTCTCTCATGGCATTGGCGTAATTGTAACCCACTTCTGATATTGGGGCGCCTATAAGGCGGGGGGTTACCCTGGCCCGATGATATGATGCATGATGATGATGATAGTGGTGCGCCAGGAGAGTCCTTAATCTAAGGCCAATATGAATGAATGGTGATTATGATGGCGATATGATGTTCGGGTATCGTTTGGGTCTTAAAGTTTCCTGGCATTTGTCGTAGAGGCGAGGAAAAAATCCAAAAAACCTCACCCAGTAAACTTGTTCCGACTGGGGGTCGAAACCGGTCCCACTGCGTGACAAGGCAGCTCGAGACTACAGCGGTGGACTAAACGTCAAAAATTTACTTATAATATATTACATACAGTATAGGTAAAACAGGAGATTAAGTTTCTTGTTTGAACTCGAGACAAGAATGAATAGAGATTCCAAGTTAGAATTCTCTCCATAACTTGGACATGTAATTTGTAATTGTAAATTCCAGACGAAATGAGTTATGGATATAGGGGGGGGGGAGACATATCTGGGTTGGGGTAGGCGTTCCTCTATGAAATATGGCACTGCTGTCACTTGCACCCACACTATGTTTTACAGATTATGTGTCCATGATGAATGTGACTGGGATCATAACAGTGCAAGTCTGCAAGAATTCAAAACCTTGTTGGCAATTCCAGAGGCTAGTCTGTTCTAAAAGTATAATTTTGTTACCTTAAAAGGTACTAACGATGAGGCAAGTGTCAAATAAAGAAAATTCCAAGAAAAGTATCTTCAATAACGCGTTCCTCAAACACGTTCAAAAAAATGAATTCCGCCTGATGTCGAATGAATTCTAGTGCAAACTCTCGTGATGCTTCAAATATGATTATGACGACATCTTGTTGATAGACCTTAATCAAGGAGTTAGGATATAAAACATTGAAGTATTTATAATATAATTATTCAATATCCGTACATATGACCATATTTCTTCATCCTTCTGTTATTCTGCTGACATCATCTCCATCATTAAAAAAAACCTTCTGTTCAGAATAATAAGTACCTCTAAATCTAGTTACTTACGCTTTCATCTCCTATCCTCAAATTATAATTTGAGTATAAATTCGCAACAGAATCCACTATTTTATATCTCACGTAATATTATTCCTATACTATAGCCAGAACAACCCCACGATGAGACACGTTAACTGCTGGACATTAGCTTCTTATAAAATAATTTTTTTGTCCCGCGCCGTAGCCGAGCGGTTAAGGTAGGAAGCCTTGGCGCAGAGCTACGGGACTTGCGCTGGTTCGAGTCTCCATGGGGGAAGACATTTTCTCATGGTATTTCGGCCAGTATGGGACCGGTGCCCACCCAGCATCGTGAGGCAATTGGGTAGCTACAATAAGTAGCGGCTCCAGGTTGAGGAACCAGCTATAACGGCTGGGGGACTCGACATGCTAACCACATGTCACCCCTACACTGGCTGTTGATCATCTACTTCTGTGATTGACACAGGTGGATGTGAAGGGCCAGCAGCCGGCTGGTAAAAGGGCAACCGCTGAAAAAGTGGAAAAGACCCTCAATCGGAAATAAAATAAATTTAAATAAATAAATACATACTGGCCTATAATATATATCTCAGCAAATGAATTTATGGTTACTGTTATGTTCCTATAACTGTAGATCTACTCCATAAAAGAGAAGATATCTAATAACAAGAAACAGCGGAAAGAACGTGTAGAAAGAATGGAAGAGAGTAGATTACCAAAGAAAATCTTACATTATTTTCCGAGAGGAAGAAGAGATATCGGACGTCGTTGGAAGAAATGGTCTTAGATCTATTAGTGAAGACGGAACAGGCAATCAATGCCTAAACCAGGAAGTGAAGAAGAAGTTATTTTCGTTTCTCTTATAATATTAATTTGATTCCTTACAAATTCAGTTCAATTTTTATAAATCAACATGTTTATAATTATTTTATTCCACGGTCGTTTGTGATTTTTTATATCTGATAATTTTTCACTGGTTGAATGGAATAAACACATTAAGGCCTTTACTCTGCTAGATTAAATATATTATTATTATTATTATTATTATTATTATTATTATTATTATTATTATTATTATTTATGTATTTACAGCTTCAGGAATAGATACTTCATATGTTAAAAGAAAAGTGGCCAAATAAACAATGACCCTATATCCTGAATAAACATGGCTTTAGGATAACATTCCAATCATTTTGATGGACAACGTTCAGTTATCAGGACTGCATAAGAAAGTATATTTTACGGATTTAGCAAAATCAGAGACTAGTGACCCAGACTAATTGTAAAACTTTAAAATGTAATAAATCATTATAGAGTAAAATAAGAATTCATAGAATAAATACAGTATCGACTGTTCATACGAGGTTTACATAAATTATACAGCATGCGGTTTACAGTTGTAAAGCTGTAATGTTGGGTATCTATTTTACCACGGAATTGCATATGGGTTAATTTGAAATACAGTGCGTCATTATAGAGTAAAGTAAGAATTCATAGAATAAATACAGTATCGACTGTTCATACGAGGTTTGTATAAATGATACAGCATGCGGTTTACAATTGTACAAACTGTAATGTTGGGTATCTATTTTACCACGGAATTGCATATGGGTTAATTTTAAATACAGTGCGCCATTATAGAGTAAAATAAGAATTCATAGAATAAATACAGTATCGACTGTTCATACGAGGTTTGTACAAATGATACAGCATGCGGTTTACATTTGTACAAGCTGTAACGTTGGGTATCTATTTTACCACGGAATTGCATATGGGTTAATTTGAAATACAGTGCGTCATTATAGAGTAAAATAAGAATTCATAGAATAAATACAGTATCGACTGTTCATACGAGACTTGTATAAATGATACAGCATGCGGTTTACATTTGTACAAGCTGTAATGTTGGGTATCTATTTTACCACGGAATTGCATATGGGTTAATTTGAAATACAGTGCGTCATTATAGCGTAAAATAAGAATTCATAGAATAAATACAGTATCGACTGTTCATACGAGGTTTGTATAAATGATACAGCATGCGGTTTACATTTGTACAAGCTGTAATGTTGGGTATTTTTTTTCCACGGAATTGCATATGGGTTAATTTGAAATACAGTGCGTCATTATAGAGTAAAATAAGAATTCATAGAATAAATACAGTATCGACTGTTCATACGACTAGGTTCGTACTAGGTTTGCATAAATTATACAGCATGCGGTTTACAGTTGTAGGCCTACAAGCTGTAATGTTGGGTATCTATTTTACCACAGGAATTGCATATGGGTTAATTTGAAATACAGTGCGTCATTATAGAGTAAAATAAGAATTCATAGAATAAATACAGTATAGACTGTTCATACGAGGTTTACATAAATTATACAGCATGCGGTTTACAGCAGTAGAGCTGTAATGTTGGGTATCTATTTTACCACAGGAATTGCATATGGGTTAATTTGAAATACAGTGCGTCATTATAGAGTAAAATAAGAATTCATAGAATAAATACAGTATCGACTGTTCATACGAGGTTTACATAAATTATACAGCATGCGGTTTACAGTTGTAAAGCTGTAATGTTGGGTATCTATTTTACCACAGGAATTGCATTAGGGTTAATTTATAATACAATGCGTCATTATAGAGTAAAATAAGAATTCATAGAATAAATAAAGTATCGACTGTTCATACGAGATTTGCACAAATGATACAGCATGCGGTTTACAGTTGTAAAGCTGTAATGTTGGGTATCTATTTTACCACAGGAATTGCATATGGGTTAATTTGAAATACAGTGCGTCATTATAGAGTAAAATAAGAATTCATAGAATAAATACAGTATCGAATGTTCATACGAGGTTTGCATAAATTATACAGCATGCCGTTTATATTTGTACAAGCTGTAATGTTGGGTATCTATTTTACCATAGGAATTGCATATGGGTTAATTTATAATACAGTGCGTCATTATAGAGTAAAATAAGAATGCATAGAATAAATACAGTATCGACTGTTCATACCAGGTTTACATAAATTATACAGCATGCAGTTTACAGTTGTAAAGCTGTAATGTTGGTTATCTATTCTACCACAGGAATTGCATTAGGGTTAATTTATAATACAGTGCGTCATTATAGAGTAAAATAAGAATTCATAGAATAAATAAAGTATCGACTGTTCATACGAGATTTGCACAAATGATACAGCACGCGGTTTACATTTGTACAAGTTGTAATGTTGGGTATCTATTTTACCACAGGAATTGCATATGGGTTAATTTGTAATACAGTGCGTCATTATAGAGTAAAATAATAATTCATTGAATAAATAAAGTATCGACTGTTCACACGAGGTTTGCATAAATTATACAGCATGCGGTTTACAGTTGTGAAGCTGTAATGTTGGGTATCTATTTTACCACAGGAATTGCATATGGGTTAATTTGAAATACAGTGCGCCATTATAGAGTAAAATAAGAATTCATAGAATAAATAAAGTATCGACTGTTCATACGAGATTTGCACAAATGATACAGCGCGCGGTTTACATTTGTACAAGCTGTAATATTGGGTATCTATTTTAACCACAGGAATTGCATTAGGGTTAATCTGAAATACAGTGCGTCATTATAGAGTAAAATAAGAATTCATAGAATAAATACATTATCGACTGTTCATACGAGATTTGCACAAATGGTACAGCACGCGGTTTACAGTTGTACAAGCTGTAATGTTGGGTATCTATTTTACCACAGGAATTGCATTAGGGTTAATTTGAAATACAGTGCGTCATTATAGAGTAAAATAAGAATTCATAGAATAAATAATGTATCGACTGTTCATACGAGATTTGCACAAATGGTACAGCACGCGGTTTACATTTGTACAGGCTGTAATGTTGGGTATCTATTTTACCACAGGAATTGCATTAGGGTTAATTTGAAATACAGTGCGTCATTATAGAGTAAAATAAGAATTCATAGAATAAATACAGTATCGACTGTTCATACGAGATTTGCACAAATGGTACAGCACGCGGTTTACATTTGTACAAGCTGTAATGTTGGGTATCTATTTTACCACAGGAATTGCATTAGGGTTAATTTGAAATACAGTGCGCCATTATAGAGTAAAATAAGAATTCATAGAATAAATAAAGTATCGACTGTTCATACGAGATTTGCACAAATGGTACAGCACGCGGTTTACATTTGTACAAGCTGTATTGTTGGGTATCTATTTTACCATAGGAATTGCATTAGGGTTAATTTGAAATACAGTGCGTCATTATAGAGTAAAATAAGAATTCATAGAATAAATAAAGTATTGACTGTTCATACGAGATTTGCACAAATGGTACAGCACGCGGTTTACATTTCTACAAGCTGTAATGTTGGGTATCTATTTTACCACAGGAATTGCATTAGGGTTAATTTGAAATTCAGTGCGCCATTATAGAGTAAATAAGAATTCATAGAATAAATAAAGTATCGACTGTTCATACGATATTTGCACAAATGGTACAGCACGCGGTTTACATTTGTACAAGCGTGTAATGTTGGGTATCTATTTTACCACAGGAATTGCATTAGGGTTATTTGAAATTCAGTGCGCCATTATAGAGTAAAATAAGAATTCATAGAATAAATAAAGTATCGACTGTTCATACGAGATTTGCACAAATGGTACAGCACGCGGTTTACATTTGTACAAGCTGTAATGTTGGGTATCTATTTTACCACAGGAATTGCATTAGGGTTAATTTGAAATACAGTGCGCCATTATAGAGTAAAATAAGAATTCATAGAATAAATAAAGTATCGACTGTTCATACGAGATTTGCACAAATGGTACAGCACGCGGTTTACATTTGTACAAGCTGTATTGTTGGGTATCTATTTTACCATAGGAATTGCATTAGGGTTAATTTGAAATACAGTGCGTCATTATAGAGTAAAATAAGAATTCATAGAATAAATAAAGTATTGACTGTTCATACGAGATTTGCACAAATGGTACAGCACGCGGTTTACATTTCTACAAGCTGTAATGTTGGGTATCTATTTTACCACAGGAATTGCATTAGGGTTAATTTGAAATTCAGTGCGCCATTATAGAGTAAAATAAGAATTCATAGAATAAATAAAGTATCGACTGTTCATACGATATTTGCACAAATGGTACAGCACGCGGTTTACATTTGTACAAGCTGTAATGTTGGGTATCTATTTTACCACAGGAATTGCATTAGGGTTAATTTGAAATTCAGTGCGCCATTATAGAGTAAAATAAGAATTCATAGAATAAATAAAGTATGGACTGTTCATACGAGATTTGCACAAATGGTACAGCACGCGGTTTACAGTTGTAAAGCTGTAATGTTGGGTATCTATTTTACCACAGGAATTACATTAGGGTTAATTTGAAATACAGTGCGTCATTATAGAGTAAAATAAGAATTCATAGAATAAATAAAGTATCGACTGTTCATACGAGATTTGCACAAATGATACAGCACGCGGTTTACATTTGTACAAGCTGTAATGTTGGGTATCTATTTTACCACAGGAATTGCATTAGGGTTAATTTGAAATACAGTGCGTCATTATAGAGTAAAATAAGAATTCATAGAATAAATACAGTATCGACTGTTCATACGAGGTTTGCATAAATTATACAGCATGCGGTTTACAGTTGTACAAGATGTAATGTTGGGTATCTATTTTACCACAGGAATTGCATTAGGTTTAATTTGAAATACAGTGCGTCATTATAGAGTAAAATAAGAATTCATAGAATAAATACAGTATCGACTGTTCATACGAGGTTTGCATAAATTATACAGCACGCGGTTTACAGTTGTACAAGCTGTAATGTTGGGTATTTATTTTACCACAGGAATTGCATTAGGGTTAATTTGAAATACAGTGCGCCATTATAGAGTAAAATAAGAATTCATAGAATAAATAAAATATCGACTGTTCATACGAGATTTGCACAAATGGTACAGCACGCGGTTTACTTTTGTACAAGCTGTAATGTTGGGTATCTATTTTACCATAGGAATTGCATATGGGTTAATTTCAAATACAGTGCGTTCGTAGCTCGGCCCCGTTCCGTTACGGCCTTGGAATGGATGAGGATTGGCGCGCCTCCCGCCAGAGTTACACGTACACGACGTGTCAGTCGAGTTTGTTCTGTCGTGAGTAAAGACGTCTGTGTGCGTGTTTAGAGTAAATTGTGTTGTCTCTTGGTGATAAATTGTCAATTAATAATGGTTGAGTGCACTTTAGGACAACAGTTTTCTGTATGATACGTATATGAAATATCTACAGTATTTCAACATCGGTGTGCAGGTTTTCGTATTACTATTCATGGCCTTGTCAATTAAGTCAGGCGTACATGATCTTTTTGAACAAGAAACGTGTTCAACAACGTTGTGTGCTGAAAAAATCATTGGGACGTTTAGCACGTTTCCAAGACGTCAGGTTTTGAGGTAACGAAACTACTAAAACTTAAGCTGTTCAGGGTAACTGTAGTTCATGCTTTACAAGAACAATATCCTGTAAGTCATTTTTGCATTTGGTTCATCCGTTCATAATGGCGATGCGTACCCACTTTTTTTTTACCTTCTTCACTGATAAGGCGTGGTTTTATCTTCACGGTCACGTTTCTAATCAAAACAATATATACTGGTGTACCGAAAATCCCCATATTATTCAAGAAGTTCCTCATCATGATCCAAAAGTTGGGGTTTGGTGCTCAGTGAGTGCGCATAGAATTATCGGTCCAATATTTTTCGACACAACAGTTGATTCACACGTTCATGTAACTTCGAATTTAATTTATTTTCCCCCCAACTGACAAGAAATGTGTGGCTGGTTTCAGCAACAGCGCACCCTGCTGCGAATACATGAATTGCGAAGTGTGTATGGTGACACAATAATTAGTCGAGGATTGTGGCCACCTCGTTCTCCTGACCTAACACTATGGGATTTTAGTTTATGGGGAACGTTAAAGAATAAAGTGTACGCATCAAATCCGCATATTTTACAAGAACTGAAGGACAACATCACGACAGAAATACAGGCAATCAGTCAACATGAACTTTTGCGAGTAAACCAGAATTGTTTTCGGAGATACAGAGATTGTGTTCATATCCTGGTCATCATTTTCAACATCTGTTGTGATGCAGATAAGCCTAATGTAAGTTAGTACAGTAATAATTTGTAATTTTAGCACAGTAGGTAGTACTCCTTACCAACGACTTGCCGGTCGTCTACGTGTAACTCTGGCGAAAGGCGCGCCAGTACTCACTCAGTCCAAGGAAGCCACGGAACGGTTCGGCCGAGCTGCGAACTTAGTATATTACGATTATATTTCTTCTCCTCTGTTAGAGTAGTCGAGAGAGTTAAGATCAGGTGATCTCGGAGGCCATGGGACTGGTCCCCCCTCTTTCAATCCATCGGCCTGGATACGTGGTATCCAGATGTCTCCTCATATTGGCATCGAAGTGAGCTGGAGCTTCGTCGTGTTGGAGTCACATTCCTTTGCGAAGCCACGTATCATTGGTTCCGTACTTGTGAAGTGTTGACAAGTAATGAGTCTTTCAAATCCTTCGAACCAACACTGATGTTGAGACATAATTAACTAGTCATAGTATGAAAACGCATCATTTCCGGACATTGATACCATATTAAAAAAAATCAACATATCTCATTATGCTACCACACTTCGGTTGTCGGTGCTTTTTTCAACACTCTGTATAATGATTGTATCCTAGCATATATATATGTTATAATTAAATGTTTAACATTGAGCAATGTAAGCTTAATATGGAATGATAAGAAAAAATAAATGCCTGGACGGGATTCGAACCCGGACCTCTGAGTCTGTACCTCAGCGAGATATCCATTACACTACCAGGCGAATCCAATTCAAACACTTATTTTTCTTATATATGTATTATATTCTACATTATTACTAGATGTCGCGAGAACTCGGTCTTCACCGCCATCTAGTAGCTGACTATAACAAGTAAGCAAATTAAAGAGAATATTTTTACCTTATAGCAGTGACGCTTTATAGATGTTATAATTAAATGTTTAACATTGAGCAATGTAAGCTTAATATGGAATGATAAGAAAAAATAAATGCCTGGACGGGATTCGAACCCGGATCTCTGAGTCTGTACCTCAGCGTGATATCCATTACACTACTAGGCGAATCCAATTCAAACACTTATTCTCTTTAATTTGCTTACTTGTTTTAGTCAGCTACTAGATGGCGGTGAAGACCGAGTTCTCGCGACATCTAGTAATAATGGAGAATATAATACGTATATAAGAAAAATAAGTGTATGAATTGGATTCGCCTGGTAGTGTAATGGATATCACGCTGAGGTACAGACTCAGAGATCCGGGTTCGAATCCCGTCCAGGCATTTATTTTTTCTTATCATTCCATATATATATATATATATATATATATATATATATATATATATATATATGAAGTATAAACCATTATGGACTCTGTCATTTATATCGTAATTGGAATTTATTAAGTTTGATATACTAAAATTTATAAGCTCCCCTGGAAAATCCTTCATTGATCTCTAATGTATCTAATAGTATACCTACTATACAATTTACAGAATATTTACTATTTTTAAATTCGGGTTTTTTGTTATTTGGCTTAATCCAATGTCTGAACTAAATATATTACGCTTTTGCAGAACAAACAATGATGTAAATAGATGCAAGGCTTTCTAGTAATAAATAAAAAGGAGTTGCTCAAATAATGCTAGCAAACTTATTCAAATTAAAATCACTGCGATACTTTTTCAGTTTTTATATTTCGTCGGACAATTATATTTGATGTAGTAGATAGTGTATAATTATATTTATATTTGACGATTTGTTTTTCATTTATCATTTATGATACAAATGTAAATGCAGTGTTATTTTTATGAGATACAAATCTAGAGAGAAAACAACAAATAACATTTTATTTGAAGTTGCCTGTTAATCTAGCGGATGTTGATGTGGTAACGAACGTGTATGTAAAGCTATTTATAAAAAGAGCAAACATCAAATTGAAATAACACCCTCCAGACCGAAAAGCAAACACTGCACCTCGCAAATGAACTGTCGCTACTGTTATTTAATAACACTTGGCTGACTGTTATTTCTGCCGGTGAAGTGTATTCACAACACAATTCAATTGTTTTATATTTCACTGGTTTTTATTTCGATGAGATGTACAACTGAAATTAATAAACATTAGCTGTGGATACCGAACTGTTAACAGGAATCGAACCTCTCAATTTTACAAATAATGTTGAATCTTAAATTTAAAAGGGGACTCTTTACAACATGTGACTCGAAAATGTTTTTGTAAGTTTCAATCATACACCATGCGCATGCGCCAACAAACACAAAGCGGTTTACACTATGAAATCACGGGATACAGCCAACATATACATGATATTTAAAGAACCTAAAAGCTAACAACGCAATTTAAGTATTTATCCTATGAAAGACAAACCTAAAAGCTAACCTAACGCAATTTAAGCACTCTATCCTATGAAAGAATGCAACGCCCAAAAATAAATAGTAAGTTCAAAATTCTGAAGTATATGTGTACTGATAATAAGTACATACGTAATGTTGGCTGCACTGGAACAGTCTTTGTTGTTGTATAGAATATTCGTTAAAATCAATATGGGTCTCACGTCTTCATGTTACGTACATAGTTAAATATCATAGAAAAATGTATTGCAATAATAGTTAGAAAACATGTAAAAATCAGTGTAAGGGAAATAATTTGAAAAATGAAACCTTAAGAATAATTTTTGATAGGAGTTTATGAAGGAATTAAAAAATTCGCGTCACAGGTTTTAACGAATAGCCTTAAATATATATAATATATATATATATATATATATATATATATATATATATATATATATACCCGGTATTGTTACATCATAATTCAATTGTTTTCTATTACACTGATTATTCCTTGACGAGGGATAGCATAACAAATATTATACAATAGCAAGATACCCAACTATTATCAGGAATGTATAGAGAGCTTATGTCCGCGCGGCCATAAACCTATCAGTTTGATAGTGTCAGTGGAATCATTCATGTTTTCAAATTTACCGCCAAATAAGTTATTGTACACTAAGTTCAAATAATGTTTCTTACAAAGTAACTATCTACCATTGCATGCCGAAATCTACCTTGAAATTTCTTCCTGAGAAACGTTATGTTATACTAATACCAAGGGCTCGTCCAAAAAAAATTATCTGTCCTTTCTTAATTGCAAGACACTAAAATCCAACACCAAATCTCTCATTTAAACTCTGAGAAGTAATACAACTCCTGAATTGATGGATTTGAAAACTCTCACAACCTGCCGTCCACTCTGCGTCCGCCTTACTGCACTCCGTTTTCTCGTGCAGGGAGTCCATCTACTTCGCATAGTGGGTTGCCAATACTGGATTTTGGCTTCGATTTATGTGCCTTACAATTAAACAGGCAAATAATTTTTGGACAAGGTCTTGGTAGATCACAACGTTTATCTGAGAGATATTTCAAGGTAGGTTTCGACTTGCAATGGCTGAGAGTTTCCTCGTTAGAAAAATATACTGGAAAATATTTTCCTGATAACAAGCATATTAACATTTTAGATATTTCCAACAATTATTTTTAAGTACAATTATATATTTTCTTGATTTTACAACATGGAAAAATCTCAAATAAAACATGTAACTTGCTGGCTTATACCTATGTCAAATCCGCTTTCACTGTTTACACTTCAATTTCATCGACTTCATCATGCACATTTTTAGAGTGTCTCTGTCCGACTCTGTGTTTTCTTTATTGATCCTGAATCTATCCAATATAGTACACAAATAGCTATGCCAAAGTCACGGAACCAGTCGTGATATTAAGATATTTTCAGATAACCATCTGCTCTACTTTGTGGAGGCGAGTTGGGTTATAGAAGAATGGTCGATAAGATCCTGTATTTAGAATAATTGCTTATATTGATCTTGAATTTTCAGATACAGCGTTTTTACACGCTTTATATTAGCTTGACCTGTATCTATCTATATAACGGAATTTTTCAACGCGATTTTCATCCACTTAAAATCATTGGATCGACTTCAAACTTTGTATACTTGTAAAGGACCAATGACAATACAATAATGTCATAAATGTTTTCCAAAATCCTGGCCAGAATCATCAGAAAATAAAAAAAGAAGTGTTTGTGTAATTACGTAACGGAATCTTTCAACACGATTTTTCACCCACTTAAAAATCATTGGATCGACTTGAAACTTTGTATACTTGTAAAGGACCAATGACAATACAATAATTTCATAAATGTTTTCCAAATACTGGCCAGAATCATCAAAAAATAAAAAAAGAAGTGTTTGTGTAATTACGTAACGGAATCTTTCAACACGATTATTCACCCACTTAAAAAATCATTGGATCGACTTGAAACTTTGTATACTTGTAAAGGACCAATGACAATACAATAATTTCATAAATATTTTCCAAAATCCTGGCCAGAATCATCAGAAAATAAAAAAAGAAGTGTTTATGTAATTACGTAACGGAATCTTTCAACACGATTTTTCACTCACTTAAAAATCATTGGATCGACTTGAAACTTTGTATACTTGTAAAGGACTAATGGCAATGTCGGCCGCGGTGGACTAGTGGTTATGCTCCTTGCCTCTGGTCCCAAGGGTTGCGGGTTCAAACCCGGCCGGGGTCGATGGATTTTTAGGACGGAAAAATCCAAGGAGCAAGTCCTCCGGGAGGGACTTTAAGCCGTGGGTGCTGAGTCTGAAGATTTTCAGGCTTGTAAAAATCCTTAAGCCTGAATGAAAAGGCCTCTAAGCAAAATTTACCGAATTTTCCCGTCCTAGTACTACCGTGGTTTCTTAGATGTCAGTATGAGACGGAACGCTGACCACGTACCACTCAAAATGACATCTATACGAAAACAAGTGTAACTAAATTAGTATGATTCAAATTCTTCCCTGTAGGGGGAGAGCGCCTAAATCTCTTCAAAGGGAAAACATAGGCTTACAATACAATACAATACAATAATTTCATAAATGTTTCTAAAATTTTGGCAAGAATCAGCAGAAAATCGAAATAATAAAAACCGGTATAAAATGTTGCGGACTTATCAACTTCCTACTCAATCGTTGTAAGAGCTCAGTTGGTAGAGCGGTGGACTGTAGTGGTATATAATTTCAGTAATCCATAGGTCGCCGATTGAAATCCGGTCCGGAGGATTTTTTAGTAGAGTATTACTTTTAGCTCATACTACAATAGTATCGACTTTAAAGATATTTAGATTTTTATCTTTTTCTGTAAACTATTAAAACTAAAAAATAAAAAATAAATAATAGTTTTGAAAAACTAAAACAACACACTTTATTAGAAAACCACACTAAAAAATGGAAAATAATTTTAATTTCCTATGCGCTTGGGACAAAATTAAAGTGGTCAACAAAAAAATCATCTCCAATACATCTAGAATAAAACTATATTATCTACAAAAAAATTACCATCAAAAGCGTGGAGTGCTCTATATCAATTAATATATTTGATAATAAGCAGTTATTGGTAAAAGTAATGTCTCTAAGAAGAAAACGTAAAAACTATAAAAAGCACCCCACGCTTTTGATGGTAAAATAATTTTCTTTTTGTAGATAACTCTAGTTTTATTCTAGATGTATTGGATATGATTTTTTTGTTGACCACTTTAATTTTATCCGAAGCGTGTTGGAAATTAAAATTATTTTTCATTTTTTAGTTCGGTTTTTGTAATAAAGCGTGTTGTTTTAGTTTTTAAACTATTATTTTATTACAGAATACTATTCACCCAATAACTAACTAACTCACTGGCATTATCGAACCCACAAGTTCATGGCCACTAAACATCTTTAATGTTGATCCGGAACCTGACGGTGCATCAGTAGATCACGTGACTTTATAGACAAAGCCATAATAATCTGCAGCCCTCACTGACCAATATTTTGGTGTCTAAAACTCCAGTTCTGTTAATTGCTTAACATTTCTAACAGTTCACTTCATACCCAATCACTTTAAAATGTGTTCCTCTGTTTTTAGTTGTCACAATTAAAACTATTTAACACATATTTCAAATCGGCTTCCTGACATTTGTCTTACAGGTGTGGAAATACCCCGAAAAATACCTCACCCAGGAGCCTATCCCGACCGGGAATCGAACCCGGGCCCGCTGAGTGACAAGACAGAACGCTACCTCGAGATCACAGCGGTGGACCCGTGTATTATGGATGAATAGAATTAAGTTTACAGTGTTATGTGAGTTATAGATCGTCCTCCGGGTCGGTCACACCAGATTCTTCTCTCAAGACTCATACTACTACTTTTGGATAGGGCTCGTGGCCGCGAGGAGGGACTACAACCATTCCCGTTTGCTCTTTCCGTCCTTTTTTTATTGTTCAGGCTCGGAGTCTTGAGCTAGCACCCTGGTGGGGCCCCTCCAATATCCCCGAAATCAAATATTTTCAATACCTGTCGGTGGCAATCAAACTGTTTTCCTAACATAAAATGAGGTGAAGGGTGATATGAAATAGACGTATGAGGAATGAAATGACATAAAGGGAAGGGAACGGTGAATAAAGAGTGTTGGTGGGATGAAATTCGGGAAACGGGAACAACCCCGAAAAAAACACGAAAATTCCGGTACGGCCTAACACTAATATCTGTCTTGAACCGCATAAATTCGAACCTCGGATCCCAGTCAGGGCAGCCGCACACACTAGTCACGCGTTTAACTAGACGGCAGCAGAGAAGTAACAATTGTACGAAACAAACATTTCTATCAATGTTAATTTTCTTAATCAATGAGACCAGGTCATTACGACATTTCTGGTATTCTCTCCTGGCATGGTGTACTTGTAAGCCACTTCTGAGGCTGGGGCTACTCCGATTATATGAATAGTGATGAAGGAGGTAATGATGCATCAGGAGAAGCCCTAATGAGGCGAATATGATATTGATGATAATGATGGCAGATGGTGTTCACAGACTCTTTAGGCCATAAGGTTTCCTGATATTTTTCAGGCGACGAGAACCGCAGAAAAAAAAAAACTTCGCCCAGGAAATTTGTCCGAACTGAGAATCGAACTCGGGTCCGCTGCGTGACAAGGCAGCCGATTGAATGAAACTGTATTCTTAATCAATCGATCAGGTGTATTATATAGACTCCCCCTAATTTATTAGAAATTGTTAGTAGGATGGCGTATGCAAATAAAAAGTACCATTCTGCGAAAATAATAATTCAACTTTTTTTCTAATGAAATCTACGAATAATTTAACCGGAGTTTTGTTCTATTTTTATTTGAGGACTAGTCAATACCCGGCGTGCGCTGCTGCACCTAAATAAATTATATTGTGTTTTTACATTTGGTTGAATAAGTAAAAGGAAAAATAAATATAAATTCATATCGTTTCCCGGGAATCTACGCATCCCGATGTACTTGGCATAAATGAGCTGAAAGACAACAGACGTTATTTTCAGATATCGATAAAAGAATACCTGCCGTATATGCCCGGGAATCTACTTATCCCGATATTTTTGGCATCAATGAAAGACAAAAATGGTTATTGTGCTGTTGTGGACTTTTCTGTAGATTTTGTTTTTTAGATATTGAATTCTGTGTACAATAATCTTGTGTATTTGTTATGGTTTAGGCAGCGTAAGCCATTTAAGCTTACAAAAAAGCGACATTTTTTCGCGTTTTTTTACTACAGAAGGTGATTTTTAAGGTTGAAGGCTTGAGGATTAAAACTCTCTTATAACCTTCCCGGGAAACTCCTGAACATTTTGCAAAATGCCCCATGACAATCGGATGAACGGTATGGCAACACATGCTTACCCGGGAATCTACTTATTCCGATCTCCTTGGCACCAATGAAAGAAAAAAATAGCTATTGTGTGTTATCTATAAAAGATAAACATATGCTATCGCGGACTTTATTGTAGAGGTTTTTGAGATATTCAATTCTATGTACATTAATTTTATGTATTTATTGTAGTTTAGGCAGCGTAAGCCATTCAAGGGTAAAAAAGGGACTTTTTCACGCTTTTTACTACAAAGGGTGTTTTTAAGGTTGTGGGAGTTGAGTATCTCAACTCTCTTATAGCCTATGTTCATCCCGGGAATCTCCTGAACATTGTGTAAAAATGATCTTGAAGAAGATTTTCGGGCTGTAGGCCGTGGTCGTGAGGCTTGTAGTTCCCCGACTTTTCGCCAGCTGGCGAAACGTCGGGGAACTACAAGCCTCACGACCACGGCCTACAGCCCGAAAATCTTCTTCAAGATCATCATAGCAACTCCGGCCGTGAAAGTCTACGTGAATACATTGTGTAAAAAGCCCATCACAATCGGGTCAACGGTATGTCCGCGCATAAAGTACGAACAAACATTAATTTTTATATATTGGATAACACAAGTCTGCATTTTAAAACTTCTTTTCAGATGATTTATTTAAAATAGGTGTTCTTCAATCAATTGTTTACACTGATTCCAGAAATTATTTTGATTTTTCTCTATCACGTCAGGTTTTTGCACAATACAAGAATTTATATTTTCACATTTTAGCTACCACAAGCACAAATATATTCAATCTTCATTTCACACAATCTAATATTTTGTTAAAAATACTGTAGAGAACTGTCCTAATAATTTTGTGACTACCTTGTAACAAAACAGAAAGTAAATGGCGTCCCATTAATTTTGAAGCCTTCTCTTCTTTGACTTCTTTGAAGTTCCTCCATTTTTAGTCTCCCTCATCAACACCCAACAGTAGTTTCATTCCATGATCCCTGGTACCTCTTCTCCATCTCTTTAATATCCTGGTGAAAACGTTCACCTTGCTCTTCACTATAATGTCCGAGATTTTCGGGGAAGTAGTCGTTATGGAAACATAGAAAGTGAACTTACACACTGAAAAGCTGACGATAAAACAGAATTGTTTTTAAACATGTTCAAGAACAAATCAACATTAATATTGAGGTAAGATGTTCAGACTAAAAATAATATAATTAAAATAACCTCAAAATATAACTTCCTAAAATTAAATATTACACACTCATGTTACAATTCAATTCTTAAAAAAGTTCCAACATATTTTCCACAATTGCCTTGTAATTAGGATCTAGTTATTTTTCTCTCTGTCTGTACCATGAGTAATGTGTTCCTGGTTCTAGAAGATTCTTACTTTTAAGTCGTGAGCCTAGTAGTTCTGCTGATTCCTTTGGCAAATTCAGATCACGAACTAGATAATTAAGGCCACTTTGAGAGAATCGTGGAGTAAAACCATCTTCAGACTGATATATATCATCAGTATCGTCGTCAGTGATTGCATCAAGTTCACGTTCAACATTATATTCTGTCAGGTTCTCTAAAACAGCTGGAGAAAGAGGAACAGGCAGCTCTTCTCCATACAGAGCTGGCTTAATGGCTGAAAGGATGCTTGGATATACAATTTGGTTCTTATTTTTTTAATTACACCCCTGAACATTAAGCAAACAAGAGTAACAGTCATTAAGGTGGTCTTTAGGCTCCCTCCACACCATAGGAATCGCAAATGGCATGCATGTTTTCTTCCTTTTTGTCCACAATCTTAACCTCTCAACGCAATAGCGGCGAACTTTTTTCGGGGCCTACCCTTATCCTGGCCATCAAGTTTCACTTTAAAATCAGCATAGTAAGCTTTTTTCACAAAGTCTGTAATATCTGTTCTTTGCTTAAGCATTGTATAATTTCCACACAGTTACGTGTAGACATTGTCATACTTGCAGTCACACTAGAGAGATAAAAACGAGAACAGCATTGATAATGCAAGTGTCTGAGAAGTCACCCAATAACAACCTCAGCAGCAGTTGTGCCAAACTAAAGGCTTAGAGGCTTGAATTGACTAATTTTCCTCCAACAATACTCATTACCATCTGGCACATGTTATGCTTTCACCAATAAATATATGAAAACAGATTAGGTACATTGTGAAAAAACTGTACGTGTTAGAAGAGAAAACTAAAAACAGTTCTGGAATCAGCATAAAAAAGTGAACTAATACAACACATAGACTAGTGTAATTGTAGCATTTTTGGTACCTCGAGACCACAGCGGTGGACCAACGCTAAATAGTAATTTCTAATAAATCACTCAAGTATGCCCATATAAAATGTAAATTAAATTATGGATATTTAATAGTAATACAGTATAATCTTAATAAAATACTGACAATAACATTTACGTTACATTTCGAATTGTATGATAATGAAGCGCCAGGAGAGTCCTTAACTTAAACTCCAGACCGCGGGCAACCACAGGAATAATTCCCTTAAAAGAAACATTCCTATGGTATGACCGGGAATCGAACCCATATCATCGGGGTAATATAACACCGCCTTCATGATGCCCCAACCTAAGAAATGGATTACAATTCCACCAATGCCAGAGCAATAAGCCAGAAATGTTATAAAAGGCAACCTGGTGGAATTGGATAAAATAAATATTTCTTCAAATTCATGTTTATTTCTATCACGTTATGCTTATTTCAATATGAATACATTAAATTATATTATAATCTGGCCACAATCTAGAATGTAAAATGCGGTCTTCCGTTTTTACTTTTGCACCGTACAATACTGCTGATTCTTTCGATACAACAGGGCGGTGATATTTTATATCATAAATCCGGGATCTGCTCTGTCCTTTCTATACAATATACACTGAGCGTTCGTTCGAAATTTACAAACAGTGCTAAACAATATTTATAATATCAATATATAAAACCATGCTACAGCGCATACATTGCGTTTTCATACTTACAACACATTATTTCGATATTAGGATGTAGTCGTAAATAAATGTATGATAGGCCTTCATTTATATTATAAGTGTGGGTAGTGCACACTATAAAATTAACTGAAAAATGCCGCATTTCCTTGTTTATGATCCCGAGAATGGTGCTTTCAGCTCTGACCGGGATCGGCGAACTTTTAGGATGGAAAAAAAAAAACCTTCCAGTAGTGACTTTAAGCGGAAGAATTTCAGATTCGTAAGAACCAGTTAAGTAAATTAGAACCTCTAAATAAAATTTAATCGACATTTCCAATCCATGTAGTGTCTGAGTTGCCTGCTAGGTGTATTTGTGAGGCTATGATCTTTGTCACTCGCTGACATCTGTACAGAAATAAGCGTAACTAAAACTTTGTTTAGTTGAGCAAAATAACACATATGTGCGGAGGTATGTGCATAGACACAGACAGTAAATAGCGCATAGCAAGACTACAGACTGTAATGTCTAGTTCATAGTAAAATGGCTGCTATTTTCATAAACCTAAAATTGCCAAAAAATATTTATTGCAAATAGAAGTTGTTATAAACTCAAAATACAAATAAGATGTAGACTTTTTCGAACAAAAACGACTGTGTATAAACTTTGATTAGATCTCTATGTATCATTGATTTTATTAAATATTTGCACATAAGAATTAGCTGGAGATAAACAATGAGTAAAAAGGGAGGTTTAATGTGTGAAATGCAAGGTATTCAACAGAGATTGAAATCAATTAAAAATAATTTGAGTAGCCCAATGACTATGTAAAAGGTTGTGATTCTGAAAACCTCTTACAAATATAGAATGTGCAGGCTGCACGATTATCTACATCTAGAAGGCGAAATTTTTTTTTAATTTCTTTCATTTTGGGGGTTTGCTCAACCTTTTTTAGGCGAATAAATTGTATCTCCAAATAACAGGTAGGCAGTTTATGTAATAAGTTCATTTTCTATTAGGTCTGTACCTACTTTCTTAAAAAGTCATTTCAATGTCTATAAATTGAAATACATGGCAAAGTTGAAGTCTGTCTTCGTAATTTTCTTTGAAAGCAAATAATGATAATCATAGGCCTACATGAACTATTTGACATGAACGGCAAATAATTATTCATAATCAGGAATAGGGACAGGATGAGTTAAGTTATGAAGTTACGTACGCACGCACTTTATCACTTTTGAAGCGCACGACGGATGGCAATAGATTTTGAATGTATAGGCCACTTTTCACCAAAATCTAAGATCCTCGCCTCATTCCACCGTCTCAAGTCAGCTATTTCAAACCCCTGCTGTAAGTATTATAGCTCGCGCACTCTAAACTCGCGGATCCGTGACGTCATTGTTGTACTTGGGGAAACAAGAGGTGAATTGGTACTATTAACCGACTTAAAAATATCGATTCACCTATTTTTACTGAAGAGGCATTTCAAATGCGAATTTGTACTTAGGAGTGATTAAAATAAAAAATAAACTTATAACTGTCTCCAAATAATAATATTATAATAATAGTTTTATTTTACCTGGCAGAGTTAAGGCCTTAATGCCTTGTCTACCACTTAACTAGGTTAGACAAATATACATAAAATACTGTTATATCTAAATTACAACAAACAAAATTGTTACACTGTATGTATTATCCCGTATATCACACGACAAGAAATATCAACTGATACAAACAACGGAGAAAGCGTTTGGACTAGGAGTTAAAATGTAGAGGACTATAGTCTATCTGGTTTAACATTACGAGAAATTTGTAGAATGAGACAATTGTCCTCACTTCTCTCTTTCGCACCAGTGTTGCCGGTTTTTCTTCCCCAAATGTTAATAGGGAAAAGGGGGAGAGGAAAACTGATAACAAGGTGGGTTTTTTCTTTTGTATCTAGAAAAAAGTGGTCAACGATCTACCCTTGTATCTCCATTAAGCCAGCTATACAATAGATAGTATCTAGGCTATAAGACGACAAATAAGTGACTGTCCCTACCGGTCAGTATACTTTGCGCAAAGTAATACGTTATGCTGTTTTCTAGTTTAAAATGTTGTCATGTATCCTTTACCTCATTAGGGTTCTCATAGAAACGAGCGAAATAATGATAACAATACGCAGTTCAGTAAGTGATACTTTTTCGTACAACTGGTTTTTAATGAAATTATTCACGCATAGCACTTACATAGTAGAATACATATTATTTTGGTATTTTTATCCACCCTGTATTTATTACTACTATGAATATAATTATTTTCAAACAACCTTCGTTTTATGAATTTCGTAGACTATCGTTATAACTGTGGTACAAACATGACAATCTTACCTTGTAGTTCGGATTTCTATAATTTACGTTTTTTTTCGGCATATATCAGTCTGAGAACTTAAAAAATGTTGACGAATTAAGCTCTTAGAACAAATTATACATCATGTTCAAGATACATATTAAGCATAATTACATATTTTTACATATGTCAAACACTTACTTAAACACACACTTTCATCTGCTTACGAATTCACCAATGACGTTTTGTGTTGTCTAGCGATAATTATTTTCATAATATGAAAACAAAAATCTGCTCATCTGCAAAAACTAACTCCTGACAATATCGAAAAATATACAGTGACATATTGTGTTTCCTACTATAATAGACGAACTTTAGGATCGTACCTAATCTCATTAAATATGCTTTATTTATGCATTCAATGTATGCAAAAAAATGTTTTTCACCTTTTTAGTTGCATAAAAGCATTTCAAAGACTTGTAATCACTTGGGAAAATTATGAAATTCTTCTTCCCGCCATTAGAATAAATAAATAAAGTACGGTAATTAATTAAACATTTTAACGTCTCTTTGTAATTTAGATATTACACATTTTGTGTTTTTTGTTGCAAATTTATATACATATTTCAGAGGGTAATATAAATATATATTCATGTTATGCTTTGCAGCTTTACTAGGGAAATATATGTGTGGTAGCTTCCCGTTGATTTCCACACCGGTGAAGGATGATGATGCTAATGATAAGGATGATGATGATGATGATGATGACCGGATGCTTTTCGGGGGACCTTTAGACCCTAAGCTTCCTGACATTTGTCTTACAGGTGAGGAAAAACCCCGAAAAAAAAAACGCTCACCCAGGAGCCTGTCCCGACCGGGAATCAAAGTGGGGCCCGCTGCGTGACAAGGCAGCACGCTACCTCGAGATGACAGCGGTGGACATATATATATATATATACACACAAATTTGATTCTATTTATTACGAATCCTCGTTTACACTCAGGACATCTGATGTAATTCTATACAAATTCTTCTTTTGTCGTCAAAAATGGATTGGGCATTCGGTATTTTACCCGTTAACTTTACCGTAGTAGAATCAACTCCCGTTACTTTCCCTGTTATTATATTCAAATTATTGGAATTTATTACCCCGTCATTTGCAACAAAACCTTGAAAATAATTGTGTTATTTTTCTTATTAATTCTGGAGAAAAAAGTCGTTTTATTCACAGAATAGAAATAGAAATAAATTCTAAAATTTCAACAGAAAAAGTAAAAGAGCCATTTTTTCCTATATTTTTTAAAACATTTCCTATTGTAATTAATGAAAAGAAATCTATAATTCAATGTTTAGATGAATTAATAAAAAAAGGATTATCTCCTTCTTCTATTCTTTTATCTGGAACTTTTGCAATTCCATAGTTTGGTTCTATGGTACAAAAAGGAAAATTTTTTGATTCTGCTTTGGAATTGGAAATTAGATTAAAAATGTTGATTTTCCTGTATTTGGAAGGCCTATAATTCCACATTTCATTTATATGAAATTTAACATAAAATTAAAATTTTTCTTTAAAAAAGTATTTTTTATTCAAAATTTAATTTTTATGAAATGAATAAAAATAAAATGCCGTTTTGGAAACACATTGATGAATTAAGAAAACATGATGTTCGTGTATGTAGTAGTGGTGATGGTGGTGGTGGTGATGGGGAGGTGGAGTTGCTGATAAGAAGGTCCAAACTGATCAACTAGTTGCTCTTCATTTGAATCACTTAACCAAGGTCAGAAAGAGAACAATAGGTTCTATAAAAACACTAGATATTATAACGCCCTTGTAAATTGACAATGACTCGCATTCGAACTTCCTACCATCCTGAAACTGTAGAAAGGACTGGAATATATAATACAAGGCTACTGTGCATTTTAACCATGTCTCATCTTATTTCAGGAGAAGTATAGCCTTTCCTTCGCTGGTTTTTAAAAGCAGGATGAGAAGGGTCCAAAGTAATTTCTGGAACTGAGGTCCTTTCGTTTCGGCGAAAACTATAAATAAACCAGTTGTTTCATACTACAGTCTGATAAATACGAAAATAACTTGAACACAATAACAATTAAATAGTTAACTCACTACTATGTGTTCTACTTGCGATGGCACAGTTTTTACTGTTTACGTAATCTGTTTATACTGGGAATGGCTTGAATGCACTGACGTCAGATTTCGTCGAATCTTGACAAACATTGGCGCAGTCTTAACTTATTCCGCTCCCTAAGAAGTTTATTATTATTTGGATGAGACTTTGGAACAATTGTATGGACATTCTAAGCTTCCATGTTTATAATAGAGTACTCAATAGAAATATAACTATACTTTTCGTAGGCTGCAGAAGACATAATATACATTCTGTACAGAAATTATCTGGATATACATTATAAAGAATGCGGTATTTACTTCTGTAAACTGTGCGCAAACAGGTAGACATATCTCTGCCCTGATGTGTTCTCTCTTATAAATATTGAAGAATTGCGTGTCTCAATGCTGACACAACCGCCTTATAGTGTTGACCCTAATAAGTATAAACCCATTGTCTTGTATAAAGATTCAGACATTACATATATTAATTACATAAATGTTGGTCGTTTTTAATGGACCTAAAACTAAATAAAAATTGAGGAATCAAAATCTGTGAATAAAGCTTTTTTAACAAACCTAGACGGTAGTAGACTTAGAGATGTACCGAAAGTACTATTTCGGTATGTTACATCTATGTACTGTTATGCTTCCTCTTTGTGTTTACTCCCACCTACCCCTTCCTTCTGCGCTGTCTGTAAGTGCGCAACTTCCCTTCTTCCTCGGAACACTCAAATATGTGAAGCAAGTTGTAAACAGGGTCATTCAATCAATTCATTCCTTGGTTCATCGTCTGGTTGACGTCAGTCAGCTCGAGGAGAGGTGTGTTGTTTTGGTTTTTGGTCCAGTAAGCCAGGGTAGGGTATCCGGGGGTATGGACTCTAACCCTCGGCTGGACTAAAAGGTATGCACGAGTGCTTGTGTGAGTAAATATTGGCACTTTTCTTATTATTTCTGTAATGTCCACAAAACTGGAATTAAGTAATGACCAATGTAATTGATTTATATTTATATTATATATGTATTCATGTTTTCCTCAAAGTTATGTAATGGTCAAGAGTTACTTCTGTTTAAGCATCTTTTCATATTTCAACACCAGACTAATAATTGGAATATTAAATTATATTTTACAAAACCGATTGAGGGTCTTTCCACTTTTCAGCGGCTGCCCTTTTACCAGCCGGCTGCTGGCCCTTCGCATCCACATGTGTCAATTACAGAGGTAGATGATCAACAGCCAGCGTAGGGGTGACATGTGGTTAGCATGTCGAGTCCCCCAGCCGTTATAGCTGGTTCCTCAACCTGGAGCCGCTACTTATTGTAGCTACCCAATTGCCTCACGATGCTGGGTGGACACCGGTCCCATACTGGCCGAAATACCATGATAAAATTTCTTCCCCCATGGAGACTCGAACCAGCGCAAGTCCCTTAGCTCTGCGCCAAGGCTTCCTACCTTAACCGCTCGGTTTAATTACTGTGCTTGTTAGCTATGCTATTGCTGCCTTATATTTTTTCCTATGTACAAGCTTTCTGAAGGTTACATTAGCTCCCGTCTTCCTTCTAGCTTTCATGGTTGTAAATATTATACTGAGTTAAATACGAGTCATATCAATTACTAAAGTGTGTTTAAGAATTCTTGTTAATAATTAATATATGTTATTAAATCTACACAGGAAAGATGAATCAATCTTTGCCTCCGATGGGCCCGGGCAAAGGAAAATAGATAGCACTTACATTTGTGAAGTGGACGCTACAATCAAGATAGCTAAATATATTAATAGACTCTCTCTCATTCTAGGCCAGTAAAGATCCAAATATGGTAACGTACTCTTCTGGATGCAGGGACCAGAAGGGTCGACGACCGTGCAGAGAAAGACCGACAATCAGAAAGGAAGACAACATGAGTTAAGACACCAGATATATTCGGGTTCAAACTTGGATGACTAGGGCCCAGAACATACAAGTATGACAAATTCTTTCCCAGTAGTCTTAAGTTTAGTGTGGAATGAAAATATGGTTAATTAAGTCTGGTAATGAAATTCAAGTCAATCGTTTGGCTTGACGAGTAAGGAAAACTAGGACAAAACTTCAGTCAGATTAGCTGGTACCGGGTAACGAATCTGGAATCCCCAAATGCAAGTCTCAACTTTACCGCTTGTACCAACTCGCTCGGTCTTAACCGTTATAGCTGGTTTCTCAATCCGGATGATGCAAGTTTCATATTTACTACTCTTCCCTTAAATATATATTTCTGCTTATTTTTTGTGTGTGTCTGTTTGGGTCCCTTGATGGTTTAGATTCACAATTGGACCCTCTAAAACCATTAGGTGTAGGAGTTCACCTGAAGTGAAAATTTAAAAATCGCTGTAGCATTCAAATTTTTCTGTTTCACAACGAAACTCAGTATATCGCATTAAAATAAACCGGGGTAGGTATTATCCAAACAAAAGAAAAATCCGATAATTTGAAGAGGGGGAGGTTTACTTGAAACCCCAAAATTAAAATCTGTCTAAACGATTGGACCGATTTTGATGAAATTTGTTGTGTCTTTGAGTGGGTCCCTGGATGATTTGAATTCACCATTCGACTAGGTAGGTGGCGCTGTGATCGGGTTATGGAAAATATTTATGTCAGATATGTAGTTATCTGCATTATCAACAATACAACAATGTGGCATCATGCGCACTTATCAGATGGCAGTCAGGAGTTTTGTTGCGAACTTATTTAATGTTATGGTAAAAAGTAACATTTTTATTGTCTATCAATGACACGCGTCCGCTAGTATATATATATATATATATATATATATATAATTACTGGAAAATGCAATTATTTTAAAAAGGTATTTTTCCCCTTGCGGTAAGAATTCTTCATTTGCAATATATCCTAACAGAACTGAATGAGAAACTGTTTTATCGTTAAGAGCAAATGTGCAAATGATGTGTCAAGCGGTACAGCAGCGAGATATTAAATGTAATATAGGTTTATAGCTGGTCATATTTTTCAGGAACAAGTTGCAGTTTGCTAGCGAGGGAATTATAATTTATATGCATAGCCAGTCTCTCTGGCATTAAACTCACTATGAATTTACACTCCCACAAAACCACCTCATGCCTTGTATGCAGTACAGTATGCACTCCTTATAGTAAATATATTACTTTATTTTTATAACATAGACTTTGGCAAATTGAAATGGAAGTTATTTTTATCACAAACAAAGGCAAAATAAACGTATAATGTAATTTTATGCAATTATAAAATGCAGTACACTGCTGTGGACTTAATTAATTTAGATTCCCATTTCCATATACACTTATTTAATTACGCTATTTAAGGTTAATAAGTGTCACAATTCAAATCTCAGCGTAAAAGGACCAACAAGTTCGCTCCTAGGCCTCTAATAATAATATTGTAAATTTAACCTATGTGTGGTAATTAAGGACTTAACTCTTCCTGATAAAATAAAGTTATAGTTATTATTTAGTGATTATCTTTTTATTGCGAATGTGCCCAAGTAGAACTACGTAAAGTACGATGCGTTTCATTTTACTCCATACGTCCCTCAATTTTAGACTTTGGGCTATCTTTCTCTCTTCTGTCCAATATTTTATCGTTATTTCTTGGGTTTGTACTCTTGGTCAACCTGCTAATTGTGTACCTCAATTCTAAAGATATCTCTCTTTATCTACTTCTTTAGTAGATCCTGCCAATTTTAAGTCCTTTTTTACTTCACAAATCCATTATTATTATTATTATTGTTATTATTATTGTTATTATTATTATTGTTATTATTATTGTTATTATTATTATTATCATCATTATTATTGTTAAAGCGAAGCTTGGACTATTTGCAAAAAAGACATAAGCAGAATAACAGCTAGCGAAATGAAGTTAATGAAAAAAAACAACTAAACACACAAAGTTACGCAAAAAGAAAAAGATTAATATCCTTCAAAGAACTTCAAATCACTTCGGTTATTGACCATATAACTACATACAGAAATAATTGCTTACACCACCTTCGGCGTATGGATCGATCTTGCATCCCTCGTCAGATTTTGAATTATCATCCCCGAGGAAGGAGATCTTTGGGAAGACCACTCAAAAGATGGCAACAAAGCGTAACGGGCCACCAAGCCTAACGCATGGAAGAAATATGATGATAACTAGTATTGTTGTTGTTGTTATTATTATTATTATTATTATTATTATTATTATTATTATTATTATTTCAGACTTATGATTCTTTTATGTATCGAGAATCTACAAGAAGGGGCTCACAGCTTTACTTCCTTTCCGATGAAGCCATACTCAAGATTTTTACACATTGAATGTTTACCAACATTTATACCATGAAGCTGGTTACACTGTTATGTTACCCGTTGAATACAGGAAACACTGTTACTTCATCTTTCATAGAGGAATGTTACTTACCTACTTATTCACTGGCACTATCGAACCCGTAGGTTCATAGCCGCGCGGGCATAACCTGTCCATACATCCCTATCCTGAGCTAATACTTTCCAATCATTCCCTGTATAATCAACTTCCCTCAATTCATAGTTAATGTTATTCTCTCAACTCATTCTTGGTCTACCAACTGAGCGTTTCCTCTCTGGCTTCCCTACAAGAAGCTTCCATGCATGTCTTTCATTCGCCATACGTGCAACATGTCCTGCCCATCGCAGTCTACGAGACTTAACTGTTCTTATTATATCTGGCTTCCTATAAAGACCATGTAGTTCATTGTTATGTAGTCTTCTCCATTCATCCGTTTGTTCATCTCTCCTTGGTCCAAATATTCTCCTAAGTACCTTATTCTCAAATACTCTCAATCTCCTTTCCTCCCTTAAAGTAAGAGTCCATGTTTCGCATCCATATAATATAACTGGTAGAATAATAGTTTTATATGTTTTCAGTTTTAACGTTTTTTGAAAGGAGTTGGGACATCAAGAGTCTCTGCAGTGCATAATAGCACACATTTCCAGAATTGAGCCTATGTTTAATTTCTTTGTGCATCTCATTCCTATTTGTGATTATTGTTCCTAGGTATTTGAATTCAGTCACTTCCTCAAAATTTCCCTCATTTGTCATTAGCTGTCCATTTCCATTATATAATATATTTCTACGTGTGACCATATATTTAGTTTTATTGATATATACTTCCAGTCCTAATTCCTTAGTGTTACTCAATAGTGTGTGCGTGTGGTCCTTTAGTATCTCCTCGCTATCGGCCAATAGTACTATATCATCAGCATAAACTAACAGATTATTAATACCATTGAGTTGTAAGCCGTGCTCATTTCATAGAGGAATGTTACTAGTTTTAATATGAAAGTAAATTACTTTACTTGGTGTAGGAGATGTGAAACTCCACCTAGGGAGTTCAGGGCTTTAACCTGTTGGTGGAGCTTATGACTCCAAGAGCTATGCCGACGGTAGCCTAGTTATTGATAGGGTCTCCCTTGTCGGACAGGTCAAAGGTGAGGGACCAGACAAAGAAGTATCCAGAAGAGGAATTCAACGACAGCTTCGGTGGAGAAGGAGTCCTTCAGAATAGCGCAGCTGGTGGACGAAGTTCCTCATGGGTTGATCGGACTCATGAACTGTAGTGAAAGCAACTGATCTAGGGGACTGAAACCCCGAATTCAAATAACCCGGCCTTCCGGTGGGGGGGGGTTGGACGTCAGGCCAGTTTCCTAACCCTGTAAAAAAATACTGGCTAAAAATCTTCAACAATATGTAACCGGACAGGTTAATAGACAGATATATTATTGTTAATAATATGATTGAATATTATTCCAACCAAGGAAATATGTAGGTCAGGTGAAAGCTGTTAACTTATCATCTTAGACCTAAGCAAAGACAACATTTAAAATTGATTGGCCAGTCTAATCAGAATAAATTTGAAAGTAGAAAAATAATTGGACGGCCAAAACTTCACTACTAGAAGGAGAGGTGAAAGACTGTTCATTAATTTACGACACAGCGAAATATCAAATTATTATTTTCTTCAATAGAAATGGCGCACTTTATCCTAGAACCCAAACAATGAGTACCGCTCAGTACTGTTTGCTTCAGTTGAAGTATAAAATCCATATGCGGCCATGATGTGTCGCACAGGACGTGGGCAAGAACATTTAGGAGGGTTGGGGAGGTCAGGTTCGTTTACAAACGTAGGGTAATACGGTATGTTTTAAAGAAAGTGTTATGTATATATATATATATATATATATATATCTCGCAAAATATGTTATTAAAAATATTTTGAATAAAAAATACGTTACATACAGCCTGTTTTCCTAGCACTACATTGCGTGGATGGAACAGAAGCAATAATATATCATACAATTAAAGTAAAGTGATACCACAACAGGCCTCAGGAGGCCCTTGGGGTAGTAGGAGGTTAAGGCTCCCACTTTTTCTAGACAATCGGCACTTTATGTCAGCCGGGTTGTCAGCCCTGCGTGACGGCCGCCTTTACCCCAGAACAAGCGTCTGGTACTCATTTTCGTTAGAGGCTGAGTCGACCCCAGGACCATAGTGCCGCCAAAATGTTTGGGTCAGTTTAAAAATCCTGACCCCAACGGGACTTGAACCCTCGACCTTCCGGCTAGTTAATAAAATTATATTTGTACGAGTTCTAAGCGATATTTTATTTCTATATATATGTATGTACCCCATATTTCCCCTCATGGGAACACGGGTTATCTAAACCAAACTAATTTAGACGGTTATGTACCTATAGATGTTAACGAGTGCCATGTGGTTAGCACATCTAGTAGGAAACTAATGGATGAAGGTCATTTAAAGTTTGCACAGAGGCCTTTTTATTCAGGCTTGCTGTTCTTTTACTATCCTGAAAATCTTCTAACTCGGAAACCACGGTTTAAAGCCCCTCCCGTAGGACTTATCCCTTGGATTTTTCCATTCTAAAAATCCATCGAACCTGGCCAGCATTGAACTAGTGATCCTTGGGACTACATACAAGGAACACAATCATTAGACCACTGTGGTCGACGATATTTTATTTACATGTCATTTTATTTGAAGAAAATATATAACAGATTACATTTTCTTTCTTAAAATTCATACTAATCAAGGAGTTAAACAAGGATGCAGTATCTTTCCAGTTTTGTTTAACCTATACATCAATGATATAATAAAAAAATGGAACGAAGAAACAAATAAAGGAATAAAATTAGATAAAACACACTACTTGAAAACATTATTATACGCTGATGACCAGGTAATCATAGCAAATACAGAAGACGAACTCCAAAGGAATATTTTTAAACTACATAATATATGTGAACAATATAATCTCAAAATATCCATAGAAAAAACTAAGGCAAAGGCATTCCAAGGGAAAAATCAAATCAGATCCAAAATAGTAATAGGAAACAAAATCATAGAACAGGTGAACCATCTCAATTATCTAGGATGTGACATTTCATTTAATTATGATAATGATATAACTAATAAAATAGCAAAATTCCAGGGAATATGTGGTACGATAAAACGATCACTAAATAATAAAACAACAAGAGAGACCCAATTGAAATTTTATAAAACGTTGGCAGTACCGGTACTGCTCTATGGATCAGAAGCCTGGATGCATAACAAACAGGATCTAAGTAGGATAACGGCGGCAGAAATGAAATTTTTGAGATCTGTTAAAGGGTGCACTAAGGAAGATAGAATCAAGAACACAGAAATAAGACAGGAACTTGAATTTTTTGCAATAACTGATAAAATAGATACATATAGACAAAAATGGAAGCAGCACATAGACAGAATGAATGAAGATAGATATCCAAAACAAATAACAAAATACAAACCTAAAGGCACCTGAGATGTGGGCAGACCTAGAAAGAGATGGGCTGAAATCGGAACGGATCAACAGACCTAATCCATGAATGCAGATGATGATGATGATTTTCTTTCTTTCCCTTTTTAATCGATAATACAGATATGTGGTTATCTTTCATGGTTGCTGTCACAATTTTTACAGGTACAGTTTTTCCTGTTGTACTGTGCTAGCGTAAATTATCATTGTTGCCCTGGCATTACTGTGTTTTTGTCTTACTATCTGAATCTCCTTTGGACGTATTCTTTCCCCCTCACGTCTGTCTGCGCACCTATGCGGCGCGACATGTAGTCCATGGATGTGGAAACCAAACTAGATACAGTCTTCTTCTAGAGCTTAAAACCTTCGTTTGGCGAGAGATTCGAAGTACAGGTCCCTCGGCTTTATTTATGTTTGTTCATTTTCTGCTTCATTTATGTTTGTTTTCGAGAGTGAATGGTATTGTGAGTCTAAAATTGTATGCTACTGTTTATTATATAATTTATGTTTGTCATTTATTCTGGAAAAGCCTTGTTTCAGAAATGATTGATTTTGTTAACCTTATTTGTAACTATTTAATGTTCACAGCAATTATTATTAATTCGTTTCAATATTCATGACTTCACATATATAAAATATATGCTTATTTTAATTAACTTCGTTTGTGAATTATTTATACTAAGCAAGAGCTCCCTTTTGAAGCTGAGTTTAGTAAAAGTACGTTATTTAATTCTCCAAAGCCTCATTTATGATTAGCATTAGAAACGTTATATCGTGTATAGGTCAGATTATTAGCCTATTTATTTCATATGCTTGAATATATATAACTAGCAGATACATGTTGAGGGAATGAAACATGTCTTATGTATCACGGGCCCAGCGCATAGACTCTCTACTTAAATATAATTTATGTTTTCTATTTATTTCGGTTCTCCCTTATTGTGTTCGCAATCGTAGATATTATATTAGAATTATGGAATTGAATCATCAATCATAGCTATAATCTTTACATTCGAAAAGACATTTTATTTGTCCGTGGAATATAAGCATGGAAGTAGAGTTGTTAAATATCCACGCAGGGCAATACATGATCAATAATAGCGATAATTGCGATATTAGATCCCACCGTGCACTGTTAGAAAACTTTTGTCTTTTGAGAGTGAATTCAAGAACAAGATCTCGACTTTTTCACCCGGAAGAAATTCACTACACAATCTCGATATCAAGTCCACTTTTACAAAATGTTCACTGCAATCAGCATGTGTATACTAAAGCTCTACATAGAGTAGCAATATGGCTTTTATTATAATCAGTATGAAAGTCCATTTATTGTATTTCTATATTTTAACATAATCTCATATTATGATTAGCATTAGAAACGTTATACCGTGTATAGGTCAGATTATTAGCCTATTTATTTCATATGCTTGAATATATATAACTAGCAGATACATGTTGAGGGAATGAAACATGTCTTATGTATCACGGGCCCAGCGCATAGACTCTCTACTTAAATATAATTTATGTTTTCTATTTATTTCGGTTCTCCCTTATTGTGTTCGCAATCGTAGATATTATATTAGAATTATGGAATTGAATCATCAATCATAGCTATAATCTTTACATTCGAAAAGACATTTTATTTGTCCGTGGAATATAAGCATGGAAGTAGAGTTGTTAAATATCCACGCAGGGCAATACATGAGCAATAATAGCGATAATTGCGATATTAGATCCCACCGTGCACTGTTAGAAAACCTTTGTCTTTTGAGAGTGAATTCAAGAACAAGATCTCGACTTTTTCACCCGGAAGAAATTCACTACACAATCTCGATATCAAGTCCACTTTTACAAAATGTTCACTGCAATCAGCATGTGTATATTAAAGCTCTACATACGAGTAGCAATATGGCTTTTATTATAATCAGTATGAAAGTCCATTTATTGTATTTCTATATTTTAACATAATCTCATATTATCTCCCACTAATGATATTCGTGGGACATTCGCGCCTAAATGACTTCACGAGTTATTGCTGCTACCAGAAGAGTCACCCATGCCGGACAAGTCAAAGACGATCAGCCAGTTTTAAATATACAGACTATTTCGTTGAAAGGGTGATTATCTCTCACTGTAAAAATACAATTGTCAAAATATTAGTGTATACCTAATTGTTAATGCAAAATAATAATAGAAAATAAAATATTCGAACAATTATCTAGTTTTGATTATCTTGGATGTAATATAGCCTAAGCTATGACAGAGACAAAGACGTAGAAACTAAATTTAACAAATTTCAGTCAGTATGTGGGACAACAAATAGAACTCTCCACAATAAAATTTGAAAAGACACAAAATTAAAGTTTTATAAGATAATGACTGTGCCGGTATTGATGTTCAGTCTTGGAATTAGAAGAAAGAGATAGAAGTAACACTCAATCGGCTTAAATGAGGTACCTTCATAGAGTAAAAGCCTGCACAAAAATGGATCTGATAAGATATGAAGAGACGAATTGAATATATATATATATATATATATATAAATTAAATGAGAAAATAAAGGAATATAAAGTCAATTAGAGAGCTCACCTGGATCGTAAGAACAGACGGAACAGGCAAGATTGTCTACTCCTTGCAATGAAGATGATGATGATGTTAATCTATAATCTATGTATCCAGTAGAACATGTTGCATTAATCATATGTTTTTGGTTATCTACTGATTTTATTTTAAAGATATACTTATCATGGAGTTTTAAATAATAAAATGGATGCTGGTAATGTTCTATCCCGGAATTTCCCTTCATCACGAAGAGAAAATGTTTGGTAGGCCCCAATAGGAGGATCTAGTTATTATGTTGGAGGGTCTTGAGTTGTTTCTTATAGCCTACTGCTCATAGTAAGTACAACAAGCTATCCGATGCATTTTATATTAATCCGAGTGTTCATCAGTCATCACGTGTTCCTTGTCTGTAGTAGTACCATCCCATCAATTTGATTCAGGGTTTAATGTTGAATATAGAACTGGAGGATTCGCATTCATTTTTGTCTGAATGAAATACATTGAAAAGAGGCGATACTAAAGCAAAACATCTACTCAGAATTCTCAGAAGTTTAGTTGTAGCTTCCTGGGTTTTAAAGAAAATATCTACATTACGTCATCAATTGTGATGTTATCTTTAAGGAGTCAATTTCGTGTATGAAGCAGTGCAAGGTTAGTGGGTCATTGATGTTCTTAGCCATGTCTTATTCATCTCATTGTAGAAAAATTCTTTCACATACTGATGAACTTATGGGAACTATAACAGAAGTGCTTAGCATTTTATGTTACAAATCTAGATGTTTTCCTTGACTAGTTCCTTTAAATGACTAGAATTGAAGAATAAAACTTATTTTCTCTTAATATAATTTTTAACAATTAACATTTCTGCTTTAAAAATAACTTAGGCCGGTATACAAAGTGCCAAACTTTCCGCGAAGAGGGACTCTCAGCCTTCTCTCCGTAGTTAATTATATCGGTCATGCAAAACCTACTCTTAACTAGCTCACTCTGTCCAACATCATGAGCTAACAAGATACTTATTAAAAAAATTCCGGGAACAATTGAAATTTGAGAGCCTTAGCTTACGGAAGACGGAGATGGCTTGGCCTAGAGAGCTTGGTTCTTAACACCGGCCTCAATTTATCTTTAAATACTCAGCACACTTCTTTATACATAGATTTACCTTCTCAAAATCGAAGTAAACAGACCATCAATAGAGTTTTCCAGACACAATGGCTCCTCACTGAATCTGAATCTTAACATCCCAGTTAATATATCAAGCACATCAAAATATTCTTTCTTCCTATCTATCTATAATGGCGTAGCCTAACGTTCAGCCATAGCCTCTCATTGTTAGGCGTTACTAGACAAAGTTAATTTAGTTACCTTATTTGCCCATATGTGTCATGAATGGCTTGCGGTCAACATACTGGCTCAATGAGAGATGTAGCAGGGAACTAAGGTATAACTATAGTGTTGAAATCGGTAAATATTGCTCAGAGACGTTTTTATTTAGGCTTAAGGATCTTAAGAGCCTGAAAATCTTCAGACTCGGGACCCACGGCTTGAAGTTCCTCCCGGTGGACAAGCTTCTTGGAGTTTTCCATTCTAAAAAAAATCGACCTCGGCCGGGTTTCAATCCGTGACCCTCGGGACCAGAGGCAAGGAACATGACCACTTGTCCATCGTGACTAGCACTTTATTCCAATAGTCTTCATTATTCTTACTACTAGGACTTTTCTCTGGTTCCCCAACAGTTGAGAGTACAAACTTATTTCTCAGTATCACACTTTCTTGATGTATGCTTTTCTTCGGATTCTTTATGATTTTCTAAGCAGATTCTATATATAGTCCACGGCTGTGGTCTCTACGTAGCGTGCTGCCTTGTCACGCGGCGGGCCCGGGTTCGATACCCGGTCGGGCAGTTTTTCTGGGTGAGGTTTTTATTGAGGTTTTTCCTCACCTGTAAGACAAATGTCAGAAAAACTTTAAGGTCCAAACGGTCCTCATCATTATCATCATCCTTCACCGGTGTGGAAAGCAACGGGAAGCTACCACACCTACAATTCCCTAGTAAAGCTTCAAGCACAGCATGAAGATGCTATGATTGCAATGAAGGACCTGCCCTCGGGCAGAATTACTATGGATGGATATATATATATATATATATATATATATATATATATAAGTGAAAATTCAACATTCCTCCAAATTTTAGAAAATTCCTTCTTACTTCGTTTTTCTTTAATGTACGTACATAGAATTTTTATATCAATTCTTCAGCATGTCCTAAAGCTGACTTCAACAATCTTCATATACTTGCTTGATACACGAGTTAGAGAGAACTTCATGAAACATAATAAGGTTGAAAATGAAAATGGTTCTAGACATTATTTTAAAATTCGAACAGCTCCAATGGAGCCTTCGTCTTTTAATTTCTATTAGTTCAAAATTCTAATGATTCCACTACAACATCATAGTGGTTTCAATAACTCAATTCTGATATCTTCATGTTCAACTTGTTGTACCGAGTGAAGTTAGCTCAAATGGTTTTGTATGTAACTGTCCTACTACAATATTTAAATTATCAACCTTAGAAGATTAAAAAAAATACACATACAAGGATTTTATAGGATAGCATAATATTTTTGAAGATAACTGTCACGATAAGGAGCAATTTTTGTGTCTAGTGGAGAAAGTTAACAGTTTTATGACGACTCTCTCTTATTTTGGTTTGCAGTCCTCCCACATGACCAGACATGCAGCGCAATCACATGTTTGAGTTATTATTGACAATCCTTCGATACCAAAACTCTGAACGCTTAAAATTATATCAGCCGATTCTGTTGCATTTCGTTTGTTTCAGTAATACAGGAATCCTAGTTAATAGCACCGGCATTATTATTTCTTATGAATTACTTAAGTCCCGCGCCGTAGCCGAGCGGTTAAGGTAGAAAGCCTTGGCGCAGAGCTATGGGACTTGCGCTGGTTCGAGTCTCCATGGGGGAAGAAATTTTCTCATGGTATTTCGGCCAGTATGGGACCGGTGCCCACCCAGCATCGTGAGGCAATTGGGTAGCTACAATAAGTAGCGGCTCCAGGTTGAGGAACCAGCTATAACGGCTGGGGGACTCGACATGCTAACCACATGTCACCCCTACACTGGCTGTTGATCATCTACCTCTGTGATTGACACATGTGGATGTGAAGGGCCAGCAGCCGGCTGGTAAAAGGGCAACCGCTGAAAAGTGGAAAGACCCTCAATCGGATGAATTACTTAAACTTGTAAGTTATATATATATATATATATATATATATATATATATATAGTCAATGTTTACACATCTTTCTGTGCCTAAAGTTTTATTTTCCTTTTCCATTCACCCATATCTATCCACTCCATGTGTTCCAGTCCTCTTGTTCTTATTCCAGTTCTTATTTCTTGCATCCAGGAGTTTCGAGGTATTTCTTTCCACTTCCAGATAGACACCATTCCATTGTATTTCTGGGCAATCTTTCTTCTTGCATTCATCACACATGCTCATACCAATTTAATTGTTTATAAAATCTACTATTGAATATTTGATATTCTTTTTTTTCTCTATAACTTCTTTCTTTCCAATTTTGAACATCTTGCTGCTCTCCTCAAGAAATCCATTTCCATCAACATAAGTTTTTTTATGAATTTCTAATGCTTTGCTGCACATGTGATAGTTCTTCTCACTATTAAATTATATATTTGTAATTTATTTTTCGTTGCTACATGTCTGTTCCATAAGACACCATTTATCATTTATCGTATGTAGGTCTCGGAAGATTAGGACCTATAAAATGCCTATAAAAGGCATTTATGAAGACCTAAAGGATTTTACAAAATACCTAAAAACTGGAAGAAGAAGTAAGAAGTCGTGCAGTTGCTAACGAGTGCATAAAGACAACCTCTGCTCCAGGTAATTTTCACGAAATGCAACTTCTTAGAAAATTTGAAGTCGAAATACAATAGTACAAGCGGTTAGTTCGCTGGTGGTTGAAAATAATGGGATATTTTGTGAAAGTTCAATAGTTTCTCGCGGAAGAAAAATGTTTGGAATGCGAAAGTCTTTGGAAAGTAAATCTAGATAGTATTTTTAGAATAAATTGGAATTGAGACTAACCTTCGCGAATTCTTGAATTTAAAAAAATGGTAGAAAGTAGTAAAAAAAAAAAGGTAAAGTTGCAAAAAAAGTCATTAAGACCTAAAAAGACTAAAAAAGGACTGATAAGCCAAAAAAGTCGAAAAAAAGGACTACAACGACCCAAAATGTATATATATTATGCTGGGAGCCTCGTCGTCAGACATAAAATAAAAAAACATATTTTTCCTGAACATCCGAGCCCTAATCATATATATATATAATATCTTCTTCTTCTTCTTCACGGTTTAGGCTTATTTACTAGCCTGTTCCGGCCCCAAATCGCTGTTCTTTCCACCTTTTCCTTGTATATAAATATATATATATATATATATATATATATATAATATAATTCATTTATGTAGTGCATGAATCTATTTTACACGATTCCTGAAAGTAGTTTGGAAGACATTAGGGAGTTTTCTTGTTTTCTTTATGTCCGAATTTCCAATTTGTGAAACTTAAGTAATGATGTATGTGACCTGATCGAACTTTTTGTCAAGCGAAAATGTAATTAATCTTCATCTGTCTTTGAATCTATGTCCTGATGCGGGCACTTAGAATCAGACATTGATGTCATGTGATCAATTGCGGGCCAACCGGATGATTGGCAATGAACTCCGGTATTTCGGTCACGTTGATTGATGTCCACTTCCTTGATATACGCCTCTATCCTATTCACCTGAATCCACAGTCAATCCAACAACAGGCTACTGTTCACTCCATTCAAATTGAAGATTTATCTTCTTTGCCAATATTTCCAAAGCTCAATCAAACAATTCCAACTTTATGTTTCATTTAATTGTAAATTACACCATTGTTATTTACAAGACGCTTTAACATCTAGGTCATATTGCATCTAACAACTTGTGTATTTTTATTGTTGCATTTGTTATGTGATGTTCAATGATAGCAATTTTAATGGTACTATGAAATAGCAAATGTGATGAAAAGGGGCCTGATAAACAAATTTTAACCCACAATTTGCCTTCGTGACTGGGGAAAATAAGGGCAAAAATTCAGTCAATTTGGTAGACACCTGGTTGTGAACCCGGATTATTTCGTTTACGAGACTGGGTAAAATAAGGACAAAAAATCAGTCAAGTTGGTAGACACCGAGATTTGAACCTGGATCCTTTCGTTTATGAGTCTTAGGCGCTACCGCCTGTTAAAGCTTGCTCGCTTTTTAATTGTTTTGTATACTGCCGTCTGTCAAAACTATTATTAGAGTAGTTTTTTATTAATTCAATTAATATTTTTTTAAGAAAAAATGTAGTTTAAACTTATGTAGAGATGGATTACAATTTATTAAATACAAAACGCCTAATTGTGAAAATGTGAATTATTATATTATGACGTAGATGAACTCTGATATATTTAATTAATTATTAATTACAAAACTTGGAGTTCTCCGTACTGCAATTGGTTACACAAAAAGGATCACTCATTTGTCGTTTCTGTAGCAACATGTCAGTAAAAACACTGTTTTTTATTCAAAAAATGGGAGTAACACCACAATATTTAGTGAAAAGCAATATATGTGAAGATGGAACACTTATAACCAAACATAATTTTCCCGCAACATGATGCACCGTGCCTCTGACTATATAGTGTTCGTGATTAATTGAATCAACGCCAAGTCGTGATGGACCCACACGCTGATCACCTCATTTACTCGACAATACATCATTACATTCATTAGATACTCCTAATTTTGTTCTCTGCCACGAAAAAAAGAGATGGACAGACATCACCTCGAGCACTGCTCAGCACTTCAATGAGCACGAGAAACTGATAGATACGAGTATTAGGAAGCTCAATCAAATATTTGTAATCGCTTGGTAAAGTAATGAAATTCATGTACCTGGCTTTAGAATAAATAAATAAATACATACGTTAGGAATAAACATACACGAATTATAAAGAACCAAATACTCAAGAACTGAAGCGAAGAGTCAGAGACGCAGTAGAGAGGATCCTCTCGACATACTAAAGAATACATGAAGAGAACTTGAGTTTCGTCTAGACATCCTACGAACAACTAGAGTACAGAATCCCACGTTGAAGTGGTCACAAATGAATGGAACTTTTTGAATTAACAACTGCAATGCAAGAAACCACAAGTTGTTATGTCAACTGTGGAATTAACGGATCTGTGGACTTCTAAAAGTTTAGCAATTGAGACTTTTAGATCTGTGTTGTCATAGCAACGGATTCATTCCTTGACAACAGCCAATTAAATTTGATCACCCCTAACCTCCTACCTAAACTGAAACATTCTTGAAACTTATTTTGAAACGTTGTAAGTTCTGAAAAATACAACAAGTGGCTATAATTCAGTTTTTATTCATTTTGTTTGGTTTTTATTTACATTGTAAATATTATCTTTCAGTTAATTAGGTTTCTGTGTTATATAGGATTCAGTTTTGCATCCCAAGAATATGAAGAAATAAGTGTTGGTTCAGTAGAGGCGAGAGGTTGTCAACATACGTGCTGACTCCCTATCAATTTAGTAGAAATATCATTACATCTTCTTCTTCTTCTTCACGGTTTAGGCATATTTACTAGCCTGTTCCGGCTCCAAATTGCTGCTCTTTCCATCTTTTCCTTAGTCTTCCTAAGCTTCTTCTTCCTCGTGGTTAATAGTTGTATGCTGCTTTTGGTATTCTATTCTCAGTCATCCTTCCCAAGTGTTCTTTCCAGTTTGTTCTGTATTTCTCTATTGTTGAGTTTAATTCCTCTATTTTTACTTGTTGTCTTATTTCTGTGTTATGTTTTTTGTCTGTTCTTTGATATCCTGCTACTGGTCTGAGGAATCTCATTTCAGCAGCATGTATCCTGGCAGATTGTTGTGTTGTCACTGTCCATGTTTCGGATACATAATTAATAACAGGCACTGCCATTGTCTTGTATAATTTCATTATAGAGTCTTTCCTGGTTTTATTTTTCAAAGTTCTTTTTAGTGTACCTGTTATATAATTAAACTTATTTATTTTGTTATTTATATCTGTTTCTGCTGTGTATGATATTTCGCAACCTAGGAAGTTATATCTTACTACTTGTTCTATTGATTTATTTTCTAATATTATCTTCGTCCGACCTGGATGAGCTCCCTTGAAGGCCATTGTTTTTTATTTTTCTGAGGATATTTCCATGTTGTATTTTTTTTTTATATTTCATTTAGTTTATATAGCATTCTTTATAGTTCGTCTACTGTTTTAGCTATTAAAACCTGGTCATCTGCAAAGGCTACTGTTTTTATTACCATATTTCCTAAGTTAATTCCCCCAGTCGTCATTTGCTTCCATGATCTTATCATGCCGTCGAAATAAATGTTAAAAAGCGGATGGTTGATAGGGGACGACTTTGTCTAACTCCTCCTGTTATATGTATTGGTTCCCTTTGATTTATTTTTATTTTTGTTTTCTCATACATTTTCTTAATTACTGCTATCAAGTGTAGTGGAATTCCTTTTCCACTTAATATGTTCCATAATGTTGGTCTAGACACTTTATCAAAGGCCTTCTTATAATCTATAAAGAGGATGTGCGTCTCTAAGTTGAATTCTCTTCGTTAAATATCATTACATAATATTATAATCTGTTTCACTATTGAAGGCCGGTTATTTACCTGAAAGTTTTGAAGGGTGGGTAGGGGGAAATATTTAAAGGATTAGAATTAATTGGTGTTTCAGAATTATGTCCACACTCTCACTGCGGGAATAAATTAAATACAGTTTACACTTAAGCCCGCTCTGTACAGATAATGCATCAGTGAAAGCAAAATAGATATCATGGCTTATTTAAACATAAATTTCATTAGGTAAAGTACTGTTTTTGCTAATTCTTTAAAATACGTTACATAAAACAAACAGGCCAAATAATGTGGAGGTTATTATACCTACTTTGATCCTCCATCAGAGGGATTTTCCTAAAATTTACATCTCCACTGGTCATTGTCTCGTAAACTTCATGTAAACGACCGGCCTTCACAGGTGAAACAGGATCTACCAATGTTAACACGTATATTACCATGAGTTAAGGCATTGACTGATTTCAGGTCTATAGGTCTGCTTATTGTTTTTCGTAAAACAAGCAACAAAACTTGCCACTACGTACACATGCGTACAACTTAATACAATATAAAATCAAAAAATCCTGAAATTTTTTTTCAGTATCATACTGTGAGTCAATGTATTTTCTGGACAAAACGCGGAAAATAAGAACAACACTCATTCATGAATAAATATATGTTATCAAGATGCAATACCATTAATTCTTAATAATTACATATAAATTAAGTGTATAATGCTATTGTGTTATTATTTAATTGTAATATTATTGCGTTTTCTTTATGTAATTGTAATGTTATTGTTTTTTAGTGTATAATGCTATTGTGTTATTATTTAATTGTAATATTATTGTGTTTTCTTTATGTAATTGTAATGTTATTGTTTTTTAGTGTATAATGCTATTGTGTTATTATTTAATTGTAATATTACTTTGTTTTCTTTATATAATTGTAATGCTATTGCTTTTTGTTGTTGTTTATTTGTCTTCACACTATTAACAATTATTACTTTATTGTAACGGACTGTCAACAGCACGTACGGCTTACTGCCCGTGCGACTCATATTTGTAAATAATATTGTAAATATCTTACGTTTTGTCTAATAAAGTCCTACTACTACTACTAGTAGTACATAGACTTCCTTTACGATTGCGTATAAGGTAGGCGTTATATCAAGCAGCTTAGGAGTTGAGTGAAATGGGTAAGTTTTCCCTTGCAGCCCTTACAGGGTCCCAAAGCTGTGTCCTTTATAATAATTGTATGTGATATTGCCTATTTTTCCTATTTATGGTGAGATATTATCACCTTTTGCGAATTGGTGCTTCCTTCATCATAACTACTGTGAACTACTCGGACTCTTATGAAAGGAAACGTTGTACCCCTCCTCCAGACTCCAGTTGCAACTGCCACAAGTCCAAAGATCAGTTAATTCCATTGTACGTAGTAGTTTCGTAAATATTAATGAATGAAATAAGATACTTTATGAACACTACATAAATCTAGTACTAAAACTAACTACCTATCATTATGGAGTAATGATCTTTGTTATGATACTAACTGCACACTCGCAGTGTCACCTCACCCAACGGGCCATGACATCATGTATAGTCTGTGCATTCCAAACATTTGTGTTGCAACATAAATTTGCTCGTTTTGAACAGATTACACGAAGAATGAACATTCAAACCATTCAAAGCCCCTTTCTTAAATGTTTACAGGAAGAGAGAAAATCTTGCATTTCCCTAACTAAAGCTATATCCTGGTAGGCTATTTGAACTCTAACCTGAGAAGGTAAAATATATAAAAATTGTAAAGTATGACACTAAGAGAGATACTTGCAAAAGTTATGATTAAATATTAATGGTGTTATGAAATGGATTCTGTAAGAAATCTCAATCCAGAATAATTTTTCTCTTCAATTCAAGAAAACCAGAAAAAACGCTCAGTCATATTCGTTGCACCATTGTGTTTCAATCCGATATCTCCCGAATAGTGTATCAATTACTGCCATGTGAGCCAAATAGCTAAGTTCCTTTCTTGTTGTTTTAACTGCTTTATTACATAAGTGTTGAACGAAAATTATCTTACAATTTACAATGTATTTAATTAATATGAATATTATAATATTTGAAAATAAATTTTATGGCGCTTCAGGCCTAGAAGCCCCTTGTCAAACAACCGGATGGTGTCCATTCAGTTGTGCATTTATAGAGGCGGTTAGTTGTTCAAAGCGGAATCGCATGGGATCATGTTTTCCACATTAGACAACTTTCCGCATTATAAAAACAAACAAATTAACCAATCTTAGATTTTTATAGAGCATGTATACACATTTTTATGTACCTTGAAGTTGGGGCGCCTCGAAGGCTGCATTACGTTGTCCAGACTGTATGGCAGGTGATGATGATTCGCCAGGAGAGACCTTAATTCTAAACTTAATCTCATTATCATCATCATTATCAATCACGGATTAATCTCATGTGGCTTGTTCCGGTCTCATAGATCCTCATTCAAAAAGCTGAATCCATCTCTTTTTTCGGTCTACCAACATTCCTGTCTCCTTTTTGTTTGTAATTAAGTATAATTTTTGGAATGCGAAGAACTTTCATTCTTTGAACATATTCTTTATGGTTTTTTCTAGATTATTTTATTTTATCTAAAAGTTTAAAAATATTTAGCTCATTTCTAATATCTTCACTTCTTTTATCTAGATGTTTGCAGCCAGCCACACTTCACAGAAATCTCATTTCAGCTACTTCTGCGACCTTCCCTTCTCTTTTAGTTAAAACCCAAAATTCACTATCATACAATAGTAAGGGGACTGCCACTGCATTATAAAATTTTGCTTTCGTTTCCTTTCTTGTGTTTTTAAATATTCTTTTAATTGTGTCACATATGTAATTAAATTTATTATGTTTGTTAAACAGACGTTCATTTTTAAAATAGGAAATTTCATAACCCTTGTTCTATGGGTTTCCCCTCCAGAATTATTTTAGCTCTTACGGTAAACTTAATCTAATGAGGATAATATGATAATGGAAGTCAGATGATGTTCAAGGACCGCTTGGGCCTTAAAGTTTCCTGACATTTGTCTTACAGGTGAGGAGAAATTCCGAAAAAGACCTCACCCGGGAAATTTGTCCGGACTGAAACTCCAACTCGGGCCCGATGCTTGACAAGGCAGCACGCTACCTCGATACCACTGCGGTGGACTCTTATTAAATTAGCTTCAATGATAATTCACTTCTGAGATTCTATGAAGCACATTTTTATTTTTTATAAATACAAAGAACTTGTCAATCCAAATAAATTATATTTAAATAAATACAATATTTTATATTATTGTCTGAAACGCATTCTTCTAAATTCACTTATTATTGAGAAATGGTTATCTCAGAACGGTGAAAGACATTATTTATTCTTTCATTATTTATTACTGTAAGCCCTTTTTTCCTCAACGAGATTTAGGCGCTCTCCCCCTACAGGAAAGAAATTGAACCATATTAATTTAGTTACACTTGTTTTCTTTTAGATGTCATTGAAGTGACCCGTGGTCAGTGTTCCGCCTCATACTGACATCTAGAAACCAAGGTAGTACAGGACGGGAAAATTCGGTAAAATTTGGTTAAAGGCCTTTTTATTCAGGTTTAAGGATCTTTTACGAGCCTGAAAATCTTCAGACTTGGGACCCACGGCTTAAAGTCCTTCCCGGAGGACTTGCTCCTTGGATTTTTCCAACCTAAAAAATCCATCGACCCCGGCCAGGTTTGAACCCGCGACCCTCGGGACCAGAGGCAAGGAGCGTAACCACTAGCCCACCGTGGCCGATTTCATTATTTATAACAGAAAATATATTATTAACCTACACATTATTCTGCTTTATGAGACGTGATAGAAAAAACATTAACAATATGTGATTTAAGGTAACTATGCTCACTTGTTTCTCAACTCAACCACCCGATAACTTGTAAATGTTCGCAACATGTGACATGAGCATCACAAACCCATAGTACTAAAATAACCTCTACAGATGTTTAAAATCCATATTACACGATGCGAAAACTAAGTGGTAAAATGGGTCATGTTGAATTAACCTTGACCTAGAGATGACCTTGACCAAACATGCTGCAAACGTGACCTCACGCATGACGTAACGGTGGTGGCGACGACACCGCAGTAGAACCAATGGCGAGTGCCTGGCTGCGGGTAAGGGGAGAGGAGTCTGACGTCAATGCGGTACTCCCTGCAACCTCAACTTTCGGGTCAATTTTTCGGCAATTGACAAACATATTGTTTGGTAATGTCAGAAAGTTTAATATTATCTATCAAAGAATTGACATTTTTCAGGTTGTAATTTTATGCATGCACATTTACGTCACGCGCAACGAAACAATACTCACGAAACGAATGAAGAATAGTGCTCAGTAGTTGGATTGTAGATTATCTGAAAACTATATTAAATACAGGATGTATCTAAAGTCACTATCCATTTCAATGAAGGAAGGCAATGATTGAAATATCAATGCTATTGTGAAGTTTTACACATACGCTACTGGCTTTCTCTATGACCACCATCTAGGTGAAAGCACATTCTCCATTAATTAAATTATTTTCAGTCTGATTAACTTACCTCAATATTTAATGTTGATTTGTTCTTGGACATGTTTCAAAATAATTCTGTTTTATCGTCAGCTTGTCCAGCTGTGAAACGAAATGTATACCTTAACATTTAAACCGTAAAAAAATGCCTACTGCTTCTGTGATACGATTCCGTAAATCAAACAGACGTGATAAGGACGATTTCGTAGAGTGAAACGTAGAATTTTCACACTGTGTTGCAAGGGACATTCAACTCCCTACTGACGCATCGAGTTGATACGTTCGGACTATAACAGGAAATTGGAACCTGCTTCACTATCTTTACTGACAGCCGTGGTCGTCCATGACGTGCCTCATCACACACACTGCCGATACACATTTAAATTAGTTTACAAGCAGACGAACGTGTGCCTTTGTTGAGGCTGGTTTACGGAATTTATGGGTAAATTAAGCTCTGGTGTCTTCATATGACAATTCGCGTACCCGTCCACAAACAATGGCAACCCATTCTTCTGTGCTAAACATGTTACACTAATCTAACAATTTATGCAAAAAAAATTGTGTTTTCATGAAAATAGAGACACTCTACATAAATAGACAGTCGTCCTGTCATAGGTTTGAAGGCAAAACCTCATTTCAAATTTATCTTTACACCAATCTATCTATTCTAAATTATATTTATGCCTCTACTAAATATAATTACTCTATTAAGCTTTAATAATCCGTAGTTATTTTCCAAAGAGCCAAGTCCGATAAAATGGCTGTTGTCACTGGCAAGAAGAAGGCAGTAAAAGAGTCACGTGGTAAACTGATGAAATCCTAAACTTTCAACTTCAGTTTTTAACCAGACTTCACAATTTCTCAGCTCAAGTTGTTGCTCGGTTATCATGAGGCTGAATGAATTCCATTTTATATTAAATAATAATAAATTCAAAAATAAAATGAAATTTAAAAAAGTATTGATCATAAGTAATACCACGAGGGATTTCCAAATTATCAAGAGTGTCATTTGTTAGGACTATATAACGAATAAAATTAAGCTATTTGCTCAAAATTCATTATTTAAATATATATACCGGCGTTTTAAAATATTTATATATTTTAATGTAAACGGCGATGTTTGAAAACAAATCAGAAATGTGAGGTTATGTATATTCACTGCAACTTGATCATATTATTTATTGTCAAATAGGATAGCAATATAGTAAGAATGCACCCTAGTGGAAAAAAATGAAACATCAAACTGTATATTATAATCAACATAAGAGGTTGTTAATTATTTTTTTAGGAAACAACTCAGTAAAATCATTATTTAAAAACATTATTCAACACACAATCATTAAATGTGTAGTTCGAAGTAATCTGTTCATTATTTGCTCTATTCGACGCATTTGTTGGAGACACATTTACAGCAAAATAATGATCTAACCTGTTCTGAAAATTAATAGATAATAGTTTAAAAAACTGAAAGAACACGCTTTATTAGAAAACTAAAAAATGAAAAATAATTTTAATTTCCAATACGCTTGGGATAAAATAAAGTGGTCAACAAAAAAATCATCTCCAACACATATAGAATAAAATTAGAGTTATCAAGAAAAAGAAAATAATTTTACCATCAAAAGCGTGGGGTGCTTTTTATGATTTTTACATTTTCTTCTTAGAGAGCTTACTTTTACCAATATCTGTTTAATATCAAATATATTAAATGATATAGAGCACCCCACGCTTTTGATGGTAAAATTATTTTATATTTGTTGATAACTCTAGTTTTATTCTATATGTGTTGGAGATGATTTTTTTGTTGACCACTTTATTTTATCCCAAGCGTATTGGAAATTAAAATTATTTTTCATTTTTTAGTTTTCTAATAAAGCGTGTTCTTTTAGTTTTTTAAAACTATTATTTTTTTTAGTTTTAATATTTTACAGAATAAGATAAAAATGTAAATATCTTTAAATTCGATACTATTGTAGTATGAGCTAAAAGTAATGCTCTTCTATAAAAAACCCTCCCAGCCGGATTTGAACCAGCGACGTATGGATACTGAAATTATATACCACTAAGAGTTCATTGCTCTACCAACTGAGCTCTTACAACCATTGACTATAAACTCGACAAGTCCGCAACCTATTATACCAGTTTTCATTTTTTTGATTTTCGGATGATTCTGGCCAGGATTTTAGAAACAAAATATGAAATTAGTGTATTGTCACGGGTTCTCTACTCGTATACAAAGTTTCAAGTCGATCCAATGTTTCTAAATGTGTGAAAATCGCGTTGAAAGATTCCGTTACATTGATACAAAAACATGTTTGATTTTCTGATGAATATGACCAGGATTTTAGAAAAATAAATATGAAATTATTGTATTTTCACAGGTCTTCTACAAGTATACAAAGTTTCAAGTCGATCCACTGTTTCTAAGTGGGTGAAAATCACGTTGAAAGATTCCGTTACATTGATACAAAAACACTTTTTTTGATTTTCTGTTGATTATGGCCAGGATGTTAGAAAATAAATATGAAATTATTGTATTGTCACGGGTCCTCTACAAGTATACAAAGTTTCAAGTCGATCCGATGATTTTAAGTGGGTGATAATTGCGTTGAAAGATTCCGTTACATAGATAGATAGATAGATAGATAGATAGATAGATACAGGTCAAGCTAATATAAAGCGTGTAAAAAGGAGGGGATTTCTTTATTTTGGTAAACATAATTCGATAAATAGCGAAGTGAAAAAACGACTGTCATTGGTTGTAAAACAAAATTAATTGATACGTGATTGGTCATTGACTCCCATTTGGGGCATGAGTTAAATAGTCAATAATAAATACATATGAAAGGGACAGTTTATGTTACACACAATGTTCTATGAGATTTTGTGAAACGTAATCAATACCTACTTAGAAATAAAATCTATAGGCAGTTGGGTAGTCTCTGGTCCTTAAATTATGGTTGGGTGGATACGAACAATTACGATAAAAGGTGGAAACTGAAAGTGCAGATAGAAGACTGAAGACAAATAGATCCTCGCAAAGTACAGAGGAAATTGAAGGTAGAACTTGGGAAATTGAGAAGCTGACCATAAACGGAAGGAAGTAAGAGGACAACCTCGAGCCAAATCCTTCGTTTCAAATATATAGATAGAAATAAATTGGTGTTGAAAAAAAAGTCATACGAAAAATTCACCTAGGAAATTTGTCCCAATCGCGATGAAACCCGGGCCCACGCGTTACTCCAAGACAACAGCGGTGGACTAATATATACTTAATGTAATAAATATTAATTATACAAAGTTTAAACTAGTGTTAGTGATAAAAGAGAGAGTATGTGCTGTTCTCTAAGTGCTACTGCTGAGCTGTCAAGCTAAACATATTCCGGTATTGATCTCAGGACCTTTCAAGTGGAACTCGGAGCTAATTTTTGTTACGTATGATCCTTATTGGACCCGGAACTTTAGCAGTTGGACTCGCAGCCAATATGATTGCAGGACATTTATTATTAACCACTTTGTCAACAAAATTTGAAGGTAGATTTCGATACGAAAACAGTATTGTTTTAAGTATAGGAGGAATAAAAGTATTACATCCAATTATATTATGGATCATACTATATTCGTTCGATACCGGTACTGTTTATTTCGAATACAAATAAAGCCGTGATTTTGTGTGGAGTGGGGGTTGCAAGATCGCTATTGGGCAGTAATGGGAGGAGTCAAGTACAGTTAAAATTATAGACAAAATATAAATTCATGTCCGTATATTTTTATGTTCAATTTTAGACAGTTTTCTCATAACTATAATTGTTTAAAATTTCTCAACTCAGGGCAAGAATTTTTTTTTTCAAAATAAGCTATTTACCACACACTTAAAAACTAAAGTTCATATAACAATAGACTTGGAATTCCCTTGGCCTACCAGATAGCTGCTAGCTCACATCCACGCGTTAATCACGAAGGACGATAATATAGTATAGGGGTGTCATATGGTCAGCATGACGTACCCCCAGCGGTTATAGCTGTTTACTCAACTAAGAGTTATTACTTAATAGCAATATAACTTGTTTGTGATGCTGATTGAGTACTGATTCAACACTAGCAAACATTTTATGAGAAAATTTATTCCCTTATGGGAACTCGAACCCGGGCACATTACGTAACTCTGAGCCAAGGTATGATGCCTTCGACCGGTCGGCTACGGCAAAAGACACGCCAATATTATAAAATGCGATTTTTTTCAGGCAGTTGTAGCAATTATTCGTTAAGCATTTATTTCTTTGTGGAATGTTTGAAAAAAAAATATTTATTTATTTATTTAGAGAGCAAGAAGCATGCACCGAAAAATATCGAAAGTCCTACGTGTTCTAAAATGTATATATCCTCCGATATGAGACATATTTTGTACTTTGAGCTCTTTTGACTAAAATTGAAATAAGAAAAAGCTTTTCTTTCAACCTGTAGTCTTTTAATTCGTATTCGGAACATCCCTAGTTCAATTCCTGTTATCGAAAAACAGTTTATTTCCTGATTTTCCTCCATCGTAAAGGAAAATACTGAGTTCTCATTTCATTACCAGGTCTCATTCAATTGTATTCAACATTTAATGATAACTAATATAAAAAAATGAATGTTTGTTTGTTCGTACTTCATGCGCGGCCATACCGTTGATCCGATTGTGATGAAGCTTTTTGAATAATGTTCAGAAGATTCCCGGGATGAACATACTCTGTAAGAGAGTTGTGATACTCAACTCCTACATCCTTAAACCTCGCCCTTTGTAGTCGAAAACGTGAAAAACGTAGCTCTTTGGTCGCTTAAATGGCTTACGCTGCCTAACCTGTAACATATACACAAAATTAATGTACACAGAATTAAATATCTAAAAAAGCTCTACAAAAAAGCCTGCAACAGCATATGTTTATCTCTTACGGATAACTCACAATAACCATTTTTGTCTTTCATTGGTGTCAAGAAGATAGAGACAAGTACATAGATTCCTGGCAAACATAGCAGCACATGGCAGGTATTCTTTTACGGATAACTCACACTAACGAATTTTGTCTTTTAGCTCATTTATGTCAAGAAAATCGAGATAAGTAGATTTCCGGGCAACACTGGGTAATCAGCACGGGGAATCTTGAACTAATTACGAAATACATTTATAATTATTTTTCACCTTACTTATTCAACCAATCATAAGAAATGCATTAATTTTTGTCTTTCAGCTCATGTATGCCAAGAAGATCGGGATGAGTAGATTCCCGGACAACACCGCGCCGTGTAAACAGCACGGGGTATCTAAAAATAAATACAATATAAATGTTTCCTTTTACTTTTTCAACTAAACATAAAAGCATATTACTTTTCGTTTATTTAGCACACGCCGGGTATTAGCTAGTCGTTAATAATAATTCTACATCAACTGATCTACTATATACGCCTAATTATAGTTCCTAGGCGCGATGTTAAAGTGTCGATACATATGAATGAAATATATAAATTACACTTAGCAACGAAAAAGAAACTTTTTTTTTGTCTCAGAGAAAAAAAAGTGTGATTCTGATAGTATTTTTCCTCTTGAATTCAATTATGATATCGGTTTTTCTCCATTACGCAAGGTTTCCGAAAGACAGGAATTTATAATTTCAAACACTTTAATATTTTCTACATTCGTAACTACACAATATTCGAAGATTTGGACTCACCTAGAAAGTAAGAAATTACGATTTTCATCATCATCATCATAGTACATTCACGAATTTAGGCCATTTGTTGACCTGTTTCGGCCTCAAGAGAAACACCATCCAGAAGTCTTTTGAGTGGACGTCCTGGTCTTCTTCTTCCTGCAGGTTGATATCTTAACATTAGTTTGGGTATTCTGTGATCTTCCATTCGATGAACATGTTGTATCCATCTTGACTTATAATCAGAAATTTTGTTTTCTAAAGATTCCATGTGTAATTCTTCTAAGATATCTTCATTTTTTTTGTGATCTAGTAGTGTGTATCCTGCAGTCCTCCGAAGATATCTCATTTCAGCAGATCTAAGTCTCTGTATATCCTTCTGTTTCAACGTCCATACTTCGCTACCATACAAAAGAGTTGGAAGAGCCAGTGTTTTATACACTTTCAGTCTTGAATGCTTTTGGACTAACTGTGGCTTGAAGATAGAATTTATTAACCCTAAAATTCTTAAAAATTTAGATATTTTTGCATTTACATCCTTTTCTTCTTCATATGAGATATTGCATCCTAGATATGTAAAATTATTCACCTGCTCCAAAATTTTATTGTCCAGTACAATTTTACTTCTGACAGGATCTACACCTTGAAATGCCATAATTTTTGTTTTTTCTGTAGATATCTTTAATCCATATTCTTCTGTAATTTTGTTAAGTTCATACAGACCTTTCTGTAGATTATCTTCGGAATTTGCTATTATTATTTGGTCATCTGCAAACAATGGGTGTTTAATTTTCTATTTTCTGATATTCTTATTCCAAATTTATATGTTTGTTTCCAGCAACATATTACTTCATTGATATAAATTGCAAAGAGTGTTGGGGATAGGGGGCAGCCTTGTCTCACACCACAATTTATAATTCCTTCTTCAGAAAATCTGTTATTTAATTTAATCTTTATGGTGTTGTCTTTGTAAATATTTTGTATGTTCTGCCGAAGTAAATTTGGTATATTTCTGTCTTCCAATATATTTAAGAGTTTTGATCTCTTGACTGTGTCGAATGCTTTTTCAAAATCTATGAAAGCAAAATGTGTTTCTAAGTTGAATTCTCTTCTTTTTTCAAGCAATAGTATAGTTAACAGAAAATGCTGAATCAATACAAGATCGTCCTTTCCTAAATCCATTTTGACATTCCATAAGGAATTTTTCACTGAAACTTTTCAATTTTCCATTTAAAATGTCTGCATAAATTTTGTAGCATGTGTTTTAACAAACTGATTCCCCTATAGTTGTCCATTTTTCTCTTGTCTCCTTTCTTGAACAGGGGTATAACAATGCTTGTCTTCCATTCTTGTGGTATATCTGCATTTTTGAATACATTCTTAAAGAAGGACAACAGTCTTTCATGGAACTGTTTGCCTGCATATTTGTACAATTCAGAATTCAAACCATCTGTGCCAGTTGCCTTCCCATTTTTTAATTTCTTTAAACTATTGTTCAATTCTTCCAATGATATTATGGAATCTGTCTCATTATTATTTCGGAAAATTGTATCTTCATAGCTATTGTCAGTCCAAAGACTTTTATAATAATTTAAAAAATCTTCTTTTGTTACTCCGCAATTAATTTTGGTAGATTCTTTAATATCTTTATTCAAATGTTTTAATATTTGAAGGCATTAGGTTGGAGCTTATGCAAATCTGATTCTAAATGTGTAACAAATTTAACCATGTTTTCCTATGTCTCTTTCTTATTTCCCTCTTAACAATAGCTCTACAGCGTTTGAATTCTATTTCATTTTCTACTTTCTTTGTGTTCAAATATTTTTTATAAGCTGCATTTTTTTCTTCAATCAATTGTTTTATTTGATCATCCCAGATTTTTAGAGTTCTATTTCTTCTTTGTTGTATATTTACTTTTCCTAAAGTTCATTAGCTGCATTTTGAATTATCATTTTAATGTTTTTCCATTCTTCTTCGACATCATTACTTTCTGGAGTTGTAGCCATATATTGCTGAATTCTTCTCGAATATAACCATTTAATTGCTGTCATCATAAAAATAATTTTACCTTGTACTTTTGTTCTATGCTCTGTGTGTTGTTCTTCTTTTTTAACCATCTTGGTGGAAATCTTATTCTTGCTTCTACTAGGTAGTGATCTGAACCAATATCATATCCTCTGTAGGCTCTGACATCGAGAAACAATTTAAAATCTTATTATTTGCAATGAAATAATCAATGATTGATTTTGAGTCCTGACGATGCCAGGTATATTTATGTATGTTTCTATGATTGTAAAAGGTATTCGTTATTTTCAGTTCATTGTAGATAGCAAAATCTGTTAATCTTGTCCCATTCCTATTGCTGGTTGGTTCGCCAAATGTTCCAATATTATTGTTGACTTGAGCATTGCCTTACGATTTTCTGCTACATATTTCGCCTGTGGAGCATCCCTCTTGATGGTCCAACAATAATCGGCCAGCATTTTGGGATTCCATTTGCCTTGATACCTTTTTTCCATAGCTGAAACAATTTGAGTTATCTCATTTGATTTTATTTTACAATGGACAAATGGACGAATAAACGTTTATTAAAAAATAATTATTTAAATCCATTAATTGAAATTGAAATTTTAAAAAAATTGTGGGTGGTGGAGAAATTCCGAATACATATTTGAAAACAGGATAAAAAACTGCATTAAGTACAACTATTGGTACTCATGAGACAAAAATCATGTTGACCAGTGTTATTCAATGAATTGTGTTATCTGGATGCGCACATTTTTATTATTTTTGTTCATGAAATCGTTTTAACTACATCGCGATTTTTTTCTACGTATAATGAATGCATAGTGAATATTTTCATTCCACTGAGATAGCAATACACTTGGGAGAGTACAACTCCGAGGCACATGGATAAGATAGGCTACTAACTTTAGGAACAATTTTATACGATTTCTCCCGGATGGCACATTATATGTAAAATTTACCTATAAAGTGAGAGGTTAACCTCAGATAAAGTTGAAGAATTTTATAGGATTTCTTCCTTTAAAATTTAAAACTTTTCCGACGTTTATTAATTCAAACATATTCACATGTTAATACTTCCCAAAAAGATAACCTCGGAAATACTGTAATCTGTAACTTTGATATTAACTTCTTTACCAGGTCTACGAAAAATACTAATTGTTAACCCCAGCCAACATGGGTTTTGTTAATTATAAACTAAATAGTGTTCCTTGTCTCGTTGTCCGCGGCTGATTATGAATATATAATAATTGTCTATCACATCAGAATTTTCCAAATCTTATATACTATTTATATTTATGCATAAAATGTGATTAAATTGTGTTTTTAAATTTTGGAATGTTGTGTAACTTTCTCAGGCAAGAAACAGAGTTATTTTTTGTACAGTTACACAGAACGAAAATTAGTGTCATAGTTTAAAAATCATATTTTTAGGGTTTTATTGTGTACGTGGCATACTCTGGACTGTAATCTTGGAGAGTGGACGTTTTTCATACACCTTTCAAAAAGACCCCTAAAAGGTGTCTAGCATAATGGAAAAATTCACCCTTCCCATAGTATATTCTGACATTTTACTGGAATCATATTGTAATTTAAGTATGTAACTAAAACAAAGAGGACTTTCGGATTCATATTTGGAATATTTGTGGAAATTTTAAAGCTATTGCCTTATTATTAAGTCAAAATCAGTTTTACAAAACATCCATGTTTCCTATTTGATTTGGGAGAGTAGGGCTAGATGTACGAACTGGGATGGAAATAGTGTTCAAGGGAAAAAAATAATAATTTTTCAACAAACTAGACACTGTTGGGAGAAAGCTAATTATTTAGCTTCTCCCACTTGGGGAAATAGTTTGTGATAACTATTTAAAAATAGTTTCTATTAATTTGTTTTTGGCTCTCAAATTACATTTTCTAAGTTAAGCCAATACACATTCTGATTTGTGATTGGCAATTAAGTCTTACATTCTTGCAAGTTTGAATTTTTCTTTATCACAAAAGGAGATTCTAAGAAGATATCTTGAATGAAGATGTGTGAAGACAAAAGTTGCATACAATTAATTTCTTAGTATAAATGCAAAGTTAGTTTCTATTTATTGGGTTACTGTATGAAGATAGTAAGCCCAGACATATATTTGGAATTTAATGAAGTTATTAATTCTCAATGTAAAAGGAGAAACGCGAAAATATGCATAAATGTATAATTTTTTTAGTTTCAATTGGAAAGTTACGAAATACTTTAAAATATGTGACGCGATTTTTTTTAATCATACACCATGCGCATACGGAAATAAACGCGAAGCAGTTTACACTGTGGAATCACGGGATGCAGCCACATATACACGATATTTAACGAACCTACAGGCTAACCTAATGCACTTTGAGTACTCTAACCTGTGAAAGACCAACCTAAAAGCTAATCTAACACAATTTAAGCACTCTAACCTGTGAAAGAATACAACATCCTAAAATAAACAGCAAGTTCTTAAATTCTGAACTATATGTTTACATTTAATTATTACATATATACATAGTACATGTTGGTTGCACTGAAACACATCTTTGTTATTCATTAAAGTCAATATGGCTGTCATGTCTTCATGCTACGTATGTAGTTAAATATCATAGTAAATGATATTGAAATAATCGTTAGAACTTTTTGTTCCATCCTCAGCAGCTGGTTAGGTACTTATTATTTTCAATTATCACACTTTATAGAGAGTTGATATGATTATGCATGTTTTAGTTTAGCAGGTTTTCGTTTCTCGCATCTTCCAGTGTTTTTATTGTTTTTAACATGTTTATTTTGTGGTTATTATACTCTCTGTGTACTATTGACAAAGTGTTGTCAATTGTGGTAAATCGATGATCTGTATTTATGACAGGTATGACAAAACCTGATTTTACCCTGGTTAAATTTAAAGTCTCTGAAATTCTCGTTATTTTTTGTATTAAAATTGCTGGTGGTTCTGCCAATATAAAATTTATCGCAGCCATTGCAATTGAGTTTGTAAATTCTTTGTTGTCATATATATATTAGTATCTTCAATTATATTACACATAATATCATTAAGTATATTCTTTGTTTTATAAGCTAGTTTTATACTTTTGTCGTGTTTCCTAATTGTTTTGCCAGTTTTATGGTTTCATTGCCTGCGAGTCTTATCCAATTAATTTTATTTTCATGAATGTCTTTGTCACGTTTGGTTATACTTGTTAATTCGTATTTTCTTTTTTGTTTACTTACTAATTTATTAATTATTTTATGATTGTATAATTTTAATGAGAGAGTTTTATATAGTTCAGTTCTTTATTATTTGTTTTATTTAACGCCATCTTTATCCTTCTATTTATACAGGGTGGTTAATATGCCCCAACGTTGGGAGACATAGGCTGTAGATTAGGATTAATCGGGGTCTCCTTATTTTAAGGTTTATAGGTTACAAAGGATTGTTTGAGCGCCGGGATGATGATAGGAATTCTCGGTACTTGAGTAATTAGGTTACTGAGTGGTTCATTTTCAGGGATAACGAGATATGTTGGTGGGCACAATACTGGGCAAGACGAATTTCTGTAATAATTATTGATTTTTCCGGTAAGTCGTACTGGTGACACGTTGTACATTGATAATTATTAAATATTAAACTGGTAATGATCTCAAAATTTAAGAATAAGTTCCTGAATGTATTGTGAGGTCACGTGTCGTTATCAAATTTACAAAGTCTTAAAGTTGCGATATTGCTAAAAAGTTTAAGTCCGTAATTGAATTCTCAACATGAGTGTCTTTAATATCGTTATCGGTCCATGTTAGTGATTTTGAGCTGTGACGACCGAACAGCAACAATTCCAACTACTCCCCTTCTCTTCACAACAACTACCCCAACAACAACTGACGAAAACAACTGATTTTAGTTCGTGTTTACATCTCTGAGGAAAACTACGTTTCCCCCTCTCCGTGATAATAGCGATCTTGAGATCATTACATAACGGCTAATTTAATTGGTGGGTCACCCGTTCCTTGGTTTGGAGGAGGGATCGCTCTTTCCTGATAGGATTCGATGTCACCAAATGTTTTTTCTGTTTACCCCCTCTCTACAGTCAAATGATACGTTTTTTTATAGTTCTAACCTGGGAATCCCGATCTAAGTCCACCCTGAACTGCGTCGATGACCTCTCTTTCGTGTTCGCTAGTATCATTCCCACCCTCTCTTGATAGTATGTTTGTGTGGAGTTGAGTCTTTTTCCGGCCATAAGCTTTCTTCACCAATATCTACGAGACCGAGTTTAAGCCTTGTTAGGTCTCTAGCTCACACGCAAAAGTCTCTTAAGCTGCTAGGACAATACGTTTCACCAAGTTTCAACTCCTTTGTCTACCCTTCATGCACATGACGCTCGACAATGGCAGCGCGGTGTACTCACTAAATGTCTTCCCCAATAAATGACTGATCACTTATTCATATATTTTATGTCTTTCGGCCGTGGTCTGGTTTTATTAAAACTCGACGTTTCGTCTACTACTGCGGTAGACATCCTCAGGAGATTCTGGGTGTTCTCTGACTTCTTAACTCTTCAAATGTCGGCTGCAGACTGGTTGTGTGTTGGAAATCGTGCCTTATTTATAGTTGAGTATTGTGTGGTGATGTTTGCTACACAGTCCGTTACTTTGGAGCTATTTTTCTGATTAGTTGTCACTGGCGTAACTCATAGGTTTTATTCTCGTGTTATATAATGCCGGAATACAAAATTTATTAATCTTCATAGTTTCTTCTTTTTTGTTAAATGAATTTTTGTGTTTGTAAATTTTAATAGCCTCTCTGTGAAGTCTGGTATAGTAATGTTGTGTTTTAATAAAACCAGACCACGGCCATTTAGCCCGAAAGACATAAAATACATGAATCAAAATACCTGCCGTGAAAGTCTACAATTTTACATGATCACTTATTCATAATCCTACCAACTTCTCCCTATAATTTTATTCCTACTTGATCATACCATTTTCGAATTGCATTTGATTCTCCGAGTAAAATGAATATACATATCGTATATGTCCGATAATTCTTTCCTCTAACAGTATGCTAATCTATTTTGATTTTTATCCCAGTTATCGTTCATTAATTCTTTGATTACTCAATTTGGGAGAGGCTGAGTGAAATATTCTGCTGCAGGTGCTTATGTTTAGTTGAAAAGGGTATCTATATCTTTCATGCACGGTAATTGTGTTGCTTGTTGGTGGGTTTTCTATATATGCTAATATATATAGACATATTATGTAATTAATTTAATGTCGAATTTGTCTTTAAGTTTGTTGGTAGTTGTCTTCTAAGTGTTGCAGGAATATTCCTGATGTCGGGGTGTCCATTGGAATTTCATCTTCTTGTGTGTATAATTTATTGTTGAATTTAAAGTAATTTTGTTTTAAAATTGTTTTCATCGTTTTGCTGAATTATCCGACATAATTATTATCCATTTTTTAAACTGATATTACTTTCATTGTCTCGAGTTTGTTGGTATGTTTGTGTATACGTTTTTTATGTGAACGACACCATTGTGGTGTTCTTATTGAATTTTAATAACTTGGTTATATGAATTTTTTATTGTGTATTTGTTCTTCAGTGCACTTTTAGCAATTATTATAGACAATTTAAAATTGGGTTAATTTGTTCAGTTGATGACTGCTCTTATTGGTATATTTTGTTTATGTGTTTTTGGTAATGTTTTATTGCCGGAGATGAAGGATATTGTTAGTCCATTTGTAGCTGATTAATCTATTGTGTGTTGTTTTATTACCCATCGTGCCTGGTTTCTCGTCTATTTGTATGATTGTGTTATATGTTTTCAAAAGATACTTTATTTCACTTTGAAATTTATTAGTTGGACTTTACTTATATATTGTTTTATTTGGTTAAGTAACTGCCGCAGGGGGAGTGTAAGGACACACACACACACACACACACACACACACACACACACACACACACGCACACACGCATGCGCGCGCACGGCCTATAACACTGTCTACAGCACTCTGACATCGGTGTTTATCATCCCCGGGGAACGGGTTCCGCTAGAATCGGCGATTAAAATTACAGTATTTGTACTGTTTACTAATCTTAAATACACGAAAAGAGAGATAAAGGAAATATAAAGAAGAAAGAAGGAAGGTAAGAAAGAAGAATTAACTGATAAAAGACAGTAGCGTGCGTCCGCAGCTGATTCCGTTCGAAATGACAAGTATTGACGCCGCCGGTTCTATTTTATGGCGTAGAGAAGACATAGAACACAGTGTACATAAATAAATAAATAAATAGGCCTATATATGATTAAGGAAGCTTTTTTAATCAGACATAGGCCTATATCCACGAAAATCTACAATATAAAACACACACATTATAACTATAATTATTGTATATGTAAGTTATACTAGCTAATACCCGGTGTGCGTTGCTACACCTAAATAAAATTAAAATAAATGACAATTAATGTAGTTTTATGTTCAGTTGAATAAATAAACGGAAAAATAATTATAAATTTATATCGTAAATATTTGTAGATACCCCATGCAGATTACCGCCGTTGCCCGGGAATCAACTTATCCCGATCTTCTTGAGCTGAATGATATAAATTACTATGTTTTTATGTTTAGTTGAATGAGTAAAAGGAAAAATGTATATAGTAATTATTTTTAGATACACGTGCTGATTATTCGGCTTTGCCTGATAACCTACTTATCCCGATCTTCTTGGCATAAATGAATTGAACGACGAAAATGAATGTGTTTTTATGTTCAAGTTAAAAGGATAAATGTGTATCGTAATTATTTTTAAATACCCCCCCCCCGAGCTGATTACGCGTTGTAGCCCGGGAATCTACTTATCCCGATTTCATTTACATGAATTAGGTGAAAGACGAAAATTAATGTGTTTTTTAAGTTTAGTTGAATTATATATATTTATATCGTGATTATTTTTAGATACCCCGTGCTGATCACCCGGCTTTGCCTGGGAATTATAGTATTTTACTGCAAATAGAATTGCTTTATCAGATACATAAAACTGATAAATAGGCTTTTTAATAAAAAACTTTTTTTTCAATACTCAATGTTTCATATTTGTATATTATTGTCACATTTTTCATTGCCAAAATTCAATTTATTTTGAAGAATCGTATTGCGTGACCAAAAATCTTTTTAAGGCACTGTATTTTTCCACGAAGCAATGATTTTAATAGCAGTATAGAGTATACAGAGGATAGGACTCTATCTAGTAAGCTAATTGGCTCAAGTTACAAGAAATTAATATCAGGACTGCAGATGGGACCACAAATTAAAAAAAATATATTAAAAATATTCTATTAATTAATGCATTTCTGCATTTGTCTTAACATCTAGACAAATATCACATGCCTGTAAATTACTATTTTTTCTGCAGCACAGGGTCTAACAGGTCTCCAAACCTAATTTTGGTGTGCTGAATTCAATTACGTAAAACAGTTTTTTTGATATCGCGTAAGATTTATTTGCCATGTGGAAATTAAATATTTATTACTTTTTGCATTAAATGTAATATGTAAATGTAAATCCTTTAAAATGCTATAAAAGTTACAGATGCTTGATACAATATCAACTGTGCATTTAAAACAGTTTAAAATATATAAAAAATATACTAATATACTTATGTATATGTAAGATCTTATTTTCTCCTCCGCTTGGCAAGAAATGAATAGTGAGTTGATTGGCGTTTGTGCTCCGACCGAGGATTTTCCGTTACGAAACACCAATGATACTAGGCAATTTTGGATACATACCATCGAACCTGGTACCTCGTTTCCATTTATTCTATGTCTTAATGGAATCACTCATCATGCTCTTCACTTAGTGCTCCTACATTCTCTGGGAAATGTTGAAGATGAGAGTGGAGATAGTGTAATTTCAATCTCATATTACATCCCAATACTCTGAACTACTCGAGAATGGTTTTACAATTTCCTCCTATTGATCATCTTTAACATTACTCAGAAACTCCTCGACGGTGCCTTTGCATGTTTCCCAAAGCTCGTAGGATGCAGTTTTTAAAAGTAACATCCCTAATAATTTTGCGAACCTGTGATCATAAAAAAAGTGTTCCTTCACTTTTGCATCCGATAGTAACAGAATTTTTTTGCAATATATTGGTACCAGGGATATTTTTGTCCAAACCTTCAATAAATTGCTTCATTAACCCTAGTTTTACGTGCAAAGGAAGTAGCAATATTCTTTTTTTCAGAATCAACTAATGGGCGATTTATTACATTTTTAGTTTATTGTAACGGACTGTCAACAGCACGTACGGCTTACTGCCCGTGCGACCCATATTTGTAAATAACATTTTATATATCTTATTTGTAGTGTAATAAAGTTCTATTAGTACTACCTACATTTTTAGACCATGGCACCGTATGTTTTATTTTCTGTCAGTTAGTAACTTTCCAGTGTCTTTTCCCGACTCTAGAGTCCCGTTCGCAAAAAAAAAAAAAAAAAAACATTTCATGTACCCTCCTTGTATTGCCCCAATATAATACTTAAGGTCGCAGCATACGCACTTTTTTTCTAGAATAGTACACATGTTCGTATATGATACTTTAATGTACACTGACTAAACTACTGGAACTGAAGACAATTTATCCCCATTATACAGAAGAATGCCCTGACTTATTTTGCTAGAATCAATAAATATATGCAAATCTGCCGGTTCATAAACTGTTCCTAGATGATTACTTCCCCCATTACAAAATACTTTTTAAAATTCTTCTTCTTCACGATGTCTGTATCAATAAAAAAGTTGTACCTACTAAGAGCTAAAAGATTGTCTTCTTTAAAACTCAAACCTAAGAGTTAACTTTTTTATTTTGTAAGATCCAAATCTCGTACCAAATTGTTTAATTTTGATTACTTGATAGGACGCGGATATTTGTCTTTTGATCGTAGGGACAAATTGAAATCATCTCTGCTGGAGGTAGGAGTGCTGGCACTTTTCTCTTGTAATGTTATTGTTGGTATTGGAATTGTAATATCTGGGCCATGTGTCGGCGGCTTATTACTTCCGCAGTTTTTTCACCGGAAAATGTGTAATGTAACCAGGAGAGAGTAGTAGTGTACCGAAAGTGCTATTTCGGTACGAAACATCTGTACTGTTACCTTCCCTCTATAGTGAGTTTAATGAACTATGCCAATTTCCTTTCTCTTTGTGTCTACTCCCACTCTCTTTCCTACCCCTCCCTTTGATCTGTTTGCAGTGCGCAACTTCCCCTGTACCTCGGAACTCTCAAATAGGCGATTCAAGTGGTAAACTGTATCATTCATTCATTTATTCATTCATTCAGTTAGTTTGGTTATCGTCTGAAGGACGTGAGCTCAAGGAGAGCTGTGTTGTTTTGAGTTTGGTCCGGTAAGCCAGGGTAGGGTACCCTAGGCTGGACTAAAAAGGTATGCATGGGTGTGTGAGTGTGTAAAGATTATTACTTTTGTTATTGTTTTCTTTAAACTTTAGAATGTTCAAGTATAACTTATATTTAATATATTTTCATATTTCAACTTCAGACGTACAATTGAAATATTAAATCTTATTTTAAATAAACAAGAAAATCTAATTATTGTATTTGCTAGCTATGCTACTGCTGTCTTGTACGTTTCCTGTCTACGAGCTTTCTCAAGGTTACATTAGCTCCCCTCCCCCGTCTAGCTTTCATGGTTGAAAATAATATACTGAGTTTAAAGACGAATCATAAATTACTACAGCGTGTTCAGGAATTATTGTTAATTAATATATGTTAATGAATCTATATAGGAAAGATGAATCAATATATGCCTCTGATGGGCCCGGGCAAAGAATTATAAATAGCACTGACAGTTATTATCTGGACGCTACTATAAGAGTGATTAAATATATGAGTAAATTCTCTATAGGCCAGTACAGACATGGTAACAGAAAGTAATTCTGTAGACCATGCGGCACAGTAGGATAAACCTACGCTTAGTTAAATACAATGAGAAACTGGTATAAATAAAATCAGTGATTATATTATAAAATTGTCTTATATTTTAGGTGTTTATATGTAATAATACAGCGTGTATATACCGCATACAAGTGGTGCACCGCGCGCTCTCATTTTTGTGTTAAAAATAGACTTGCGCAAAATCTGTACGTGATACGCAAAAACTAGCAATAGTTTAGTTATCAGGGGATGTGCATTTAAATATCTCGTGCAGCAAAACATTCGCAAGCCTGTGTATTGATCTGAATTATTTACTATTTCATTGCTTACAATTTAATTGAAATTTTGTATAAAATAAAAATAACATTCCACGTTTTCAACAGAAAAAAAGATTAGTTATTTATATCCCTCCAACTATCAATACATAAATTAGTTTAAATCATTACTTGACTCTCTTATAATGTAATGTTACTTACGTTCTGATAAATTTCTGTGTGCATGCCGTACTTTATGTAACTCACCTGTAAATAAAAGAAAAAATTGACATGATTTCAAGTATTAAAATTACAGTCTCACATACTCTACAGTACTCCCTGGTTTGAATGCTGTAGTGTCAAGAAACTAACTTCATTAAGTGTAGCTATCCTTAAACAATTAATTTTATTTTAAAATTGTCCAAAATATAGTAAGTTTCCTTCAACCAAAATAAATTTTGCTCCTCAAAATATTTATTTTCCCTCATATATTTCTTTTTTAAATCTAGTTTCTTCGTTTCTATTGTTTTTTCTCCTTTTCGTTTTATATTGTTTATATTCTTACCTGTTTTCCACACAAGCACGGGATAAACAGACACAGGGTTGAATTTAGAATCCCTTATCAGTCGGAAATTGAACCCGGGTCTCCAGAATGGAAGACAGGAACTCTACCGGCTACACGGCGACGGACGATTATTCGTATTTCTCCTGAAATCGTTCACCCGATGTTATCATGGCTTTTGCTTTCCTTCTCCTCCTACCACCACTAGTCCTATTCCAAAATTTCGGATTTTTTTTACTCTACTAACGTTTCCGATGCCCGGAAATTTTTTCCTCAAACTTTTCAATGATAATCATTTCATGTTTTGAAATTGTTCTGCATCTTTAATGTTTTTCTCCCTTCTTGATATTCGTGCTACACTAGCCATTGCTTCAGTTGCTTGTTGCCTGTTAATGCTCAGGATTCTGTTGCAAATAACATAATATTATTTTCTACCAATGTTTTATATATTTTATTTTATTCAATACTAGCTAATACCCAGCGTGCGCTGCTACTCCTAAATAAATGTTAATGTGTTTTTACAACCAGCCTTGAGCTGCTATGCTTGCCCGGGAATCAGTTTATCCCGATCTAAAAATTGTTATTGTGAGTTATCCGTAAAAGATAAACATATGCTGTTGTGGACTTTTTTGTAGAGCTTTTTGAGATATTCAATTCCATATACAATAATTTGGTGTATTTGTTATGGTTTAGGCAGCGTAAGCCATTTAAGCGTTAAAATAGGGACTTTATTTCACGTTTTTCACTACAAAGAGTGATTTTTAGGGGTGAAGTGGTTGAGTATTACAATTCTCTTATAGCCTATGTTCATCCCCGGAATCTCCTGAACATTTTTCAAATAGCCCCATCACAATCGGATGAACGGTATGCCAGAGCACGCTTGTCCGGGAATCTACTTATCCCGCTCTTCTTGGAATCAATGAAAGACAAAAATGGTTATTCCGTAAAAGATAAACATATACTATCGCGAACTTTTTTGTAGAGTTTTTGAGATATTCAATTCCGTATACAATAATTTGGTGTATTTGTTATGGGTTAGGGAAATAAGCCATTTAAGCATCAAAGTAGGAATTCATTTCACGTTTTTCACTACAAAGGGTGATTTTTAGGGGTGAAGTGGTTGACTATAGCCTATGTTCATCCCGGGAATCTTCTGAACATTTTGCAAAAAATCTCATCAAAATCGGCCGTGCATAGAATACGAACAAACAAACATTGATTTTTATATATTAGATATGAAATATTTTCTTTACATACAAGATTGTATTTAATATCAAAACTTTTTTTCTCTTTACGTATTATTTTCTCGATTCCAGATTAACTTTTCTATCGGATCCCTCAAATATAACACTTCAAGTTTATGATACCAGTGTTGTTTCTTCTTATTTAATATCCTGTTAATTCGACTAATGATTTATTAATTTTAGATAAAGTCTGATAAATGTAAATAAACTGTGAGTGAATCACCTTGACGCTCTTCTTAAGAGTAAAAAATTGCACTACTTAGTTGGTGATTCAATCAGAGATACATTTTTTTCCCCAAAACAAGAAACACCGATCGTGGAGAAAGTCGTTCAAAATTGTTTTATTCCATTTTTTCTTTGTGAGGTCGATGGCTTCACGTTAAATTGTTAGAATTCGGCCATAAATCGTAAAATCTATCGACTTTATGTCGATGAAAGCCGAGTTTAGGATAAACATAATACGATACGCGAGTTGAAGCTGTTAGTCTCAGTTCTCTGTTTTTTATTACTGTTGAACATACATACGAGATGGTTGTAATAACTTTATGCAAGTTTTATAGATGAATCTCTCCACAGAAACACGAAATTCTCAACCAACTTTCCAGAGTTTCTGATTTTATTTTCCATGTTATTTAGACCAGACTTTACGACGTAATTCAAGATTCATTGCCTCTACAATTACCATATCTAAAAAAAAAATCATTTGAGAAAGTCGTCTTTACATTCGTGAATTGTTAATGCTGAATACACTTGAAAACTTTGAATATTTATAGACTATTAAAATTTTGTGGGATTTCTGCTCTCGCGATTTCGAATGGAAAAACCTTAAGATTATTAAAACTTAATTGCAGAATCATAAGCTTTTGGTGAGAATATCTATCTGACTTATATTTGCTTGAATTCAGGTGAAATCTTCTAAATAGTAATAATAATAAATAATAATAATAATAATAATATAATAATAATCTCGCCATACATGTAGCCTGTTACGGTCTCAAAGATGAATTTTCCAGCCAGCGCTTTTTTGGACGTCCCAGCGATCTTTTGCCTTGGGGGCAGTAGCAAAGTATGGCTTTTGGAATTCTATGAGACGGCATTCGTTGAAGATGGGCTTTCCAGTTGTTCTGGTAGTTTTGTATAAGGTGAAGAATGGGTTCTACATCCAACTCTTCCACAATTTCCTCATTTCTTTTATGGTCCCACTTTGTGTAGCATGCTGTACGGCGCATAAATCGCATCTCATTTCCTGTTATTCAGCTTTCATCTCTTCTTCGTATTGGCCATGCTTCACTACCATATCTTAATACTGGTCTTGCGAGAACCTTATAAAGCCGTAATCTTGTGTTCTTCTGTACTAAAGAAGGTTTCATTATACTGTTAATTATCCCCGTTGTTTTTGTAAAATTTGTGATTTTCTTCGACATATCAGCTTCATCTTGAAATGTTAAATTATAACCCAAATAATTACATTCATTTACTCGTTCTAAAATGTCATCATCCAAAAAAAATTACTAGGTATAGGGTATTTCCCACAAAAGGCCATCACTTTAGTTTTCTTTGTACTGATTTCCATATTGCACCTTTTTGCAATTATATTAAAATTGTGTATAGAATACTGTAAATCTGTTTCTGTTGGAGCTATTAATACCAAATCATCTGCAAAAAGCAAAGAGTCTATTTTATGGTTTCTATTAATTTGGATAGAACCGTGTCTCATCTGTCGCCAATCTTGGAGTATTCTATCCATGTATATGATAAAGAGCCAGGGCGAGATGCCACATCCTTGTCTTACGCCCCTATTAATTTTGGTCCATTCTGTTTGTGTGTTATTGATTCGAACTGAAATCAAATTTGTTTCATAGATATTGTATAAATTTAAAAATATGATGTTGTGGTAGATTGTTGTCAGCTAAAAATTTCAACAGTTTATTCCTATTGATTTTGTCAAAGGCTTTTTTGAAGTCTACAAAAGCTAAATGTGTTCCTACATTGAACTCCCTGTGTTTTTCTATTAATCATTTCATGGAGAAATAACCATCACAGCAGGATCGACCTTTACGAAAGCCATTCTCTTCTTCGCTGAGGAGGCTGTTAAGGTGTTTGTATAATTTGTTCTTAATTATATTGGCGTAAATTTTGTATCCAGTATTTAGTAAGCCGATGCCTCTGTAATTTTCACAGTTTTGTTTGTCTCCTTTTTTAAATATTGGCATTACAATAGATTTTGTCCAACTTACATGAATGTCTCTCCCTTCCCATAGTTTATTTAAGAATGTTAGAAATCTGTCTAAAAACAGAGTCTTCAATACTGATTTCATCCTCTCCAGGAGCTTTGTTGATTGTCATTTTCATTAATACTTCTGATAGTTCTTCCTCTGTAATCAAGTCTGTAGAGGTGTTATTGGATGTTGGTACAGTGAGAGTATTTGGAGTTTGGGTCCATAGATTTTGAAAATAATTTGACCATTGTTTGGCTGGGATGACATTAAGGTTGAGATTGTATTTTGTTTCACGATTCAGATTTTTCAAGATTTTGTATGTTTGTGGTGCGGGTCTAGTAATATCATTATCTAATTGTGACACAAATTCCTCCCAACTTTTTCTATGTCTCTTCCTGGTTTCTCTTTTCGCTATTGCTCTTGTTTGTGGCAATTGATTTTGTCTTCTGATTTATTTGATAAGTACTTGTGGTATGCTTCTTTTTTGTCTTTGATAATTTGCGCTATTTCTTCATCCCAATGTATTATGCCATTTTTTAACCATCTCCTTTTTGTGCCTAGGCTTTCTTTTTGCAGATTGTTTTAAGATGTTAGCAAGTTTCACTCCATTCTCTTCAACATTTTCGGAGACAGGGCAATCCTTCCATAATGTTTTGCATTTCTTGTTCTTATAAAGTCAAGCTGTGCTGGGATCTCTGAGGGAGCTTACTTTGAACTTCAAATCCAATTTCTGAACTTTCTTTTTTGTTTTAATTCATCTTGGTTTCATACGTATAGTACTGACAAGAAGGTAGTGATCTGATTCAATTTCTGGTCCCTGGAACACTCTTGTATCTAAGACCATATCTGATAGTTTATAATAGAGCGATTCCATGAAAATGTCATACCGAGGTGAAAATTTTCAAATTGACGCAGGAATAATTTTTTTTCGCGTAATATATATATCTTTATGGATCAAATTTTCTTATTCTATAAGATAATGTTCCATAAGTGTATTATTTTAATCTAATATTAGTGGTAGAACTTGTCATATTCCAAACCTGTAAACACTCGCAAAATTTTACCAATTTGTTGTTTAATGATTTGGTCGTATTAATTCGTTTTATTTTACAAACTCTTTTGTTAAACCATATTTTGGTCTTCCCTAGTCGTAAATGTAATAATATTAATTGCATTCTAATGATCTATATACCTTAATTGTGTCCTATAATTAATTGTTAACTGCAAGCTATGGTCAGTCAGTCACAGAAAACGTATAAAAATACTGTACACAACATAATAATTGATGGAATAAAATTTCCTCTTGGATTCTACGTTATCGGTACACAACTAACAAAAAAGTATTGAAGGCATTTTCTTGTAAATGCCATTATTTTTCCCGCTAGTGTCCCGTGACTGACTGACTTTTTGTCCTATCATATATATGTTAATAAGCGTGGTGCAGTCAGTAGCATGCTGCACTCCGCTGAGGATTAACATAAACATGGTTTAGGAAATCTGGTAGACTCTTCGGCTCAGCTGTTCCATAAAATAATTACTGACCCTTTTTCTGTGTCAATTTGAGCTAAAAGACAGCGGAAGCATTTAAATATATTCAGGAAAAAGGTTGCAGTAAACGAAGCAGCCATACTTGTTGATTTCTCAGAAAATTATACCTACAAAGAACAAAATGAGATCCAGGCAGTTCATTGGAAAAATTAGCATAGGGCCTATCTCGATACGAACTGCTGTTGCCTAGTTTAGATGGAAGGTAACAGAGAAGTTCAGAAGAAATACTTTCTTCTTGTGTCAGGTTATGTTACACATAGCAAGTGTGCTATAGATGTTTGCTATAGAAAAGTGTTTTTTTGAACTATAGTGATTTATTCCAAAACTTGAGGTGATAAAAATTTTCAGTTGGAGCAGCAGGTAATAGAAATAGGCCTATACATTAAGCAATGTGAACTGCTTACTTGCATATTTGAAATTTGATATAACATTTAATTTCATTGAATCGTACAATGGAAAAGGGGCTATAAATGCGATTGGCGGCCAAGTAAAAAGGATGGCACGGATGTATGAAAAATCGGGTAAGAAGATACAAAATGGTGCAGAATTATGTAATGTGAGCTGTAAAACCAACCAAATAACTGGAATCACAAAATTATATAGAAGAAGGAAAGACATTTTTGGAAAAACCATTTGAATATTTTGCATCTATCACAGACTCATTGCGTATACAACGTGAAAGCGTTGGACCCGTATGTTATAGAGTATGCACAACTGTCAAACAATCAGCGCAACAAATTCGTAAGTTCGTGTGTTAAAAAAATGAATAGCGTAACAGGCCTAGAAAGCCATTGGCTGCTAATCTCACATCCAAGTATATCAATCACAGAGGTGGACAATCATCTAACCAACATATAGGGTGACAAGTGGTCAGCATGTCGGATACTCCAGCCGTCATGGCTGGTTTTCTGGACCGCAACCGCTAAATATTGTAGCTGCCCAAATTCTTCATGATTCTGGGCGGGCACCAATCCCATTGTGGTCGAAATTCCATGCAATAATTTCTTCTCTCATGGGGCTCGAATCAGTGCTATCTATTGAGACATCTTGACTCAAACCATTCAGTTACAGCGTGGAATTTCATGCGTGACAGGAAACATTATTTTTATTAGTGGGTCAAGTCAGGTCAAGTTAGCGACGAAGACTAGATAAAGAAATGATTGTATAAGCGATCTCATATACATCGATGTTATGGTGTGAGTAATCAGAATTCGGGCTAATTAGAGTTACGTTTTTATGGTTGTTTAAAAGTATAATTCAATACGTCAGCAATTGTTTACTAACTACAGCTTATTAATGCGATTTACGATAATTTGTTTTAAAAGTACAAGCACTCTGATAAATAACTAACTTACTAAGAATGTGTGTACATTCTGAGGGGATTACATTCTTTATTTCAGTGGTTCAATCTAGAAATCAAAAATATTAAATCTTACATCAGGTAAACTGTAATAAATTCCACTCCAAGCGCGACAGGCCCAGGAGGCCCTTGGTCTGCTGGCCTCACATCCACATGTGTTAATCACAGAGGTTGACGATCATAAACCAGTGTAGGGGTGACATGTGGTCAGCATGTAGGGTCACCCAGTCGTTTTGGTCTTATCAACCTGGAGTAGTTACTTATTGTAGCTACCCAAATGCCTCACGATGCTGGGTGGGCACCTGTCCCATACTAGCCGAAATTCCATGAGAAAATGTCTTCCTCCATGGGGACTCAAACCAGCGCAAGTCCCATAGCTCTGCGCCAAGCCTTCCTGCCTTAAGCATTGGGCTATGGCCCGGACTAAATTGTAATCAGTTACTATGTATATATATATATATATATATATATATATGTTATAATTAAATATTTAACATTGAGCAATGCAAGCTTAATATAGTATGATAAGAAAAATAAATGCCTGGACGGGATTCGAACCCGGATCTCTGAGCTTGTACCTCAGTGTGATATCCATTACACCACCAGGCGAATCCAATTCAAACATTTATTTTTCTTATATATGTATTATATTCCCCATTATTACTAGATGTCGCGAGAACTCAGTCTTCACTGCCATCTAGTAGCTGACTATAACAAGTAAGCAAATTAAAGAGAACATATTTACTTTATAGCAGTGACGCTTTATGTTACTTGTGTGTGCACTACGTTAACTAGCAAACACCACAGTACAATTACTGAAAACGTGTTAATGTGAATAAGGCTTCTGCAAGTGCTCACGAAGTTCCCCAATCGGTTGATAGAATCAAGAGATGACTTTTTTTTTTTGGTCTAAGGGTGTACATTTATTATTATTATTATTATTATTATTATTATTATTATTATTATTATTATTATTATTATTATTATCAATATTCATTCATTAATTTTCAGAATTTCCCTCATCATTAAGGGGTTTCCCCAACCAATCTTAAAAATGAATATATATATATATATATATATATATATATTATATATATGGCCCACCGCTGTGGTCTCGAGGTAGCGTGCTGCCTTGTCACGCAGCGGGCCCGGGTTCCATCCCCGGTCAGGGCAGTTTTTCTGGGTGAGGTTTTACTCGGGGTTCTTCCTCTCCTCTAAGACAAATGTCAGGAAACTTTTAAGGCCCAATCGGTCCCCGAAATAATATGGCCATCACCATCACCCACTGAGTCTATGTTTAATTTCTTTGTGCATCTCATTCCTATTTGTAATTATTGTTCCTAGGTACTTGAATTCAGCCACTCCCCCAAAACTTCTCTCATTCGTCATTAGCTGTCCATTTCCATTATATAATGTATTTCTACAAGTGACCATATATTTAGTTTTATTGATATTTACTTCCAGTCCTAATTTCTTAGTATTACTCAATAGTGTGTGCGTGTTGTCATTTAGTATCTCCTCGCTATCGGCCAATAGTACTACATCATCAGCATAAACTAACAGCTTATTAATACTATTGAGTTTTAAGCCTTCCTCATTCTCTAAAGATTTAATGGCATGCTCTAGTACAATATTAAATAGTAGAGGAGATTGTGCATCTCCCTGCTTCAACCCATTCTGGATTTCAAAGGTGTCTGAAAACTGTTTGCCTACACGCACCCTACTCTTTGTGCCATTTAGACACATTCGTATCTAACTAACTTTTTAGGAATTCCGAACTCCAACAGGATACTATATAACTTCTCCCTCTGAATTGAATAATATGCTTTTTTGAAGTCTACGTATAGTTGATTTACAGTGCCATTATATTCCCATTTCTTTTCTAAAATCTGTCTTATACTAAAAATCTGATCTGTTGTAGACATGTTCCTTCAAAATGCACATTGATGATCTCCTAGAATGGCATCAATATAGGGAGTAAGTTTGCTGACTAATATATTTGTTAGAATTTTTTACGAAGTTGAAAGTAATGAGATGCCCCTGTAGTTGTTGCAATCAGTTTGATCTCTTTTCTTATAAATTGGTACGATAATTGATTCTTTCCATTCATCTGGAGGAGCTTCTTTTTACCAAATCATACTAACAAACCAGTGTATCTTGTCCATCAATTTTCTCCCCCTGATTTTATCAGTTCTGCTGGGATCTCATCTGAACCTGATGATTTATACATCTTCAATTTTTCAATCGCCATTTCAACCTCTAATGCACTTGGTTGTGCGACTTGCATTTCTGCTGTCTGTAAATTATCCTCCACAATTTCCTGTTCTGTATGTACATTTAATAGCCGATTAAAGTAACTTTTACATATCTTTAATATACTCCTGGAATCTGCAATCATATCCCCATTTTCATTCCGAATTATGTTTGTTCTAGCCTGAAACCCCTTCTTCTCTATACTAATCCGCTGATATAATTCTGTATTGTTCCTAGTTTTTGCGTTCATTTCAAGATCATTAATCTTCTCTCTCAAATATTCCCTCTTTTTATTCTTTAGTAACTTAGTGGTTCCACGTCCAATATTAACCAATTGCTCTAAATTTACCTCATTTGGCTCGTGTAACCATTTAATTTATTCTAGCTTTCTTTTCTTTACAATGTCGGCACATTCCTCATCAAACTATTTCTTGTTTTGCCTCTGTTTTAAACAACCAATGCTCTCTGATGCTGACAATTTAATAGTATCTCTTATAGCCTTCCATTCTTTATTTATATCAGTTTCTTCTTCGTTTGCCACATTGTCATCTGAAGATTCCTGTACTTCAAATCTATTAGCAATTTTGATTTGATATTCTTGCCGCATTTCATCATTTTTCAAGTTTTTTAATTCAAATTTTACAGAATCATCTTTAGCGTTTGTTTCTCTCATAAGCGATAGCCGTTGTCTGATTTTCACCCTGACCAGATGATGATCCGAATTGCAGTCTGTCCCTCTAACTGATCTAACATCGATGATGCTACTGTGCCAGCGTTCGTTCACTAATACATTATCTATTTGGTTCCGATTTTCGCCATCTGGAGACGTCCAGGTGTATTTATGAATATCCTTATGCTGAAATGTTGTGCTATTAATAATGAGATTCTTTGATGTGGCGAAGGTAACCCCATTGTCGTTACTATCTTCATGAAGATTGAATTTGGCTATTGTTGGTTTGAATATATCTTCGCACCCCACTTTTGCATTAAAATCTCCTAAGACAATTTTCATATGATATCGTGAAAGGTTATATTATATAAATGACTACGGACTTACAGGCTATCAGTTTGCAACAAACATTCGCAAATTTCCCTTAATTAAAGTTTTCCATCGTTCTCTATCCTCCGAGTCTTTATTTGTTACCCCAAATTTCCTCATTCAATTTTGAATGTTGTTCTTTGGTCTTCCTGTTCTGTCCCCTCTTTCAATTTCCCATGCATAGACGGCCTTTGGTAGTCTTCCATCCTGCATTCATCTTACGTGTCCATACCATTTTAGCCTTCTGTGTTCAATCTCATCTAGTATATTTCTTTCTGAATTTATCCATTTTATAATTTCTGTAGTTGTAATTTTTTCCAGTCGAGATTTTCTGGCAGCTCTTCTCCAAAAATCCATTTCAACTGGTTATTCTGTTGACATGTTGTTGTGTCATTGTCCAGACGTCCGGTCTATATAGCATTATACTTTCTAGTATGGATTTATAAATTAGTTGCTTTGTTCAGTTAATGATATTTTTACTCTTTTACTCCATAGTATAGAGTTTAACATTCCTATGGTTTTCCTTCCATTAATAATTCTTTTTGCTATTTCTTTATTTGATGTTCCATCTTTCTCTATAATTGATCCCAAATAACAGAAACTATCGCTCTTCTTTATCTTTGCCCCATCAATATATAATTCATCAGGGTCATTTGTTAAATACTCTGTTTTGTTTTTGTTGATTTTCAAACCCCATTTCTGATATGTGGTTGAGAACTGATTACACACATAATTTGCATCTTTTGCATCCTGGGTTATAATTATCTGCTCGTTTGCATTATTATTATTATTATTATTATTATTATTATTATTATTATTATTCGTTATTATGATGATCATTATTATTATTATTATTATTATTATTATTATTATTATTGGTAGTAGTATTAGTAGTAGTAGTAGTAAAAAAATTGAATATTTTGGTTGAGAATACCTTTGTAAATAACAGAAACAACCGTGAAATAAAAAAGTATTATTATTATTATTATTATTATTATTATTATTATTATCATTATTATTATTATTATTATTATCATATTATCATTATTATCTTATTATTATTATTATTATTATTATTATTATTATTTATTATTATTATTAATTATTATTATTATTATTATTATTTTTATTATTATTACTGAAATAAAAATCTATAAAAAATGAATGGTAATTCCATATGAAAACGGGAAATATATATATACTCGTATATATAAGCAGAACTAGCATTTTCAAAATTTTACAATTTTTTGTAGTGAAACGTTATGGTGCACTGAATACCAAAATTGAATTGTATGTCGCAGTATAATATACTTGAATTAAAGAAGAAAATGATTCTGGTAATTTATTGTATTTTTGTAAATAGAAGATTTTTGTTTGAAATGAATTTCTCAGAGTGTAATTACTCCCTGAACTTGATAAGATAGTCACTTTATATATAGTTGTATGTACTATCACTTGAAAATTAGTACATTGATATTTACATTTTTCTAAATGGTATAAATTCAATTAATGTACAATTGAGCAATTTAACCATTTTATATAAATAAGTTACTCCGTACTAATCAATTATAATCTGATATGTTTTTATTTATTGGTAGATGAAAGGGAAACCTCAGACGTTACACTTTTCTTAACGATTTCTCATGGAAATAAATTTATGTAAATTCTAAACACACCTTTAGTGCTATCGGAGTATATTTTATTTACAGTACTAAGTATATATTAATTATTTTTGACATGTAATATACAAGCTTAACTTCAAAGCACAAGACTTGTAGAAGGTAGGTTCCATCAAATATATTCTCTTTAGCTTTCGCAGTCTGTGTATACAATATTTTGCTTATGAAGACAGTTCACTGTTCACGAGAAATCTGATACAACGGGACTCCCGGTCACTCTCGCATGCAATCTACTCCCGCGCATGAGTTTGGAATTTCCCTCCCATCCTAAATGCCACCGTAGAAACAACGAGACTGGAAAGCTCGAGGAGCGAGATTCGATCGGGAGTGGATATGTATTTGACCGGCTCTAATTAATATATTTACGATAAATACGATTAATTAAATATGTTTTAGGGATTTAATTAAATTTATTGTTTGTGTTTAAGTAAATCGCGTTAAAAAACTATTTTATGTAACAAACATACCCCTGGATATAATTTTAGACGAAGGAACTCATCAGATGATGTTGAGATTAACATAAATATATGGAGTTAGACGCGTTATACAAACGACTGAATTAATTCTCCAATGAATAATTAACTCAATGCCACTATCGAACCCGTAGTTTCATGACTGCGCGGACATAAGCTCTCGGTACATTCCTTTCCTGAACTAAAGTTTTCCAATCATTCCCTGTACAATCTACTTCCTTCAAATTATTGTTAATACTATAGGGTTTCCAGTATAAAACCGGACACTCTGCGGCTGGCAGAGTGAAATGCGGACGTGGAGAGAGCGCTGCCTGACGGGTGAAACCCCGTGAGGCGTGTCCGGTTTTATATTGGAAGCCCTGTATTTCCTCACCTCATTCTTAGCCTACCTACCGGGCACTTTTCCTTTGGTTTTCTTACAAGACGTTTCCATGCCCATCTTTCATTTCCTATTCGTGTCACATGCCATGCCCATCGCATTCTCGAGATTTAAATTATTCTTATTATATCTGGTTTCCCATAAAGATCATGTGGCCCATTGTTATGGAGACTTCTCCATTCGCCTGTCTGTTCACCTCTCTTTGGTCCAAATATTGTACTAAGAACATTATTTTCAAATACTGGTAATATTTTATCCTCCCTTAAAGTAAGAGTTCATATTTCGCATCCATATAACTGTGGGAATAACAGATAATATAACTGTGGGAATAACAGTTTAATAAATTTTCAGTTAAATGTTTTTTTAGAGATTTTATTTCCAGAATTGAGCTTATGCTTGATTTCTTTGTACACCTCATTCCTGCTTGTAAATAATGATCTTAGGTAATTGAAATCAGCCACTTCTTCAAACTTTCCATCGTTTGTTATTTACTGTACATTTCCATTATATAATGTATTTCTATGTGTGATCATATAACTAGTTTTAATCGTGTTTACTCCTTTTTAATGACCATTTTTCTTAATTATATATTTCATTTGATATATTTAATATTTTACTGTAAATAAGTAAGTGGAGTTACACACCTCATACAATCGACTGAATACCTTCTTTAATTACTACTTTCTTTAATATTGCATATTTCATTCAGTATAGGCCTATTTAATATTTTTCTACTACAAATAAATATAAATTTACAACATTGGCACGGTAGGTGTAGCCCCTAATTATCTTTTCAGCGGCCCGGTTTCAATTTCCAGTAGGGACATAATTTTGAAATTCCTTCTCAACTCTGTGTGTCCATTGCCTTGTGCTTTCTTCGGCTGCCACCTGCATATTTCTACCGATTCAGAGAGGCGATCTACTGTATATCTGTCTAGTGTATGGGGAACAGAGTTCATGCTCCCTGTTCATAGAATTTCCAAGCCCCATCCAGAAAAGAGGAGGAATAATAGATAAAGGAAACTTGTTTTTAAAAGATTAGGTAGCTTCACTTATTACAGAATGAATAATTTATTTTTTATTATATCCCCATGCGATTTTCATGAATTTAGTATGTAGTATTTTATAACATAACTCCCTTCTCGAGAATTATGCCATGATCATGGAATTATATTATAATTTATTCTCAGTTATATTAACATTTAGGCTTAATTAATAAAACAGTTAATCCCGCCATAACTTATTTTGAACTCATGTACGTTCAGATTGCTCAAGTTAGCATATATGTATATTATAATTAAATTAAAAAAATCATATAGTTGAATGTAGCAAAGTAATAAAAAATATCTACTTGTTAATTAATTACTATATTCTATAATCGCTTTATTTTAAATATATATCAATAACTTAATATAAAATAATGGAGTGTTTGAATAAATGTCACAGAAAAATAAATATTCTATACAAAAAATCCACATACGAAACAAAACTTTTTAACTACAGAGATTAATACTGCTTTGATGAGAATGTGGTGCGCCAACATCGCGATAATTTGAGCATAGCGTAATAAATTGCTCATTTTCATGTCATTGTAACTACATTTATACGTCTCTTGTTAAATTGTGATTAATTATTCCCTAGTTCCGTATCGGATAACAGAGCTTTTTAAAATGCGAGACTTCTGGTATACAATGAAGCAACATCGCTGCTTTTAAGCAAGTATATCACATCTGAAAAATAAATCAAACAATTATGTCCCAAGAGAACAGTCGCTGGTGTATTAGTTAATCTTAGTTTAGTTATTGTTAGTTTATCTCTGTTTCTGGGATCGACATGATTATACAGTAGTTTATGAAGGTTTGTTTGTGACTTACGACAATTATTGTAAAATACTTATGAAAAGCCACAACTACACCAGCAATGATGCTCTATATCAGGGGTCACCAATTGGCGGACCGCGGTCCGGATCCAGACCCTGGGGCTTTGGTTTCCGGACCGGTTAAATATCGAATTAATACCAATTTTTAAAACCAGTTAAACATCGAATGTAACCAGTTGTAGGCCTACTAAATTTCATATCATGCTAGTATTATTGTTGGCTCGGTTGGCAGTACTGCTTATGGTCGGAGACTTGACTGAAGATGAACGCGATTTCGTTTGAAACCTGATATCAATTTTACAATTGATAATTGTGTAATACTGTGTTGTATCCTTTCAGAATTTACCATGTTTTTTTTTAATTTGTACAATTCATACCCATAACATAATTTAAATAATTTCCTTATGATATTAATTACTTAATAAAGTCTTCGTATGTTTAATCAACTGTGGTTCCGGACCTCGACTTAATTTACTACTTTGAAAATGGACCTCCATGAAATTTAATTGGTGACCTCTGCTCTACATGGTGACCTTGAACATGTACTATCGCTTTGCACTTCTACTTCCTCTGCAGAAGACTGGAACGAAGTACAGGCATGTTAAGTCTATTCCACAATAGGCTTTCCATAGGCTGTCCAGATCTTCTAATATGATGTCCAAATGCACAGAAATCCACTGAGAATGTATCGAGAGATTTTACAGGAATACTATGTAGGATAGCCTGTTTTCCCGTCTCTCTCCCCATATCCTCAAGGAATTTACGCATTGAAGATGGCATATGACTGGAGACTTTATCTTGATGCAGCTATACTTTATCTGCTTCAGGACTCTAGAAACCTGGGATTTATGCGCAGTAAATTGTGTCAGGACATAATTTTGGTATATTGCGAGTTGACTTTATTATTGTTCATGAACCTTATATTTTGATTTTGTAATAGACGGCAATGAACTTTCAATAATTGTCATTAAAATAATATTTAATTGAGCGAGTTGCCTCAATCGACATGGTTTTCTGTACGTCCCGAGTTCAAACCCCGATGTAGACCAATCAGATTAAGTTCTTTTCTGGCTTTTATCGGTCGTAAAGCGGAATGTTGAGTTGGAATTTCATAGCCAAGACCCATTAATCGTAATCAGCAAATTAAACCGAACATTTTTATAAATAATATTAATTCCTTCAACATTTTCATCAATTTCCTCGCGAAATTTCATCCTATGAAATATAATTAAATATTATAGATGCTACAACTAAGAGAACAATAAAAATTAATCGATATATATTTAATAGATTTATCATAAAATAGTCCACCGCTGTGGTCTCGAGGTAGCGTGCTGCCTTGTCAGGCAGCGGGCCCGGGTTCGATCCCCGGGCGGGGCAGTTTTTCTGGGTGTAAGACAAATGTCAGGAAAACTAAGGCCCAAACGGTCCCCGAAATCATATGGCCATTATCATCATCCTTATCATTATCATCATCATCATCATCATCCTTCACCGCTGTGGAAAGCAACGGGAAGCTACCACACCTACAATTCCCTAGTAAAGCTGCAAGCATAGGATGAAAATGCAATGATTGCAGTGAAGGACCTGCCTTCGGGCAGAATTACTATGGATAGATGGATCTTAAAATAAATAAAACATAATATATAAGTAGACGTTAAATGACATAAGATGTTAAAAGCATGTACATATAAGAAACACATAGAATTAAGAAAAATCATGAAACCGTTATTCAGACTATGATTTTGGAATTGAATGAAAGAATCTGGGATCTGTATCACTTGTCTCTGTAATGAACATTGCGTTGTAATTTTGTAAAAAGAATCGAATGGTATATTTATGTATTTTATTGTTTTATCTACTTCTGTTAGCTGGGTGCTAGACGTTTCAAAACAGAAGCATATGTTATATGATTTGTTGCACCAATTGTTCAAATCAACATTTTTAACATTCATTGTTGTCACAATTGAGGTTATGTTTTGAAATGTCTTCCTCAATTATAATTAATTTTATTCAAAAAATTTCGTTAAATTATTAAATCAAGGCATTTCCAAACCATGTTTAATCTTTGGCATGCTATTTGGTTCCAAATATAGCATGCTGAAGATGAAACATGGTTTTGAAAGGTCTTTATAATTTAATAATTTAACGAAGATTTTTACTAATAAATTCTTATTGAGGAAGACGGATTAAATAAAAAGGTACTACATCATTTAATATATAAAAAATGCATGTTTGGTGTTCGTATTTTATGCGCTGCCATACCGTTCATCCGATTGTGATGGTTTTTTTTTGCAAAATGTTCAGCAATTTTCCGGGATGAACATGGGCTATAAGAGAGTTGTGATACTGAAATTCCTACACCCTTAAAAACGTTTAAACATGAAAAATCCCCTATTTTTGACGCTTAAATGGCTTACGCTGCCTAAACCATAACAAATACACAAAATGTACAAAGAATTGAATACCTCAAAAAATTCTACAAAAAAGTCCGCGACAGCATATGTTTATCTTTTACAGATAACTCACAATATCGATTTTTGTCTTTCATTGATGCCAAGAAGATCGGGATAAGTAGATTCCCGGGCAAATGTGCGCTGCCATACCGTTTATCCGATTATGATGGGGATTTTTGCAAAATGTTCAGGATTTTCCAGGGAACGTTACAGGCTATAAAAGAATGTTAATGCTCAAGCCCTTCATCCTTAAAAATCACCCTTTGTAGTGAAAAATGTTAAAAGATGTCGTTTTGTACACTTAAATGGCTTACTCTTCCTAAACCATAATAAATAAACCAATTCAATGTACACAGAGTTGAGTATCTAAAAAAAAAAAACTCTACAAAAAATCCGCGATAGCATATGTTTATCTTTTACGGATAACTCACAATAACTATTTTTGTCTTTCATTGATGTAAAGAGGATCGGAATAAGAAGATTCCCGGGAAAGCATAGCAGCGCACAGCGGGTATTCTTTTACGGGTAACTCACAATAACGAATTTTGTCTTCCAGTTCATTTATGGCAAGTACATCGGACTACGTAGATTTCCGGCCAATGCCGGGTAAACAGCACGGGGTATCTAAAAATAATTATGATATAAATTTCTATGTTTTGCTTTTAGTTATTCAACTAAAGGTAAAATCACATTACGATTTATTTAGGCGTAGTACGCCGGGTATTAGCTAGTTATTATTTAAAACATTTTAGTTGTTCAATGTTAATCATTTTGATGGATTTTACTTAATTTACAATATTACATGTGTGTTTAGAGTTTGTAGTTTACAAATGTGAACATATAAAAGACTTAGCAGTATTGTGATGATATTGGATACCACATGAGCTTGTAGTTTATAATCCTTTGTACTGACAGTATTAACCGTTATGTTGAAATGTCTTCCTGTCGCAGTGGTGCAGAGCAGGGCCTAAATCCCCAGTAATTCTCGTGTATTGTGTTAATATTGTAAACGTCAGATTATGCACTTAACAGAGTAGGCCTAATAATGATATCATGTTCACAGGCACAACTCACAATAGAAATGTACAAACATGTGCAAAAATTCTGCAAATCATTTTGTCAAGATAATTTTTTTACTAAATTTTCTGGGTGTTTTTTTTTTCGATGAGTTTCTCTCCAGTTGTATGACACATTTCAGGAGACGTTTAAGGCTCAAACGGTCTCCGAACTACGTGGTCACCATATCCTCTACTCGTGTCCAACTCAGGTCGCGTCGAGGGATGAGATGAGCCCCTATATATAGAGGTGTGTGAATGAGAAGTGTGTCGGCCGACCACGCCAGACGCACCATCACGGGACAGATGAACGAAATTAAATGAAATAAGTATGGAGAAATGGTGGAATGAAATTGCGGCAGGGGTAAAACGGTAGAAAAACCCCGATAAATACCTGCCCAAGCTCCGTTTCGTCCACCACGAAACCTACATGGAGTGACCGAGACTCGATCTCGGGACCCCAGCGATAGGAGGCGAGCGTCTAACCGCTTGCGCCACGGAGTCACTTTTATAGGTAATTAATACATTAAATTGAAACATAACCATCTTTGGTCAGTGAAACAGTAATAGCTTTATATTACTAACTGGATTTCCATTTTTCATTCAGTCAAATTGTTAACAAGTAAATCGTTTTATTTTTCTATGAAAAATAACCTGATATTCACTTGTAATTAGAACGTCTACGATTATATCAACATATTGAGACGTGACGTTCACTCAGCCTCCCCCCCCTAAATAAGCAACCCATCATTAATAGTCGGGGGAGGGAAAATAAATTTATAAATAATTAATTGAATAAATCATTATTTATATTTTAAACAAATCAGAAAAATACATAGAATATAATTATAAAATTATTTTTTTTGAATTGGATAATTCCTTGAAATTAATATGAAATAGGAACGATCAGTTATGAGTGATATAGGGAAAAGACTGATTGATGTCTGTAACGCACCCTATTGTATGTTGATGGGCTCGAGACATCCGTTCAACAAGATAAAGACCAAAAGAATTATTTCCAGTACACAGGTTTAGATACATCTTATTCAGCCTGTTAGAACTGACAATGCACACGAGACAGCTAAATTCAATAGAAAAAAATATTTTGACATAAGATGATTCAAACCAATTAAAGGTGAACGAAGCCACCAGAACATTCTAGAAAATATTAGAAGCTTTTTACAAAATTAGTCGGGATTTCCGGGCTACTTGTGTAAACCTATGTCCCAATTTTAGCCAACCTCAAAAGTAGGAGTGTCCTCAAACATTTGGTGACGTCACAACGAACCAAAGGGTCCAGAACCCTACCACCCGAAATTATAGACAAATGCACCAATTGGTTTAATGTATTTTATCTTAAGGTGGGCGTTATCATATGGTCGCAAATTATATTGAGTGGGGGTAAGTGTTAACCTGATAACAAAATTTACAGACAAAAATTCACTTCTAACTTCTCTTCTCGTGGTGCCGCCGGCACGAGTAAAACTTCTACATCTCTTCTCGTGGTGCCACTGGCACGAGCAAAACTTAACATTCATCGTGCTAATGCGAGCACATATATTCGTAGTCTATCGACCATCGGAAATATAAAATAGGCGCGGTGTAATTAAGAATTCAACCGTCTACTCAACATAAAGTGTAGTCATATGATAGCGCTAATCGTACATACTTTGATTTGTTTTATTGTGTGTGCTACGTGAAATAAATTTTGTTATTGAATCTCCAACTTGTCTTTCATCAACGCGATAGAATCGTGTCCGCACAATCCTTGTGTATCCCGGGACCAAGAGCATCTCATCCTACCGCAACCCACTGAGCTACCCGAAGTCCTCGATTAGAAGAGGAATCCTTTCTCATTCCTAGAGCCCACTAAATCCCATCTACCCTATACATAAACCCAATTCTGTCCCAATATTTTCACAACTATTACCTCATGAAAAAAGAAGTATTCACTTTTGGTGAAATTTATATTAATAATTTACAATCATTTTTTTAATTTGTTTTTTAATTTAAAAAAATGGGTTTATTTAGGCTCTCTTACGTCATTGCGCATTATTGGAATTCATAGTTTACTGAAGAAGTTACTGTACAAGGATTTGTAAAATTCTGGCAATATTAACATAATGCATAACAAGTAGAGAAGAAACGTCTCCTTCCATACAGTAGAGGTCACTCTGAACAGCAGTCACACGTAAACATCATCACATTTCACACTTACAGAGTATACTTCATATCATGTTACTTCTGCTGATGAGGGACTAGTCCCGAAAGCGCTACAGATAATTAATAATCTGTGAGTTGATGGAACGGAAGTTTTAGGTAAATATTTCATAATTATATATTTTAATTTTGGATATAAAAGTTGTGCACTAACTTAACGGAACATTTGCAGTGAAATATAACTAATGCTAAACTGTTGCTGTAACCACACGGTACAGAAAAATATTCTATCCCCTTTCCTCTGACGTCATATACAATGGTCGCATCAACCATATGCTGATATCGTGTTTACAAAGGATTTGTTTCATCTCTTATAATAATAAACTAGCTGTGAAAAAGGACTGAATTTAAAATCATATTCGTCGTAACGGTGATTAGATATGAAAGGTTAAGAGTTATTTTAGGAACTATTAAAACTATTACAATACAATAATATATACCACGAGAAAAATTCTTAGAACTAGAGGAACTAGATGCGGATTTTTTTGTCTAATGGCACCAGGTTGTCTTAATGGTAGAACTACTCGTATAACTCAATTGTGAGGATGGGTGATAAATTATAATGAAGCCCCAGAAGAGTTCTTAAACTTAAAATTAACCTAAATTCCAGACCTTGGGTGATCATAAGAATAATTATCTTTGAGTAAAATGTCCTATGGTCTGACCGGGAATTGAACTCGTGACCTCGTAAAATGTACTCCGAAGCTCTGACCACAAAACCAAGAGACTGCTCTAGTGTAAATCCATGTTGAGCATTATTAATCAACACAAATTATAAGTACGCCATATATAATTAAAAAAATCTTTAGATTACAAAATGTGGTACCCAAACATTTAATTCGAGAACAAATCCAGAAATATTTTAAGATAATAGGCCTACATACAATTATTGAATTTATGTAGGTCTAGAGCACAATTAAAGTTTATAAATGTAAAATAGTACCTGAGATCTCAGTCTTCCTCAGTAATCAGCAGTGTTGTTTTGTAGGAGGAGCAGAAGATGAAACTTAAGTTATCGAAAGACCTCATACAAAATACCACTGCTAATTACTGAGGACGGCTGAGATCTCAGGTACTGTTTTACATTTCTAAACCTTTAACACAGTGACCTCGTAATGTATTTTAAAAATATGGACTAAAGTACAATTTAAAGATTTTAAGATATTGGTTAAGCAAAATGTGTTCCCTAGCTAAATTATCACATTCCAAACTTTCTAAGGCTATCCTTCCTTAGGCCCTTATCCTGAAACGTAATTTTAGTATGAATTGCTGCTTAGAACTTGATAATTTAACTTTGTCCTTAGCTTGAAAATATTTAAATTATTAACTTATATATTTCTTCCCCATGAACATTGTTTGTGACTATTTAACTTATGCTCCAAATGGGAGTCAATGACCAATCACGTTTCAATGCATTTTGATTTACAGCCAAAGACAGTCGTGTTTCACCTCGCTCTATATCGAATTCTCTTTACTACCTCCTCCTTTGTGATAAAGGAAGCTCCTCCTTTTTTTAATACTCTGAACAGGTCAGATCATCATTTTCAGTGACTGACTCTCCAACAAATACATTGACTATAGCAAATAATGAACATATTCCTCTGAACTACACATTTGATAATTGTGTGTACAATAATTGTGTTTTAAATAATGGTTTTACTGAGTTTTTAAATAAATTAATAACCTATAATGTTGGATATAATATATAGTTTGATATGTTTCGTCTTTTCTCCGTAGAGTGCATTCATACAATATTTCGATCCTATTTGGCAATAAATAATATGATCAAGTCGTAGTGAATAAACAAATTAAACATAATTACTGATTTCTGATTTATTTTCAAACATCGCCGTTTACATTAAATATATAAGAAATTTAAAATACCGGTAACTCTATTTAAAGAACTATTTTTGAGTAAACAGCTTAATTTTATTCGTTGAATAGTCCTAATAAATGTCGCTCTTGATTTCCAAATCATCTAGATAAATTCACGTGACTCGTGAATTTATCGATGATTTGGAAATCACTTGTGACATTACTTATGATAATTCTAGATATGTAGTTTCGATTCGTCTTTCCTGATATCCGGATCTCTCTTCCTCGATACTTTGAATGCAGTGAGTGTCAATAAAACTTCTGTTTTACCCCACCCCCAAGTTAAAATTAATTTTCTCTGCAGGCAGTTCGTGCCGCATCCAGAGGAAGTAAAAGTCCCTGGTAACAAAGGAGATGTCGATATAGCAATCAATGTGAAGAAATCACCAGGAGAGAGAGAGAAAAAAAGTTGCAGAGTGGAAGATTTGATCGGAACGTTACTATATATGGGGTGAGGAAGATATATAGGTCAGAGGAGGGTGTCGACCCCCGGTCAGCATAGAGACGTACTGCAGCTGATGCAGTGTAATGTGGCGCCAGATTGCTGTTTTCCCAACGTTTCGCATACAGTTCAATGTTCTCGTCCCAAAATATCGAGAAAATTGTGCCCTTCCATGTTATTCCATCCTTTTGTGAATATTATTGTGTGTCACTCCCACTATTCAACAAACTTGTATGTTTCTCAAGTAAACAAGCAGACAATCTTTAGTTTTACGAAAATTCAACTATCCTTTCGAAGAATGTCACTTGAATTCGAAACTAAGATTTATTAGGATTTCAAGACACATATTTGTGGAAACTTTGCAGTTTGGGATAAAGAAACAGAGGCAAAGTAAGATGGAGTTAGAAGGACTGAAAATTAATTAAGTCTGATAACGATAAATCCAAGTCAATACGTTACAAGCCTGAAGGTTGAGGGTTCGAGTTCCGATGGGATCAGGATTTTTAAACAGGCCTGGACCATCTGGTCCTGTGATCGACTCAGCCTCTAGTGGAAATGAGTACCAGATTACTTTAGAGGATAAATGCAGGGCTGACAACCTGACTGATATCTCGTGCCGATTATCTAGAAACGAATTAATTTCATTAAAAGGGGAAAATAGCTTCCCTTTAACTTCTAATTATATTTCTTAATACATTGCTCTTGTCCTAATAGGCCTTAACCTCTCACTCCCCTAAGGGCCTCCGAAGCCCTGGAGTGGGATCACTTTACTGATAAACCCATAAGGAAAGCAAAGTAGTATTATAATGTGTACTATAACATTTTCAAATACAATTAGGAACCATAGAAAATCTGACTGTTAATAATTGGAAATCAGTATTTACGATATTTGTTATATTTAATATTCTCAACATGCAGACTAGTGGTCGCCCAGCGGTCGAAATTCGACCACAATTCATTAAATGTTTAAGTTTGTCACAAATTCGTCATTATGCATTAAATTTCGATTTATAAATACGAATGATAGGAAATACGTGGTATAGCTTGGCTAAGCCATATTTAAAAAGCAATAAGGCGTCATTTGACATTTTTATACTATTTAAATTTGCATTTGGCCAATTATAATGTGTACGGAAATCTATATCCCTTCTTCTCTGACTCTCACTCCGACTCGTCAATGTTCTATGTCGAGCCATAATGGAAGTAGATGCGAATATGTAAAATATATAAAAAAAATATCTAATGAAATTACTGAAAAAAGATTAGACAGGGTTTAATTTAAGTTTAAATAATGAAATGTATTCACTTTTTTAAAACACTAATCATAAATACACGAGAGTAAGTCAATTCACATTGCTGCTGCATAATTTCCTTTTTGCAACAATGCACTCTCAGTATTAACGTAAACAAATGAATGAGTACACAAATGAATGCGTATACACATAAATCCCCTACAGACAATTTATACTACATTTTTTTAATTTTATTTATTTGTAACACATATTATACATAAATATGATTTTTGCACTCCTTCTCTATATGAACTTTAATTATCATAAGTAGTACCACGAGTGATTTCCAAATTATCGATAAATTCGCGACTCACGAAGTAAGGAGTGAATTTATCTAGAGAATTTGGAAATCAAGAGTGACATTTGAAAGGACTATTTAACGAATAAAATTAAGCTGTTTACTCACAAATCATTATTTAAATATAGTTATTTTAAAATATTTATATATTTAATGTAAACGGCGATGTTTGAAAACAAATGAGAAACGATAGGTACGCTTCATTTGCTTCTTTTGTTCGTCACTGCAACCAGATCATATTATTTATTGCCAAATGAACGCAATAGTGTGAGGATTGACTCTAGTGGAGAAAAAATGAAACACATCAAACTGTATATTAATTTATTTCTGATGTTCTATGATGATAATATGACAATTATATTTTTCTGGAAAAATACATTTAAGAAAGTGCAAACAGTGGTTTCTTTTTTTGGTGGTATAATCAATTGCTACAAATGTTTTTATATTAACTCCCGCATGCGGTATGTGTTGACATTCATGCACTACGTATACAATCTGGTAGCCGTATTTCTTGGTGAGTCAGTCACTGCAAAATAATGCTATGACCTATTCAGAATGTTAAAACGGAGGTGATTTCTTTATTATGATAAACTTCAGTTGGTAAATTCTAGGCGAAACACGACTGTGATTGGATGTAAATAAAAAATCATTGTAACGTGATTGGTCATTGACTCCCATTTGGGGCATGAGTTAAATAGTCCCAAATATCACACTCCTCCGTGCGCGCAATCTGCTTAAAAAGAGGTACAAAGCTTTTTTTTCCTACACGTTAATATACAGATAAAGAACAGTGGAAAGATGAAAGAACAAATTTAACGAACATGCAACTTCTGTAAATAAAAGTCTGTGTCCATCGCTGTGGTCTACCAGTATTGTCGTTGCTTCGGATACGGCGGGCCCAGATTCGATCTCCGATCTGAACAGGTTTTCTGGTCGAGGCTTATTCTTTTAGTATTTTTCCTCGTCCATAAGACAAATGTTAATAAAAAATAAAGTTCCTAATACTGTTCGGACATCATCTAGCCATCATAAAATCCATATCGTATTCGCCTTGATTTTTATAAATGTAAATATGAAGGCGTGTCTTGTTTAAGGTGTTAATGGAATAAGTCCTGGCAATGAGTTGATCACTAATGAAGAGAGGACCTCAATATCCTCATGTGATAAAGTATGTATCTGATCCAGAATTAAAAAGCATTTCATAACAGTCTGTGTCTCTATAAGCTGTGAGACACGAAAATGTAGGCCCTATACGCAAATTGAGATGTTAGAAGAAGCAGCGAGAGAGAGAGAGAGAGAGAGAGAGAGAGAGAGAGAAGAGAGAGAGAGAGAGAGAGAGAATATGAAGATTAAAAAAAATTATTATAAAGAGTATTGAAAGCCCAAATTTTGGCAAAAATAATATATAGGACCATTTTTAAGTTTATTGTGTAGAGTTTATACATGTATTCAACATGGATATTTAATGAGTGGAGAAGCAAGTCTGGTCAACCAGATTTTATTGTCAGAGCAGGACATTTAGTTTTACGAAAGAACGATGCGATTGCTTGAGAAGAGCAGGGAGAAAGATGGCTACCAAGTATTTCTCAGACCACTTATAAAGAGAAGAGCAATATTCTGAAGCGCTAAGAAAACAAGGTTGATCCAACTTCTCTCCTTCAATTGTCATCTTCATTATGTTCTATAAATAAGAAAATCAACATTCTACAACAGCCTTCATTTGTCTCCATTATTCCTATTATTACTTTTCGTTAAAAGTCATTTTACTTATTTTAAACTTCTTGTTCCAGTTTCAGCTGCCAGACTCTTCACTTTTCACTTCCTTTCCTATGCAGTTTTTATCAATTGCAAAATTTTATACAAAATTTCATTTATCGGTTGTATAAAATATATTAAGATGTTAATTATATAATTTTGGGGCACGCCGTAGCGTAGTGGTTAAGGCACTGAGCTACAAGCCGAAGGATCGAGGGTTCAAGTCCCGTTGGGGTCAGGATTTTTAAACTGACCCAAACCCTCTGGCGGCGCTGGCCCTGGGGTCGACTCAGCCTCTAACATAAATGAGTACCAGACGCTTGTTCTGGGGGTAAAGGCGGCCGTCACGCAGGGCTGACAACCCGGCTGACATAAAGTGCCGATTGTCTAGAAAGAGTGGGAGCCTTAACCTCCTACTACCCCAAGGGCCGCTTGAGGCCTGTTGTGGGATCACTTTACTTTAATTATATAATTTTTACCTGGTAAATCAGTCGTCCTCAACTTGATTATTAACCTTCTTCAAGTTATTCTAATATAAAGTTCTTTCGAAAACAATGTTTCATCTTCTGCGTTTTAACTGGAACGGTTCCAGTTAAAACGCAGAAGATGAAACATTGTTTTCGAAAGGCCTTCATATTAGAATAACTTGAAGAAGGTTAATAATTTAGTTGAGGACGACTGATTTACCAAGTAAAATTTATATAATTAACATCTTATTACATAACCTAAACGGTGCTTCAATATGAATTTCAAAAGTGTTGATAAATTATATTATTCATCAAATCCTTTTTTTAAATTTACCTTTATTTATCATGCTATTCATTTTTATTAATCTTCTCCTCCTCTTTTAGCAAATCTCGAAAGGTATGAACCTATTGAGGTTGTTCTCATGAAACAGCTCTTGAAAAATATTCACCGGAAATGAGCAGTGTTTGTGTGTGTGTGCGATAACGTTCTAGCGGCCGCAATATTTGTTTATTCAAAACCAAACTTGGCATAAAGCAATTAATAAGAGAGTAACGTAGAGTTCATTAACCACTAAAATCGGATCATTAGATCTAGGAGTTCACTCGAAACGAAAATTTGAAATACCTACAGCGATCGCAATTTTCGATGTTTCACTAAAATAAAGCGAGCAAGGTATTCTCCAAAAAATCATATTTTTATTTGCCTGCAAGACTCAGAAGTTAGACGCCGGATCTAGGACTGGTTAGGGTAAGTTAATTAGTACAATTACTCATGGTACATAATGCATTCCTTGCCGGATCTAGGACTGGTTAGGGTAAGTTAATTAGTACAATTACTCATGGTACATAATGCATTCCTTCAGATTGGATTATTCTCGTCAATCTACAGTACTCAATTTTAATTCTGTCACAAAGGCCTGATATCCAATGTGTTAATGCACTCTTTAACTTTAACTTTAATAATAATAATAATAATAATAATAATAATAATAATAATAATAATAATAATAACAACAACAACAATAATAATAAGAATAATAATAAGAATAATAACAAGAATAATAACAACAACAATAATAACAATAACAACAATAATAATTGCTCAAGAATATGAAGACGTAGAGTTTATGTACAGAAAATTATTGGACGAATATGACAACTGGGGTTTGAAAATAAATTTAGAAAAAACATTTTATATGGGATGTGGAGCCGAAACCGAAGATTTGATATTAGAAGATGAAAAGGGGTATATTAGAGGATGTGAAGAATTTGAATATCTGGGAGTAAAATTAGATAAAGAGGATAAACAAGAAAGTGATATTAAGAACAGAATAAATAAAGGTAGAGCAATAACAGCAATGATGAATGGGGTCTTATGGAACAGACATATAACCAGGAAAAATAAGTTACAAATTTATAATTCAATAGTGAGAAATACTGTCACATATGGAGCTGAAGTTTGGAAATTCAACAAAAACTTAGAACAAAAACTTATCTCGATGGAAATGGATTTCTTGAGGAGAGCACCAAGATGTTCAAAATTAGACAAAATAAGAAATACTGTCATAAGAGAACAAAATGAACATTGGTTATTCAATAGTAGATTATATACGGTATAAGTAATTAAATTGGTATGGGCATGTACGACGAATGCAAGAAGAAAGATTATCCAGGAAAACATTGGAATGGTGTCCACCTGGAAGAAGGAGGAGAGGAAGACCTCGAAACTCGTGGATGCAGGAAATAACTGGAATGAGAGCAAGAGGACTGGAGGACATGGATTGGATGGAGTGAGACGAGTGGAGAAGAAAAATAAAACTTTAGGCACAGAAAGATGTGCAAACATTAAAATTCTGTATATAAATAAAATTATTATTATTATTATTATTATTATTATTATTATTATTATTATTATTATTATTCGTTATCTCAGCCAAATATTCTATTTATTCAATCGACGTTTCAATCTCCTTACGTGAGATAATTTTCAAGACATTTGACATTTCCAGTTATCCATTCTGTATGGTTGTTTATACTACATACACACCATTACCAAAACTATTTTATTTTCTTTTTACAAATTTAAATTAACAAGTTCAAAATTCCAATTTTATGATTAAAATATTTATCGCCTGCGGTGGACTAGTGGTTATGCTCCTTGCCTCTGGTCCCGAGGGTCGCGGGTTCAAACCCGGCCGGGGTCGATGAATTTTTTAGGACGGAAAAATCCAAGGAGCAAGTCCTCCGGGAGAGTCATTAAGCCGTGGGTCCCGAGTCCGAAGATTTTCAGGCCCGTAAAAAATCCTTAAGCCTGAATGAAAAGGCCTCTAAGCAACCGAATTTTCCCGTCCTAGTACTACCTTGGTTTCCTAGATGTCAGTAAGAGGCGGAACGCTGACCACGGACCACTCAAAATGACATCTATACGAAAACAAGTGCAACTAAATTAGTATGGTTCAAATTCTTCCCTGTATGGGGAGAGCGCCTAAATCTCTGTAAAGGGAAAACATAGGCTTACAATACAATACAAAAATATTTTAAGATGGAATCATATGTATGACACCATTCATTTAAATATGTTTGTTTATTCGATTCTTTATGTTGTTCTTTTTTTATAAGGGCCATTTCTGCTATCAATATTTTATGGCAATTATTTTCTTCATGCAAGATTTGTAAGTCATTCCATTTCATTTCATGTTTTTGATTAAATCTATGTTCACTAATTACCGAAAATCCTGCACCTGGTTCCTTATGTTCTTTTTATATTCGTCAAATCTTTTTTCTTAGACATATTCAAACTTTAACTAAAGTGCTACATTGGCCCACCCATCATCAAATATCTTGGCACCTGGACTCTTGATTCATATAGAGCTACTTATTTTATACTATTTTAGGAGGACATAAGTTTTGAGTATTTTGTATGTGTCAATTTGAAAGGATCTGTGTCACAAATAAACGTTTCATTGCTCTGCTGCAGATAGTTAAATTTTCTAATTTGCAGGAATTACATTGGATGGATACAGGTGGTCACTAATTAACTGTGATGAGTTTCTGGTTCACATATTTCAACATGTCCAGAGCTGGTGGATAAATACTGGCTACATCAATGAGGACGAACTCTATCCTACATCTCTTTGACGCAATATAAATAATTCTGATTTTATAATGATCAACCTAATCGACGTGTATGTAACTCATCGATTTTTGTTTCATCAAGTTTCTGTATTTAAAATTATATTTTTTTAAGTGTTAAATAAAATCTTATCTAGAAAGAAGGTAGTATTTTTTTTCTAAATTTCACAATATTCCACCACATTGAAAGGAAACGTCTTTATCGAAAATGTCAGGAATTTAAAACATTAAAAATACTAACCCTTATTATTTTTAAAAGGTAATGAGGTTTGGACAATCAATAAGTACTACAAGAATAGACTAATAGCTCTAGAAATGGATTATTTACGAAGAAGTGCCAGAAAGTCTAAATTAGAACGTGTCACAAATAAGGAAATTAGAAACATAATGGAAGCAGAAGAAAGCATAATTGAAAGAATTGAGGAGAAGGAATTAAAGTGGTTAGGACATGTTTTAAGAATGGAAGATGAGCGATGGCCGAAGCAACTATATGAATGGCATCCGAACAGAAAGAAGAAAAGAGGAAGACCAAGGTTAACATGGAAGGAAAACATGAAGACAGTAATGCAAGCTAGAGGGCTAAGCATCGAAGATGCCCAAGACCGTACGCTTTGGAGGTTTGGCACGGGAAGAGGCAGCAGCTGTAAAAACCCGAAGATAGAGTAATGCATTTATAAAAGGTCTTATAACTTCCATCAATATTTATTCAGGTCATTTTGTATTGAAAATGAAAATAAATCAAATCAAAATGCCCATCATTCCTGCATGGAGCATGGGGCTCTCCTATCTGACTATTCTTGGCCAGCTCCTTGAGCTCATTCCAAGTCTTCCCTATCTTTTAGCTTCTGTAAGAACAGTTAATTTTCATGTTGTCTTGGATCTACCAATTCCCTTACTGCCCTGTGGATCCCAATTCAATGCCATACTGGCGGGGTCATCTGGAGGTAGGCGGAGTGTTTGCCCCAGCCATCCTCACTTTGTATGCCGTATTTTAAAAAAATCCAAAAAAATGGAAAAATGATTGTTAATATTTGAATACAATTTTATTTTCACTCACTCACTGGCACTTATGGCCGCGCGGACATAAGCTCTCCATACATCCCTATCCTGAGACAATATTTTCCAATCATTCCCCGTATAATCTACCTCCCTCAAATCATAGTCAACGTTATTCTCCCATCTCATTCTTGGTCTACCAACTGGGCGTTTTACTTCTGGTGTTCCTACAAGAAGATTCCATGCACGTCTTTCATTCCTCATTCGTGCCACATGTCCTGCCCATCGCAGTCTACGAGACTTAACCGCTCTTATTATATCTGGCTTCGTATAAATATGTAGTAGTTGTGTAGTCTTCTCCATTCACCTGTCGGTTCATCTCTCTTTCGTCCAAACATTTTTCTAAGAACTTTATTCTCAAATACTCGTAACCTCCTTTTCTCCCTTAAAGCATGTTTCGCGTCCATATAATATAATTGGTAGAATATGATCATAGAAGCTGCATTGGTAGTTCTGGTACAACGTGATGCATCATCGCCACTATATCCATGATCTTCATCATACTACTGGGTTACTGTCCAAGTTTCCAAGGACACGGTAATCTTAGGTAGTGCTTTAGTTCGGGATCAAAACGTCATAAAACGCTTCTGAAATGCATCATTTTTATTACGAGATCTTTCGACAGAAGTGTCAGATACAGCTTATCGCTGCTATTTCATTTGTGAGATCAACGAAAACTCAACGTGGTGCAATTTACGTTCTTTATTACTTGCCACGTAATTTGACGGCAAATCTCAATATCTAACAAGGGAACTGTCAACCATTGCATGCCGAAACCTACCTTGAAATTTCTAACAGAGACACCGTTGTGATGTAGGCCAAAATACGAGTATCATGTGTCTTTTTAACTGCAAGGCACTAAAATACAGCGAAAATCTCTTATTTAAGTAATAAAATAGCTGAAATGGTGGACATCGTCATCATCATCATCAACTTCACGGATTAGGTATTTGCCTGTTCTGATCTCACATCTGTTCAGCCCAGCGCTTTCTTGGTCTTTCTATCGGTCTTCATCCTCCAGGATTATACATCGGTGTCATCTTTGGTATCCTATCCTCTGTCATTCTTTGCAGATGTTCTACCCAATTGTTCCTGTGTTCTTCTATTTGTTGAAGTAGTGGTTGTACTTGTAGTTCTTCTCTAATATTCTCATTTCTAATATATTTTCTCTTGCATAACCTTTCACAGCCCATAGGAATCTCATTTCCATTGCCTGAATTTTACTTTTTTCTTTTTCCTTCAGAACCCAGGCCTCACTTCCATACATCGTCACTGGTAGTGCCATCGTTGAGTAAAATCTTAGCTACGTTTCTTTTTTTACTTTGTTCCTCAGTCAGTGTTCGTCTGATTGTTCCACAAATATGTTAAAATTTATGCATTTCAACACATTCCAATCTTTTTTATGTAACAAGTTTTAAATGCATACAACATATTTCTGTGTCCAATATTAAGTTTTGATTCTCTGCCTTCATTTAGCTCTATCCTTGCAGTCACCATCCTGCAGTCCCATGTCCTTCATCAAATGCATAATCCCATCTACCCATGTATTAGTATGTCTCCCTCTTCTTTTTCTCTGATTTGGAAAACATTCGAAACTCCTAACTGGCAATTTATTTTCATTCATCCTCTTCACATTTCGAAACCATTGTAACTGTTTATTTCCCACAAATTGTATAATTGTTTCGTTAAAGTTAATTTTTTCTCGGATAATACTGTTTCTGATCCTATCTAATTTAGAGCATCGTGCAGATCTTGTTAAAAAATACATTTATATAGATTGTAATTTTGACTTTAATTTGGCATTTATAACCCACGTTTCTGCTGCATAGGTAATTAATCTTCTTACAATTGATTTTAGTTCCTTCCAATATATGTTTATCCTACAAAATTCCATTCAACATTGATATTGCAGATTGACCTTTAACTATTATTTCTATCATTCCAATAATACTGCTAATAATTATTTTTATTAAAATATGTATTTTTTCTCCTTTCCCACTTCATTATGTCCATCTACAAAACAAAATATGTTGTATTGTTGTAAAAAGTGATGTTTTGATATATATTTTTTTTTGCAAATACCCCAAGTTGTCTTTCGACATTCCTGGTGTTATCTCCTGGCATGGCGTACTTGTAACCCACTTCTGAGGTTGGGGCGCCTGGAAGGCGGTGTTACGTTGCCCCGATGATATGACGGGTGATGATGATGATAGTGGTGCGCCAGGAGAGTCCCTAATTCTAAGCTTAATCTATGATTAATATGAATGATGATGATGGCCATATGATTTCGGGGACAGTTCGGGCCTTAAAGTTTTCCTAACATATGTCTTACAGGTGAGGAAAAACCCCGATAAAAACCTCACCCAGAAAAACTGTCCCGACCGGGGATCGAACCCGGGTCCGCTGCGTGACAAGGCAGCACGCTACCTCGAGACCACAGCGGTGGACAAGATATAAAATTTAAAAAGTAAAATTTAGAAAGTGCAACATTGTTAAATATAAAAATATAAAGGTAGATAAAACTTGGACAAGTGTTGCATGTTAAAGATAGTGCTATTATGGTGCAGAGTGGTATGTATGTATGATGAGTCGCTCGTTTCCTCATAAGGAAGTTATAAGCTTTCCCCATTACACCTTTTCAGTATGTGACTGGGGAAATGGCGTACAACACCCTCAAGCAAACTATAATCCCGAGCATGGAACTTCAATTTACAACGACCATGCATTACACAGGTGGCATTTGTCGTAAAAGTAAAGAACACTGGCATGTACTTTCGTCCAACTAGACCACGTGGTGCAATTTCCTTACGCGATAAAACAGAAAGACTTTATATCAAGAACACAGGGGCAACTTTGCAATAAAAATATTCACAACTCTTATAAAGGTAGCAATATTTAATATTATACTTTTTAATATTGTGTCACATTTCTTCCGAATACACTTCATTTATTTATTTATTTATCATCTTATTTGGTGAAACGACAGGCCTAAAGGTTTACCAGATTTAGATCTATATATGCATACCATAGAGATGGGCATTCAGATGATTGATATGTGGTCAGCACATCGAGTCACCCGATTGTTATATCTGGTTTTCCCACTTAGATATATATCGCAGATTCCCTACGATGCTAGGTGGGGATCACTCTCACACTCCAACTAATTTAAATCAGAACAACAAATTCTCAATCCGATTCGAACCAGCGCACGTCAGTATCACAGCTCAATATATATTTATTTCACGCTTTCACTAAAGACACAAAATTTAATCATGTGTGCAACAATGTCCTTATACAATTAAATTAATAAATTTCATTTCACGACGCTATATAAAATATTTATTTATTTGTAAAATAAATAAATCGTTTGTTATAACTATAACATTATTGTAGTTATAAAATTATGTACTTTCATCTGTCTATGGAATAAATATTTGTGAATTTCGAAGGAATTAAGCTGTTGAGGTCGTTCGCATAAAATATTTAAAAAAATACGGATCTTCATTGATCCTATCAAGTAGACACTGAAAAATGACCATTACCACACACACACACACACACACACACACACACAAACGCAAACACACACACACATATATATATATATATATATATATATATATACACACACACAAACACAAACACACACACACATATATATATATATATATATATTTCCACACACACACACATATATATGTGTGTGTGTGTGTGTGTGTTAAGGCTCTAGCGCCCCAATTTTTGTTTCATCTGAGCCAAAGTTGACACATAACAATTAATTAAAAACAGTTAAGTTCGTAAATACCGCCAAAATCGGACCATTAGGTATAGGAGTTCACCTGAATTCATTAGAATCTCTCTAGCGGTCTCAATGTTGAATGTTTCAAGACGAAACAAAGTACATACTATTGAATAAAACGAGAAAGGTAGGCTCGAAAATTCAGTGAAATACGACCTTTACAAGTGAGGGTTTGTTTGAAATTAAAATTAACTCTAGCAACCACCTTCTTTGCTTTGTCACAATGTACATAATTTAATTAGCCTTTAAATTGACAATGTATCCTATAAGATATCAACAATGACAAATAGAAATGAGATGCACAAAGAAATTAAACATAGGCTCAATTCTGGAAATGCGTGCTATTATGTATTGCAGAGACTCTTGATGTCTCAACTCCTTTCAAAAAACGTTAAACTGGAAATATATAAAAATTTATTCTACCAGTTATATTATATGGGTGCGAAACATGGACTCTTACTTTAAGGGAGGAAAGGAGATTACAAGTATTTGAGAATTAAGTACTTAGGAAAATTTTTGGACCAAAGAGAGATGAACAGACAGGTGAATGGAGAAGACTTACATAACAATGAACTACATGGTCTTCACAGGAAGCCAGATATAATAAGAACAGTTAAGTCTCGTAGACTGCGATGGGCAGGACATGTTGCACGTATGGGGAATGAAAGACTTGCTTGGAAGCTTCTTGTAGGAAAGCCAGAGGGAAAACGCCCAGTTGGTAGACCAAGAATCAGGTGGGAGAATAATATTAACTATGATTCGAGGAAAGTAGATTATACAGGGAATGATTGGAAAGCATTAGCTCAGGATAGGGATGTATGGAGAGCTTATGTCCGCGCGGCCATGAACCTACGGGTTCGATAATGCCAGTGAGTAAGTAGTTATCCTATAAGATATGTTATTTAAATTGATTTAATAGTTTTAATAAAGTAATGGGGAAATTAATCAGTACATAGGGCCTATATGTTATTTAAATTTCTGTCCAATCATACAACAATGTGCAAAAAGTTAACTTATAGTTATAATTTATTTTCACTGCAGTCCGGCACTTTTTAATAAGCTGATATCAGAAACTGAATTCATCCAATTTAAAATATATATATATATATATATATATATATATATATATATATTACGTGTCACGTTGTTTGTCCGCGATGGAATCCTAAACTACTGAACCGATTTTAATAAAATTTTGCACACAGTGTGCAGTTCGATCCAACTTGAGACTTAGGGAAGTTTATAACTAAATTTACAGTCGCATTATTTTTATTGCAAATTATTTGTTTATTATTTAACAAAGAGTTATAATTATCTGTGAGTTCCATACGATTCTAACAGATGGCCGTGTAAGGTAATTGGTTAAATATTTAACCAGATGGCTGTGCTTTTTGTTGCAACCGCAAATTTCAATTGAATTACAAATATTGATTATTTCATAATTTATGTGTTTGTGTTTATTTTATTTGCAATATATTTTATTAATATAATTAATTTCGTGTGTAAGTATTAGTTTTAAGTAATCTGGCTGAAAGACAGCAACTTAATTTAAATTTAACTGGACCGAGAAGGGACATTGAACGATATGGCGAATTAGTTCTAGAGACCATGAATGATAAGATATCAAGTGAATTTCCGCAAATTAGTATAGGCCTATTTGGCATAAATCTTACATTTAAGAAGGATGTCAATTTAAAAACATATGAAGGTCCTAAGGAACGGAATAACAGAACTGTAAGTCTGTTAGTTATAATAATATGCCTAATATTACACAAACAATCTCCATGCCTAAATTAAATGAAAAACAAGATGACTATAATATATCTCAAGATGATATTACTATACAGAGACTTCTTGATGATGATGAGAATCCAAACTGGCAACAAGTTCGTAGAAAACAACGAAAGTATAATGAATTCAGCAAGCGTCCTTAAAATATTCCATCAATAAATGTATATAATCTTTATGATACACTTATGGATGATACTGAGAATGCAGACAACATAAATTCATCTCAATCAACAAAACCACTTCCACATAAATTACCACCCATACTTATACCGGGTGCAGTTAATGTACCAGAAGTAAAAAACTGCGTAAAACAAAAACTTTCTGATTTAGATTTCTCACTTAGTTTACTACAACACAATTTAACGTATACCTCAGCCACAGCAACGCGTGGCCGGGACTTATATACAGTATATATATAAAACAAAGTCGGATTAGTTACTCTATTTATAACCCAAACACGGCTGGACCGATTTTTATGATCTTTGATTTGTTGGATTTGTTTCCGCCCCGAATAGCAGATAACTATTAAAACATCGGAAAAATTAACGTAAAAATATTTAAAGGCGATACGACCTTCGCCGGGCCAGCTAGTATATATATATATATATATATATATATATATATATATATTCCGTACGTCCACCGCTGTGGACTCGAGGTAGCGTGCTGCCTTGTCACGCAGCAGGCCCGGGTTCGATTCCCGGTCGGGACACGCTCCTGAGCGAGTTTTTTTTTGGGTTTTTTTCCTCGCCTGTAAGACAAATGTCAGGAAGCTTAGGGCCCAACGGTCCCCGAAAAATCATCCGGTCATCATTATCTCATCCTTCACCGGTGTGGAAAGCAACGGGAAGCTACCACACCTATAATTCCCTAGTAAAGCTGCAAAGCATAGCATGAAAAATGGAAAGACCTGCCCTCGAGCAGAATTACTATGGGTGGATATACCGTAAACTAGCGAAATGGGTGCTGAAGAGTTTGCTCAGTTTTCGCAATGCCTTGGGTGACAATTTGTTTTATTCTTCCTCATTAATTGTTTTAAATTTTTATGTCGATTTTCCATGGATCCTTGACTGAAACTTCCATACTTCAAAATCGAGTACCTTCATAATCCTTGAAACTTGTGCATATGATATCTGAAGTATTCTGTAATATCTCTTGAAGGAAAAATGCTTTCATAGTCATTTATTTTATCCGTATTTAATTAGGTAGCTCAAGTTCGGTCCTGTTTGACTAGCGGCTTCTGAAGGGTTCCTATTATTATCACAGATTTTAATCAGCCTGGGATCAATGAACTTTTAAGGTCGTAAAATCCTGAATACAGCTTTCTTCAGAAAACGTGTACGTGTGTCCTGTATCAAGATTTACTGCACGTAAACAACCTTAAAACTAAAATAAGAGCCCTCTGTCTAAACGTTGTTGCCGCTTTCACTGCGATATTTGAATTTCGACATATAGAACCTAAGCTTTTAAAGAGCGTCATTAAATTAAAGAAATATGAATACGTAGCTCATATGTTTTGCTTTAATTTTAGAGAAGTACGAAAAATTGAATACATTGAGGTTTGTTCTCATGGAAAGATTTTCTTTTTTATATATCACAGATCTTCGCCAATCCTACTTAAGTAGACATCTAAAATGACCATTACCACAAATACACACACACACATACACACACACACACACACACACACACACACATATATATATATATATATATATATATATATATATATATATATATATATATATATATATATATATATATAAAAATGGGCCATGCCGGTCGAGGGTTCAATTCCCTGTGGGGTCAGGATTTTTAATCTGACCAAAACCTTCTGGCGGCACTATGGCCCTGGAGTCGACTCAGCCTCTAACGGAAATGAGTACCAGACGCTTGTTCTGGGGTAAAGGCGGCCGTCACGCAGGGCTGACAATCCGGCTGACATGTAGTGCCGATCGTCTAGAAAAAGTGGGAGCCTTAACTTCCTACTACCCCAAGGGCCTCCCCGAGGTCTGTAGTGGGATTACTTAAAAAAAAAATATATATATAAGCTACCACACCTACAATTCCCTAGTAAAGTTGCAAGCATAGCATGAAAGTGCTATGATTGCAGTGAAGGACCTGCCCTTGGGCTGAATTACTATGGATGGATATATATATATATATATATGTGTGTGTGTGTGTGTGTTAATGCTCTAGCGATCGCATTTTTTCGGAACCAAACTTGGCATATTGCATTAGTTCTTTAACCAGCAAAATCGGACCATTGTAAGTAATAGCTCTAGCGGTCTAAGTTTAATATATTTTGCATCAAAACTCTGTATATACAATTGATATAAAACGATGTAGATATTATCCAAAAATCACCAAAATCCGTCACTTAGAAGTGGGGGTTTATCGGAAATCAGAAATGGAAACTTTATTCTGCAGCGTCCATATTTGTTTTGTCTCAATATATTTTTGTACCATACAATTTAATTAGATTAACCCTTAAAGTAGGAATATATCCTATAAAATGCATGAATTTACTTTATTTAATGTTTTTAATAATGTAATGAAAAAGATCCGAGGGACGATTTTTAATAAGTTGGCATCAGAAACTGAGTTTCTCCAATTTATCATAAGTAATGCCACGAGTGATTTCCAAATTATCGATAAATCCACGACTCACGAAGGAGAATTTGGAAATCAAGAGTGGCATTTGTTATTAAGCTGTTTACTCACAAATCATTATTTAAATATAGTTATTTTAAAATATTTATATATTTAATGTAAACGGTGATGTTTGAAAACAAATGAGAAACGATTGGTACGCTTCATTTGCTTTTTTTGTTCGTTACTGCAACCAGATCATATTATTTATTGCCAAAGGAACGCAATATTTTAAGAATGCACTCTAGTGGAGAAAAAACGAAACACATCAAACTGTATATTAATTCATTTCTGATGTCCTATGAGGTAAATATGACAATTATATTTTTCTGGGAAAAAATACATTTAAGAAAGTGCAAACAGTGGTTTCTTTTTTTGGTGGTATAATCAATTGCTACAAATGTTTTTATATTAACTTCCGCATGAGGTATGTGTTGACATTCATGCACTATATATACAATCTGGTAGCCGTATTTCTTAGTGAGTCAGTCACTGCAAAATAATGCTATGACCTATTCAGAATGATAAACTTTAGTTGGTAAATTCTAGGCAAAACACGACCGTGATTGGTTGTAAATAAAAAATCATTGTAACGTGATTGGTCGAGGGCACGCCGTAGCGTAGTGGTTAAGACACTGCGCTACAAGCCGGAAGGTCGAGGGTTCGAGTCCCGGTGGGGTCAGGATTTTTAAACTGACCCAAACTTTCTGGCGGCACTATGGTCCTGGGGTCGACTCAGCCTCTAACTGAAATGAGTACCAGACGCTTGTTCTGGGGTAAAGGCGGCCGTCACGCAGGGCTGACAACCCGGCTGACATCAAGTGCCGATTGTCAAGAAAAAGTGGGAGCCTTAACCTCCTACTACCCTATGGGCCTCCTGAGGCCTGTAGTGGGATCACTTTACCTTTACCTTAACGTGATTGGTCATTGACTCCCATTTGGGGCATGAGTTAAATAGTCAAAATAAATAGATATTTCGTAAACCAGCAAAATTGGCAGTAAGTTCGACTTGCTGAGAAATTTGCTCAGTTAACACAGTTCCTGCTTGACGGACTTTAATTCCTTGCAGATCGTGTTCATTCTTTCTTTTTACTACGATCCTCCGTGATTTATATGTTCCATGAAATTGTGATTAGGCTAGGAGAAAAAAACAATGTCCTAGATTTTCATATTCCCTTCAAAATGTTTCGTATACAGAATGTTTGGAAATTCATATTACAAACTTCTAGGACTAAATACAGGGGTCTGAGTAGACAATATTTTGAACAGGAACCCATGTCCGGAAACGTACCGTTTCCGTGCTATAGTCATTAAAATGTGTCGGATGCGCCGGTGTTGTTTTGTAACCGGATAGGCAGAACATTACGTCACGAATTATGGTCGCTGCACGAGAGATTAACGGGACACCAGGTGTGATGGAACGAGTTTATCGGAACATGATTCTTCGATGCAATGTGTGCAACAACATTGGTGGTCGTCACATCGACCCTCTGATGTAGTGAGCAGTTTCGTATGGGATACATCCAGTGCAGAAGACAGAAACAATTTTGTTTTTTCCACTGTTGGCACAAGCGTTATTATGATCAATGAAAGTATTTTTGTTACTTTGGTATTGTTACCAAATGAATTTGACTTTCTTCTGAAATGAGTCAAACGTTATTTAATTCTGCACCTTACGTCACACTACATTTAACATAGTGCTCTTCTCACGTCATGTACTTGCTATCCGGTTGTAAAACAACACCGGCAAATCCGACACATTTTAATGGTTGTAGAACGGAAACGTTACATATCCGGACATGGGTTCCTATTCAAATTATTGTCTACTCAGTCCCCTCTCCTAGCATAGAAGTTTGTAATATGAATTTCCAAACACCCTGTATTTATTGAGAGATACTGTAGCCTATATCCTAAAGGAGAAATCATTTTTGTCTATTACTTTTAATGTTTTGGAGAAAGCCAAAACACATATATCGATGTGAATTCGATTTCTTGTTATATTTCACATGAGAACTAGTCATTGTTTGGTAAAGTGCAGCATTTTGCACTCCAGGCTGTAGTGTGTTCAGTCAGGTAAATGATTCGACTCTTATTGCTTCCCACTATCCCCGTGTAATGTGAAGCATTTACGGCTTTCCAGCTTTTACTTGGTAGACTTATATGAGCTAACATTTTTAGTTGAAGCATCGCGTATGTAGTTCAGAATCATACTACGGTACACAGTTTTCTTTTTTTTTCAACTCACTTCATTTACAACTTTTTCCTATTTTCCCTCCATTTTAAGGTTTCTCTATGATGTTTCTGCTATTTTTACCTTTTTACACATACCCAGATCTAATATGGAGACTTAAAATGCCTTTCCACTCCGGGAATCGAACGGAGATTTAATTCCATCTAAGTGACTAACCATCCTTGATGGTTCTAACAATATTATCTGTAAACCTTAGTGTCTCGAGAGAGGAAGTTCATTCCATCAAAATACAAAGGTTCTTCAGAAACATTTAATAAATTGAAAGCTTTAGTTCCATCTAAGCGACTAATCATCGGAAAACCTTAATATGGGTGCACACGTTCAAGCGAACTTGAACAAGCATTAGTTCGTGTTTAGAAAATGTCGCGTACAGATAAAGAATCACTTGATTTGGCGGATTCAACTCTCCATACATCCCTGTCCTGAGCTAATGTTTTCCAATCTTCATCATAAGTAATGCCACGAGTGATTTCCAAATTATCGATAAATTCACGACTCACGAATTCTAGAGAATTTGGAAATCAAGAGTGGCATTTGTTAGGACTATTTAACGAATAAAATAAAGCTGTTTACTCACAAATCATTATTTAACTACAGTTATTTAAAAATATTTTTATATTTAAAGTAAACGGTGATGTTTGAAAACTAATGAGAAACGATAGGTAGCCTACGCTTCTACTGCTTCTTTTGTTTATCACTGCAACCAGATCATACTATTTATTGCCAAAGGAACGCAATATTGTAAGAATGCTCTCTAGTGGAGAAAAAATGAAACACATCAATCTGTATATTAATTCATTTTTGATGTCGTATACATTTAAGAAAGTGCAAACAGTGGTTTCTTTTTTTGGTGGTATAATCAATTGCTACAAATGTTGACATGTAAGCACTATTATATACAATCTGGTAGCCGTATTTGTTATAGGCTCAGTCACTGCAAAATAACGGTCAGACCTGTTCAGAATATTAAAAAGGAGGAGCTTTGCTTAATATATGATAATCCTAACGTTGATAATTATTTCGTGAAACACGTCTCTGATTGGTTGTAATACAGAAATCATTGAAACGTGATTGGTCATTGACTCCCATTTGGGGCATGAGTTAAATAGTCTGTATAATTTACCTCCCTCAATTCATGGTTCATGTTATTCTCCCACTTCATTCTTGGCCTATCTACTGAGCGTTTTACCTCTGGTTTTCTTACATGGAGTTTCCATACCTCTCTTTCATTCCCTAAACCAATTATAATTAAAAGTTCTTATTATATAGTAAGTAAAGTGATCCTACAACAGACCCGGAGGCCCTTGGGGTAGTAGGAGGTTAAGGCTCCCACTTTCTCTAGACAATCGGCCCTTGATGTCAGCCGGGTTGTCAGCCCTGCGTGACGGCCGCCTTTACTCCCAGAACAAGCGTCTGGTACTCATTTCAGTTAGAGGCTGAGTCGACCCCAGGGTCATAGTGCCGCCAGAGGGTTTGGGTCAGTTTAAAAATCCTGACCCCAACGGGACTTGAACCCTCGACCCTCCGGCTTGTAGCTCAGTGCCTTAACCACTACGCTACGGCGTGCCCCCTTCTTATTATATATGATTTGACATAAAGATCATGTAGCTCACTGTTATGTAAGTCTTCTCTATTTATCTGTCTGTTCGTCTCGCTTTGGGCCAAACATTTTGCGATACATGATGAAAATAATAAAGGCATTGTTTCGCGCCGTAAGAGAGTTTTTTAAGACACGATGTCTTCACGCAAAGCTAGGGACTAGCGCTGATTCGAGTCCCCATGGGGGAAGAAACTTTTTCATTGGTTTTCGGTAGTATTGGACCGACCGGTACCCAATCAGCATCGTAAACAATTTGGGTAGCTACGATAAGTAGCGGATTCAGGTTGACAAAACCAAATAAAACGGTTGTGGAATCCGACATGTTAATCACATGTTACCCATATACTGGGCAGATGATAGTCCACCTCTGTGGGTTTACACATTTGGACGTGAATGTCAGCAGCTGAATGGAAGGCCAGAGGCCTTCTAGGCCGCCGTGTCATGAAGAAGAATAAATACAGGCAAAGTGACTCCTCCGGGTATATAGGCCCTACCATACAGCCTATGAATTCCGTGTCACAATTTCGTTCGTCCTTTTAGCCTGGAAATGATTTTGATCTTGAGAAAAATCATTATTAAATTCAAAGAAAAATGTAGAAATGGTCCACTTGTCTCCGCCAAAATAAACTAATGGATACCCCGCATCTCTAAATTCAAAATTTCGACGGAAAACCTTCGAGAAGAAAATTGAAGTTGTTCTTAAGCCTACAATACAAAGCTATCCTAGTAACTGCACCCTGAATACGAAAACAGAAATTCTTCTGCAACTTCACGACCTTTTAGTTTAGCCTTAGCTTCCATTTTAATAATCGATCACTCACTCCTATCTCGCGCTTTATTACTAATTCACAGAGCTCTGAATTATGTCTCAATAACATTCTGATAAGAAAAAAACAAAGAAAAAACATAGCACATAAGAAAAATACAGACGAATCACTTCTCTCGAGATCCAATAACAGCTGCTGACAAAATTACATAAAGCTGGGCGAGTGGTGTCCAACACTACAAACCATACCAATACACAGATACAATAAAAATATACATAGAATAAGGTCAATCTCCATCCCTAGAAAAATATTCCCGAAATAAAATAAAACCTAATCTGAAGCAAGGATAGTTTGTTTTTATATTCAACTTAAAGGGAACTGTCAACCATAACATGGCGAAACCTACCTTAAAATTTCTCCCAGAGAAACGTTGTGATGTATCAAAGCCGTGTCCAAAAAATTATCAGTTAGGAAGACACTAAAATTCAGCGCCAAATCTCTCATACAAACTATGAGGAAGTAATACAACTCCTGAATCGGTAAAGTGGATAACCCTGACAACCTGCCCACACGCTGAAACCTGCCACACAACACCGCTTGGTTCACGCAGCGAGTCCATCTGCTTCGCACAGTGTGTTGTCATAGCTGGATTCTGGTTTAAATTGCTATGCCTTGCAGTTTAAAACGGCAGATACTAATTTGGACACGGCCTTGGTACATCACAACTTCTTTCTGGGAGAAATTTCAAGAAGGTTTCGGCATGCAATTGTTGACAGTTTCCTTGTGCGTAGGTTTGCACAAGCTTCGATACACAGTTCAATCATGCATCTGAAAGCATGCTTAAAGAAATTTCTATCAATCCTCAAGCCGCTTGTGCAAACATGTTTGCAAAATATTTTCATACACTCGTTCAAGCACCATTAGTGACTATGGGCTAACCTCGGGAGAGGAAATTCATTCCAGCTAAATCTGAATAAATTTTTACTGTTCATAACTTATTCATAAACCTTCGCACTTGCATCTCCCAGAAAATTGTTAAAAGTAATATTGAATCAAAATTTAAAAAATACGTGACGAAAATCCGTTCAGGTCACTAGGTTAAAATTATAAGAACTATAAAACAGTATCTGAGATTTCAGTATTTGGTACTAAGTATCGAATTACAAGCAGAAGATGAAACTTTAGTTTTGGAAAGGCCTCCTACCGAATTATACTGCTAATTATTGAGAACGACTGAGATCTGAAGTACTATTTTATATTTCTTTAATTGTAATACTCAAAATAATTATAGCAAGATGAACATTCTTCCTTTGTTTGAGGGAAAGGAGATACTCTATACAATTCAAGTAATTTCTTTAATTTCTTTTTCACATTTCCACAATTTATATTCTTTAATTCAGTTTTTTCTTCAGATAGTAGAATCGCTTTTGTTGACTTTCATTTTAACATTAAAAAAAACTCATAAATTAATATTACTGAAAAAATCTATCCCAGTCAGTTTTAAAACCAACATGAGGGACCAACATGTATGTAAAACATTAACAGCTTAATCGTCTTATTCCATGTTTCATGTTTTTAGTGATAGGGACATATTCATTTCTCCTAACTCAGGCATGTCATAGTTCAGAGATCCAAGTTCCGTGCGGAGCATGTTACTAACTCTGGAGCATTCTACTTCATACTTCTCCAGCGGGACCTGTACGAAAGACTACCATTGTCATGAACGCTTATAACAGGAGGAATCGAAATATAAAACAACGCACAAACAGGAATAAAGCATGTATTAATGAATTGTATTAACTGGTTTACAGTATTAAATAATACCTCAAAAGATTTTAATCTGCAATATTTAATATTCGCCTGAAAAAAAACATTAAGAACCAACAGGCCTCTACGTACAAACAAAACAAATGACGAGAATACGTTTAAAATGTCCATGTGTTTCTACACCATTTTAACAAACATGATCTATTATTTCTTGGTACAGGAAAAAAATATTGGGTATATTTATTGTTCATACTGTAGGAAAATAAATCACCTCATTTTCAGGGTGCTACTTCCCGGGCATTCTTACTTGACGCTTGGCATTTTTTTATTTTGTTATTTTTTATATAAAACTTTCCTCATTAGAGGATTGCCACAAGGACAAAGTGATCAGACAATTAATTTTCGAAATTGAAGAAATATATTTAAAAATTTCAAATTGTAATTTAAGTATATTCTATAAAGTAGAAATTGTGTAAATATGATTGCTTAAAATTGAAATTGATCCTCTAATGACAGCGATGGCAATTTTAGAAAGATATACTCTGTCCAAGTATAATAAATTCCAAAATTGAGCTAAGAATCCTGGTATAGTACCTCTTGCCCCGATCATCAATCCTGTGACAGTTATACTATCTAATTGGTATTTATCTTTGTAATAGTCAATTGTTGGCTAATATATGACATTCTTTTCAGGGTCAACTTCCTCAGGTTGGCTACTATGAGTCTCAAAACAGATTGTGGGATCTAATATCATACCAATTTCAGAAGAAGGTCTAAATGTAATAATATTTATTCGTCTGTTACTCCCATTTACTAATTTAAAATTAAACATATAAAATTAGTACCTGATAAACCAGTCGTTCTCATCTAAAATAAAGTTCTGTTTGAAACTTCGTCAAGTAGTTAAAAATATGATGGCCTTTCAAAACAAGTTTAAATCTTCTGCATGTCAACTGGTATTATCGCCTCACTATGACGGTTGTCCGTTTATATAAAAGCGGGTGGAGCGAGAATGCTTGACAATGATTAACATGCGAAATTATTATAGTGGCGGTAGTCGGCATCTTTTTATTTAATTATATATAATAGCTGCGGGGAAACAAAGCGAACCGCTGGACAGACATCATAGTTAGGCTACAATACTAATGTTGTTGTATGATTGGTACAACGGATTCGGTCTGCGGGTGTGTTCTTGTTGAGCAAGTCTTTATTCCCAGCTTCCTTTAAAATTTCTAAGTCTTCTAGGATGCTAATCATGTTTTGTTATTCTTTCTGTGTAATTTTGACATAGTATTATCAATTTTGTCCAACTGATGGCCCGTTTGTAGTATATGTTTGGCAAAACTTGATTTTTCTTCGTTATTAATATTATTTTAATGTACAATATATCTTGTGTCAAAATTCCTTGTTGTTCTACCGATGTAAAACTTATCGCAATTTTGTACTTTACTTTATAAACGCCTTTATTTTCGTAACTATTGGTTACTTCAATTTTGTTTGATATGATGTGTGTTTGCTATTAGTTTTAAAGGCGATTTTTACGTTTTTGTCTTGTTTTTTCATCGAATTAGCTAACTTAACCATTTCAAAATTGGGAGAGATATTCTGTGCCAAAAAAATACGAAGGCTTGATTTTCGCAAGGTCTCCATGCTGAACGTAGCCATACTCATCATTGCGTTTGACGAATGAAACTGAACTAAGCACCAGATAGCGTTACCTGTCCAGCTGAGCGCTCTTGGTGCATATCGGAGCGCACCGTCTCACGGAACTCGTGTTTTACATCGCTGTCCTAACTCCTTTTTCTTCTTCTCGATCTGATTTTCACTCTATACAAACGAGAAGTGTCTTTCGCCATGACAGAAGGCCTACGGTAATATTGGATACAACTATCCCCTTACGCCCTTGAAATATATACGACTTGATGCCGGTATCGTTTTGTGAGAAAGCGGATAGGCATACAAATAAAATTTGAAACTCACGCTTTCAAACGATCTCTCCGTAGAGTTAAATTCCAACGCCCACTTTAAAAAAAATATCAGTTTGTGATTGTATGAAGTTTCAGCTTGGTTCGTAACCTCATGACCTCAACATGGGATATTTCATCACTACATCATATTATAGAAATATAACTTCTTACAGCAACAGGAATTCCCTACCGCGATAGATCAAGATTGTTTTGGATGTTTATAGATTCCATTTATATTTATCTTTTATTAATTATTTCAATCTCCTAAAGCTTCACCTTTATATGCCCCGCTTAACTGGGGTTTGTTCTATTTTTTTTTTTCATTAGCACATTATTATTCTATTATTATTATTAAGATCCCCTCATTTTATAGGTATGATTTCCATTAATGATTTCAAGGAAACTTATTCAAATATCATGATATCCATGGAGAGAGGTTGACCGAAATGTTAAGAAATAGTTATTCATTTTCTCCACTGATCTCCCGTAAAATCGTAACTTTCATGACACTATTATAATTGGTAGTATATTTTTATTCGCTACTATTATACATTCATTTATCATTATGTCAGCTATTTAAACTGAGTTATGCAATAAATTGTTTCTTATTTTAAGGGAGGAGAGAATATTACAAGTAATTGAGAATTAAGTTTTTAGGAATTTTTTGGACCAAATAGACACGAACAGACAGATGAATAGAGAAGACTTCAAAAACAGTAAGCTACGTGACCTTTAAAGGAAACCAGATGTAGTAAGAACAATTAATTTTCTTAGATTGCGATGGGCTAGACATGTGGCACGAATGAGGTATGTAAGAGAGGCATGACAATTTCTAGAAGGAAAACAAGATGGAAAACAGTTACTTGGCAGACCAAGAATAACATTAATCTTCATTTGGGGGATGCACATTATACGATGAACGAATGGAAAACATTAAATGAGAATAGGGCTGTATGGAGAGCATACATCACCGCCGCCATGAATCTCCAGGTACAATAGAGCAAATATCTTAAGTGTATTTACAGTGTTTTAGTTATGTGAAAGACATTATATTCTATAACATTTTAATGTTTCATGTTTACAACCTGAATTACTGCTATTTGGTTTTGTATATTTGAACAGGTTGAGTGTAAGAGAAGGCATTATAACCTTAACTCTCCAAGAATATTATTATTATGTGCATTGTCTTAAGTGCTTATTTTGTCTCGAGGTAGTCTGATAGCTCTCCTTGTCCTTGTGTGGCCAAAAATAGTAAGTGAGAGATCCAGATTTTCGAATCCTTTCCCAACAGCTACTGTCCCTGTAAGGTCCGTGTGGCGTGGGGCATGAAAATTACCTATAATGGAGAGGTTAAATTAAGGTAAAGAGATATATTACGATAATAATAATAATAATAATAATAATAATAATATTTATTATTGTATTATTTTTATTATTTTTAGTTTTATTATTATTATTGTTATTGTTGTTGGCGCAAGCGGTTAGACGCTCGCCTTTCGCCACTGGGGTCCCGAGATCGAGTCTCAGTCACTCCATGTTTGTTTCGTGGTGGACGAAACTGAGCTTGGGCAGGTTTTTCTCAGGGTTTTTCCCGCTTTACCCTGCCACAAATTTCATTCCACCATTTCTCCATCCTCATTCATCCATTTCGTTTAATTTCATTCATCCGCCCCTGTGACGGTGCATCAGGAGTGGTCGGTAGGCACCCTTGTAGTTCACAGACCTGTATAAATGTAGGGGCTTCATCTGATCTCATTCCTCAACCCGACCCTGAGTTGGACACGAGTTGAGTATATATAAGTATTATTATTATTAATATAATTATTATTATTATTATTATTATTATTATTACTTGCATGGAAGCTTCTTGTAGGAAAGCCAGAGGGAAAACGCCCAGTTGGTAGACCAAGAATGAGGTGGGAGAATAACATTAACTATGATTTGAGGGAAGTAGAATATACAGGGAATGATTGGAAAGCATTAGCTCAGGATAGGGATGTATGGAGAGCTTATGTCCGTGCGGCCATGAACCTACGGGTTCGATAGTGCCAGTGAGTAAGTAAGTATTATTATTATTATTATTATTATTATTATTATTATTATTATTATCATCATCATCTTCATCATAGTACATTCACGAATTTAGGCCATTTGTTGACCTGTTTCGGCCTCAAGAGAAACACCATCCAGAAGTCTTTTGAGTGGACGTCCTGGTCTTTATTATTATTATTATTATTATTATTATTATTATTATTATTATTATTATTTGTCTGAATACTCGCCTTCGTTGAATATAACGTGAAAAATGTAAATTAACTGAGCATTTAGGTACCTCATTCTGTGAAACAAGAATTTCTTTAATTAAATTTTGTCTAATTAGTATTCTTAATGTAACTACAGTTTCAAGGAACGTACTTTTTCTGTCTGAATCTTGCTTTGCTCTTTTTCATGAAGTCTTGTCAGTTGTAGTTATTTACTTTTCTTGCAGGATCAAGACAGATGGTTACATGAAAACCATTCTATAAGGCATTTCTGAAGAAAAAGCTATCTCAAATTTCATTCTTCTATCTTCTCTACGTTTTTACAACTCACGTCGTTTTGCGACCATTTGTCACAAAAAGGGAGACATAGCAGAACAACTGCATAATATAAAATGAATTACACAGCCTTCTTCGCTAACTTTTCACATATGTGTGGCTTTACAAGGAATTTATACTTGTTTCACTTCGATGTAAGCAACAGCAGAAAATCTAGTATATTTGAGAAAGAAGGTAACGTAGAATGACAAGTGTAATAAACGACACTTATTACATCTAATAAATTTAAGTAATTTCATAAACTTTCTATTGTTTCAAAACAGAGAATATAATAAGATTATACAGCAAAGATGTGATAAAATAATCGTATTAAATGTTTAATGGTATAAGACTTGACCTAACATTATTAACGTAATTCAAAATTGTATACGTTAAACAAATAAACTTATTTTTAATTTGTACATGTTAAAACGGTTAAAGCATATATTGTTCTTTGATTTGGAGATCCTACAATATTTCTACCATTATATTGAACAGTTCCAATAAAATGTATTAGGTATATACTTTTTCTGTTTCAAATTTTTGGTTTTTAGGAAGTTTCATAAATTTAACAGAAACATAAACTAAAGATGAACTTCGCAAATGTTTAAACAACGACAAAATTAATTACGAGTAATAAGAAAACAAAACATGCAGACCTACTATATTGTGCAACATTATTATTTATATATTTGAAATAAATTAACAAGTTCTGTTAATAATCATTTTTATATGGGTACGAAACATGGACAGTAAGTAGGAAACAAGCCAACAAGCTGCTAGCAGTAGAAATGTATTTTTGGAGGCGATCTACAAGAATTTCAAGAAGGGATAAGGTCACAAACAGCACAATAAAGGAAATTATGCAAGTTGAAAAAAAAATATTAGAAAAAGAAGAAAAACGTTTGAAATGGTATGGACACATCATAAGAATGGAAGAAGAGAGAATACCAAGGAAGATCCTTAATTGGTAAGCTAATGGAAAAAGTGGAAGAGGCAGACTTAGATAACGTTGGATAGATGGAGTGAGGCGAAGTATGGAAGACAGAGATTTGAGGGGAAAAGTTGCTTTAAACAGGAACCTCTGGCGATAAATCACTTTGGGTTGAAGGAGAAACACTGTATTACGGAATATTCCTCATAATAAATAAATAAATAAACAATAATTATGAACTTATTTGGAGAACCGAAATACTTGGCACTTTGTAGAATGTACTTAGGTCTTATATCTTTACACCTTGTTCACATTGATTGTGCTAATTTTAAATATGTTTCTGTAGTAAGTTTTGCCCATTCTTCGAAAACAATGTTTTTTAGTTCATTTTTTTTAAATTAAACATTTCGTTGACGAACCTTTTCTATAATTCACAAAAGTGCTCAAGATTGCGCAGGCGTTTTTAGCTGCTTGGTGATGTTCCAGATCAAATACTGTTCATGGCCTTGTAGATGATTTCCAGACTGTTCGCCGTAGTCTTGAGGTTCCCCGACGTTTCGTGAGAGACTACGTCAGGGAAATTCAAACCTCAGGACCACGGCCAACAGCCCGGAAATCTTTTACAAGGTCATAATACGAATTCTCGTCGTGAAAGCTTAAGTGAATATATCAACCACCGTTTATTTAATTTTGGCAACATGTTTCGGGCCATTGTGCTGCTGAAACGCATAAAACGCGAACATGCCCATTTTAAAGTACTTTGTTTAACATTTTTTTCAGAATGTCATTGTACACCCACTAGCCCATTGTGCCATCGATGAAGTGAATAGTACCCAGTCCCTTCGAAGACATAAAGGTCCAAAGAAGAATGGACCCTCCTCCGTTTTTAACTATAGAAAGAGTATTAGCTTTTTTCATAGGCAGTGTTGTTCTTTTTCCATTCCCAGTTCATCCCATCGGAAACGAAAATGATTTATTTTCCTTTCGTCCAACCAAATTATGTTGTTCCAGAAGTCCTAGTTCTAGTTCTGCTGCTCCTTGTCAAAGTTCAGACTTGCTTTACAGTTCCTATCGTTTACGTATAGCTTCTCCTTAGAGATTCTGCCTCGACAGTCATGCTTCCAGAAAATCCGACGTACTCTTTGGTGGGATACTTTCTTTTCATATGCCTGTTCCAATAAGTGTTCGATATAGGGTACACTTACTCCAAGTTCTTTTTTTCTTCTTGATAATGAAGTTTTCTTCTCTCTAATTCAGCAACTTTGTCTTTGGCTTCCTTGGAATATTTTCAGTTGAACCATTATATCTGAACTCTACACACTGAGGAGTTACCCTCCCTACAACATCCCTGAAGTACAATGTTTATCAAGCGAGTTTGCTATAGTGCACAAATAATATTGTTGCAGTAAAATGAAAATCGTGTTCAATTTAATTACAATATAACATCTGATATTTCAACAAAATATGTATTTCTTTACTTATCAGAATTTACCTAAATATGTAAATCAAATTTAACTATATCGGAAGTTTCATAATCTGTATTTAAGGAATATGTATTTTTGTTTATAAACATTTCGACTGTACAAATAAGAATGTTATATATTGTTTACAGATCTACAACGAGACAGAATATTAGATACATCTATCTTTCCTCCGTTATATCGTTTCTAATAGTAGTAATAAGAGTAGATTACTTAATGTTATTACAGTTATTTGAAATGCTGTTATTACTATGCAGCTCTGCAGAAAATTAATTAAATAAGGACGAATGTCCAACTCTTTTTAGAACCAAATTCAGTGAGTAGATTTACTACTATTTGGTACTAAGAATAAATATTTATAATATAAATAATTACTATTAGATCAAAGTATATATATATATATATATATATATATATATATATATATATATGGCATGGAAAGAAAAACGCCTGAACCGGGATTTGAATTCAGGATCTCTAACTTGATACGTTAGTGCGCTACTAGTTATGCTACCCAGACTCTAGAGAATGTACAGTATATATAAAGGAAAAATAAATGCTTCTGCTAGGATGCCTGGATAGCCTAACTGGTAGCGCACCAACGTATCATGTTAGAGATCCTGGGTTCAAATCCCGGTTCAGGCGTTTATTTTTATTTCATGTCATATTAGGCCTGCAATACTAAATGTCAAAATTTAATTATAAGATCGAGATATATATATATATATATATATATATATATAACTTTAGGCTACTTGAAACCTAAGTTACGAATCACTGAATATTTACGAATTCCGGGCTCATGTGGAATATGTTGCGTCGTATATTTCTACAGAGAACATCAAACATGTGGATTTTCAAGTAGGGCATTTTTTATTATGTTGGATGTCGGCCAACCTGTGAAATTATGTAGACGACATAACAACCAACCCTGCAACACGTGTATGTGCACATTTCTCCGCCCTTTACTGAGAACTAATGTGTTGCTACTTGTTTTCAATGTGACGCCATCTCTCCGTCATAACCTGATCTCAGTTGACTAATACTTTCTCTTCAAATATTCAATTATCAGCCTCGGTGATCCGGAAGTTAAGTTCCTCAAATCTCCAGGGTCGCGGGTTCAATCTTGAACGATTTCGATCGATTTTTAAGATGAAATAATCCAATGGACGAGATCTCCTGGAGGGACATTAAGCCGTGAGTCCTGAATATAAATATTTTCAGACTAGTAAAAGAGCCTCTAGGCACTGATCAATATTTATTTTATCTTTCCCGTCCAAGGAATTCCTTAGTTGCCTATCAGGTACCTATTTGAGGCGATGAGGTAACAACTTGTCACTCGCTGGTATCTCTAAGGAACTAAATTATTTATGTATTTATTTAGCCTGATAGAGTTAAAGCCACGTACATATGTTATATTAGAATATAGCAATCACAATTAATTCTAATATTAAAAACGCTGAAATGGTGTCCAGCTGGAAAAAGAAGGAAGGGAAGACTTCGAAACTCGTGGATGCAAGAAATAAGAACTGAATGTGAACAAGAGGACTGGAGGACATGGAGTGGATGGATAAAGACGAGTGGAGAAGGAAAATAAAACGTTAGGCACAGAAAGATGTGTAAACATTGAACATCCGTATGTAAATAAAATTAATGACACCTCAGGGGTCCTCATCTAGGGGATATGTGGATGGCGACCACAAGGTGCCCAAGCTGAGCAAAACATTTCTTCCACTTACTTGGGTTTTGCACTCTTTTAACTTTACTATCTAACCTCTCTTGGTTAACTCTTGTTTTTTTTCGACCCTGACGCTATTAGGGCATCCGAGGGCTAGGGAGTCTTTCCTTTCTTCCATTTCTTCTTTCCTTTATTTTCTTTTCTTCTCCAGAAATGCCTGACCAGAGTCTATAAGATGGCAGCCCCATCACTGGTCTCGCCTTCCTTTGGCCAGCAACCAATCGAAGGGACTATTATTATGCTTTCAAGTCTTATACGAAACGCTGGAGGGAAAATTTTCTATAAGATCGTAACAGGCCTTGGCCTAATACTTGGAAGGAAGAAGAAGAAAAATATTAAATGAAAATTTGATCAATAAGGTAATATTCTCTAAGATTAATATCGAAAACAATAAATGAGCTTGTTAATTAATTCATGCATGGGGATACACTTGCCACGTTTGGGGATGTATGGGTATAGACAGTGCTGCAGTGAAGCTCAACAGTTTACACACATTCTACAAACTAATAATATAAAAAAGAAATTTAACACAGGCTCAATTCTGGAATTGATGCTATTATGCATTACAGAGACTCTTGACGTCCCAACTTCTTTCAAAAAACGTTAAACTGAAAATATATAAACCTATTATTCTACCAGTTATAATATAGATGCGAAACATGGACTCTTACCTTATGGGAGGAAAGGAGATTACGAATATTTGAGAATAAAGTTCTTATGAAAATTTTTGGACCAAAGAGAGATGAACAGACAGGTGTAAGGACAAGAGTACATAACAGTTAACCACATGGTCTTTATACGAAGCCAGATATAATAAGAACAGTTAAGTGTCGTAGACTGCGATGGGCAGGACATGTGGCACGAATGGGGAATGAAAGACGTGCATGGAAGCTTCCTGTAGAAAAACCGGAGGGAAAACACCCAGTTGGTAGACCAAAAATAAGGTGGGAGAATAACATCAACTATGATTTGTGGGAAGTAAATTATACAGGGAATGATTGGAAAACATTAGCTCAGGATAGGGATGTATGAAGAGCTTATATCCGCGCTGCCATTAACCTATGGGTTCGATAGTGCCAGTGAGTTAGTTAATAACAATGTAAAACAGCTTGATAATGAATGTTCATCACTGATCAAGTTTCATTACGCCACGGCGGTAATTGAGTTTTGGTTGAGTTGCGCATCCGTGTTTTAGGGCCTTCTGTATATTAAGCCAAAAACCAGCATATATTACATTATATTGTTCTTGATCTAAATAAACCGGAAGAAATGTTGTCTCATTTCATCAGCTGTATAATGCGGGTTTAATTTCCCTCTATGGTTTTATATGCGTATCATTTTATAGGAAGATTTATAATGCGTTTACACATGACCAGCAACGGACAATGAACAAGCTGCTTCTATAGAACAGTCCACTAACTTACTTACCGCCGTGTCAACGGGTTTATTAGTTACAACACGGCTGGCGTCAAACTTCCGTATTACAATTTTTCTATAGATTTTTATTAATAATGTCATTTACAAGTTTCCCATTTTCCTGTTAATAAAGTGTAATTTGTTTTAAAAACTCATTGTTAACTCACAGGCATCAATATGAAGTTGACGTCATATTATCTAGCCAATTTTTCCTATGGAGTTGGATGAAAAACGTATATTTCAGTTAATAAATTACTTAGCCTATCAGGTAACGTTTTACAATTAATATGCAACTTGCCTTAATTCAATTCGTAATTTAATATAGAATATACTTGGTATTTTATATTTATCACCGCTGTGGTGTCGGCATAGCGTCGATGCCTCGTTCGCAGCGGACACGGGTTCGATCCCCGGTTGGGACAAGTTACCTGGGTGATTATCTGTCTGGGCTTTTTCCTCACCTGTAAGACAAATGTCAGTAAAAGTTTAAGGACCAAACGGTCCCCGAACATCATCTGCCCATCATAATCATCATTATCATATTCGCCATATTTATTATGAATGTGGGTGTGTGGGTGAATGATTGTATTTCGTCTTAATGTTGCGTTGTCTCGGATAAGGCGCCGATATTGAGCTGATCGTTCATTTGTGGAGGCTCTCCATATCCTCGTATGGTCAAAAAAGTACGTATATGGCCCAAAGTTAAAAATCTCTCTCCCAACAGGTCGTGTCACTGTAAGGTCCGATGACATGTGCAACGTAAAAGTGCCTATAAAGGTGAAATGTTAAACTGCGTTGATTATTTTTTTATATTAGCCAAACGTATTCCTTTAATTTAATTATACAAAAGAATAATTAAAATATGTATTATAAATTATAATGACCAATCACGGTTCAATTAATTTTGTTTTACAACCAATGACAGTCGTGTTTCTCCTCGATATATATATTGAATTCTGTTTACGAAAATAAACAAAGCTCATGCTTTTTAATATTCTGAACAAGTCAGAGCATTATTTTGCAGTGACCGACTCGCCAAACAAATACGTTGAATATAGCAAATAATGAACAGATTCCTTCGATCTACACATTTGATAATCGTGTGTTCGATAATTGTGGTTCTAAATAATGATTTTACGGAGTTGCTTCCTAAAAAAATAATTAGTAACCTATAATGATAGTTATAATATGCAGTTTGCTGTGTTTCATTTTTTTTCCACTAGCGTGCATTCTTACAATATTGCGATCCTATTTGGCAATAAATAATACAATCTAGTTGCAGTGGATGAACAAATGAAACATAACCAAACATTTTCTCATTTGTTTTCAAAGATCGCTGTTTACATTAAATATATATACATTTTTAAAATAACTATATATTCTATAATGATTTGTGAGTAAACTGCTTAATTTTATTCCTTAAATAGTAACAAATGCCACTCTCCAAATATTGTAGATAAATTCACGACTCACGATAATTTGGAAATCACTCATGGCATTGCTTATGATCATCCGTCTGAGCTGTTATGAAAATAATTTGAAGTTCAATATTCGGCGGATATACTATAGTTCACAGACGAGAAGAATGAAAGCAAGGGATGAAGGAGGGCACGGGGAATTGCAAGCGATACAATGGCTTACTACTTGAGAATTTAGGAAAAGTCCATGATGTCACTTACATCTGTAGATTATTTCAGGCGTATTCAATTGTATATTCTATATTTTGTGTTGACGATTATTAAATTTGCTCTTCTTATTCAGTTTAGTTATTTTTATATTTTAATGTTTCGTAGTTCACTGTGAGGTAAGAGCGATGAGTAAAATGTTGAGTGTCCGCCAGACTCGAAACTAACACGCCCGCTCAGCGTCTAATTGAAGGTAAGTTATAGTACAATCCTTCATTATATAATGTGCTGAGTATGCAATACCTACTGCTTTTATACACTTTCGTCAGTACTCTGTACAATTTTAGGCGCTCCGTGACGCAAGTGGTTAGACACTCGCCTTTCACTTCCGAGTTCGATCACTGCACGTGGTATTCGCGATTGACGAATCGGAGCCGGGTGAGGTTTTCTCAGAGATTATCCCGATTTTCGCTGTCAATAACGACATTTCATTACTTCTACTCATATCACCCACTTCATTCTATTTCAATTCATGTTCTCCGTGATGGTGAGATAGGCGTACACAGATGTCATTATTGCATATAAAAGACCTTCAATAATAGGGAAAAATGTAACCTCATCCTTCACTAGACACGAGCATACAGAGAGGGCTGTGCTATTAATGTTACACTGACATTCGGCCATAAAAACATTTATATTTGTACAGTCGGATTTTTAATAAAATGTAACAGGTTTACACTTAAATATAATATTTTTTTTTCGATTTTATTTCTTAATAAGTTTCATTAATGGAACAGAAACATAAACTAAATGCTAAATTCACAAAGTTTCAAAACAACAGCAAAATTAATCAATTATAAAACAAAACTTGTACTAATATATTGACTTAGGCTTTCACGGCCGGAGTTACTATGATGACCTTGTAGAAGATTTCCGGGCTGTTGGCCGTGGTCTTTGAGGCTTGTAGTTCCCGACGTTTTGCCAGAGACTGCGTCCGGCATCCCCAGTCTCAAGACAACCCTTGAGGATGCCGGACGCAGTTTCTGGCGAAACATCGGGGAACTACAAGCCTCAAGACCACGGCCAACAGCCCGGAAATCTTCTACAAGATCATCATAAAACTAGTACAATTTTGTGCAACATTGTTATTTGTACACTTGAAATAAATTAACATGAAATTTATGAGACGTACTGCAGGTTACTCAAGAACAGACCATAAAAGGAATTGTGAGATTCTCAGAGAATTACACACAGAATCAATCATGGAATATGTATAAAAATACAGAAACAACTGGAAATCTCACGTAAGAAGAATGAGCAGAACAAGAATACCACGTCAAATCTTAAATTACCAGCCACCAGGCAAGAGATTTTTGGGCAGACCCTTCAAACGTTGGATTGAGACCGTAACAGACTACTAGGTCTATCACGTGAAAGAAAGAAAGATAAAGAATAAATAAATTAACAGAAAATTATGAACTTATTTAGACAATTGAATTCTTAATACTCTGTGGAGTGACCTTTGGCCTTAGTAATAGCTTTATACTTTTTTTCTATTGATTGTACTATTTGAAACAAGTTTCTGTGGTAATTTTTCCCCATTCTTCAAAATAACACTCTTCAAATCATTTTTAGATGAAACGTTCCATTGACGAACTTTTCTTTTTAGAATTCCCCACAAGTGATCAATGGGGTTTAAGACTGGAGATTGAGCAGGCGTTCTTAGCTGCTTGGGGATGTACCAGATCAACCATTGTTTATTAATGTCGGCTGTATGTTTCGGGTCATTGTCTTGCTCAAACGCATAAGACGCAACATACCCATTTTTAGAGCACTTTGCTTCACAATCTTTTTTCAGAATATAATTGTAGACCCACTGGTCCATAGTACCATCGATGAAGTGGATAGCGCCCAGTCCCTTTGAGTACATACAGCCCCAAAGAAGAATGGATCATCCTCCTCCGTATTTAACTGTAGGAATAATATTCACATTTGCATAGGCAATATTGTTCTTTCTCCATACCTAGTTTATCCCATCGGATCCAATTTTTTTCTCGTTTCGTCTGACCATATCACACTGTTCCAGAAGTCTAGGTTCTTGTCCAGATGGTCCTTGGCAAATTTCAGTGTTGCTGTACGGTTCCTCTTGTTTACGTATGGCTGCTTCTTAGGGATTCTGCCTCGATAGCCATGCTGCCATGAAACTCGACGGACTGTTTGGTGGGATACTTTCTTTTGTGATACTTGTTCCAATAATTGTTTGATTCTAGGAAGCCAAAGGCAAAGTTGCTGAATCAGAGAAAAGAAAATTGTATTATCAGACAAGTAAAAATTAACCCTAGATGAAATTTTCTTTTCTCTGATTCAGCAACTTTGCCTTGGCTTCCTTGGAATATTTGCAATTGAACCATTGTTTCTGAACTTATTAACAATATAATTCACAGTAGAGTGGGGTTTATTAACCATTGATCCTATTTTTCGTAACGAGTGGCCCCTCAATGCAAGATTAATTATTGTTTATTTAAGTTGGCTCTCTAGCTACTTTCCTTTATTCATATTGAACTCTACTGAATAAATGAGTAAACAAATGACTGGATTTAACCATATATTATGTCCAGTAACACCGTAAGTGCTGTGTTCATGAATGACGTTTGCTGTAGCGTACAAATAAAACTGTTGCAGTAATATAAACATTGTTTTCAATTTAACAAGTATATGAATTATAATGTTGAACCAATATACTATGCATTTCTCTATTATTGGATAATATGTAAGTGTACAAATCAGATTTAACGGTATTGGCTTCTTCATAATCTGTATTCAAAGGAATATGAATTATTGTTTATAAAAATTTCCACTGTACAAATAAGAATGTTACATACTGTATATAGTCGTAGACACGAAGACTGCAATGGATAGGACATGTGGCACCAATGGCAAATGAAAGAAGTGCATGGAAACTTCTTGTAGGAAAACCGGTGGGAAAACGCTCAGTTGTTAGACCACGAATGGGGTGGGAGAATATTAATCGTAATTTGAGGAAAGTAGACTACACAGGGGATGATTGGAGAACATTAGCTCAGGATAGGGATATGTAGAGAGCGTATGTCCGCGCGACCATGAACCTATGGGTTCTATAGTGCCGGTGAGTTAGTTAGTCGTAATCATATTACAATTATGAATACAGCTCATATGTTGTAACAGAAATATATTACAAGCACCGCTGTTATCTTAGCCTCAATATTAGGCCAAGAATATGTAATAAAGTAATAATTACAAAGTATTAACATTTTTAAAAATCAAGTACTCTGCAAGTTACTATCTATATCCGTAGATTCCTATGTGGTGCAAGGGTATTTCTTAAGCCTGGTCCTCACGTAACTTTTTGTCGTCAGTCTTACATGATCAAATAAGACTGACACAAAAAATCGTGCGGCTACACTACTCAAACTTGTATTCAGTCTTTAGATTAGTATAACATCATGGAGGAAGATCTATTAGTGTCGATATTTGCACTTTGTGCCCAAAAATTGAAGAAAACCACGAAGTCTGCACATCGTTCTAGATGGTCCCAGGAGTGGTTACTGAAGAGAGGAGCATTTTCCCATTGGCTAAGGAAATAAAAAAAAATATGTTTAGTTCTTACCTTATTTTCAGAACCTTCCATGTTTATCCGTGCTGGTATTCGTCGTTTAAGAAGGAATGTAAATCAAAATACCACAAAGAAAGTTTGTAGATTTTTTTTTTGTTCCAGCTCCAGAATAACTTTGACGCCTTTATTTTTGCACACTCTTTACGATAAACTGTTAGAAATGAGTTGATATTTTTTGTCAAGGACTCTTTACTTGCTTTACAGTCCACTTCTTTATATTTACTAACCAAAGCGGTGTAAGCTAGGTTTTTCTTATCTCCATTGCTGTAATCCTTCGATTTCACGAACCAGAGGCAAGGTAAACTGTGGTATAGTTATATGAATTCCGTGAAAAATTCATTAGACCAGTGTCGTAAATCTGATATCATTTTTTCCGTCGGTATACACAGTTAAAACACTAGTTAAAACCTCCAGTACCGCCGAGGAAAGACTGGCAGAAGAGCCAGAAGTTTGACCGATTAACCTGACATGCGTCTACATGCACCAACTTGTCCGCCGTCTTGTTTGTACACAAAGCTCCAGTCCATCAGTCTTTTGCGAGTTTGTCAAAACTCATTCAGTTCATGCAAAACGTCCAATTTGCCGCATACACACGCAATGTTTTGTTTGACAAACTTGGCATGACCGTGCAAGACTGACGACAAAACGTAAACTGTAGACCAGGCTTTACGCGAACTACTTAAACTAATTTACTTATACTTATTTCCGTACAGATGTCTGCGGTTATCTCATTGTCTCGAAGGTACACCTAATAGGGAACTAAGGCATTGGTTAAATTTTTATCATAGGCCTATAAATAGTAATGTGTCCACCGCTGTGGTCTCGAGGGTAGCGTGCTGCCTTGTCACGCAGCGGACCCGGGTTCGATCCCCGGTCGGGGCAGTTTTTCTGGGTGAGGTTTTTATCGGGATTTTTCCTCACCTGTAAGATAAATGTCAGGAAAACTTTAAGGCCCAAACGACCCCCAAAATCATATGGCCATCATCATCATCATCCTTATTATAATTATCATATTCATCCTTCACCGGTGTGGAATGCAACGGGAAGCTACCACACCTACAATTCCCTAGTAAAGCTGCAAGCATAGCATGAAAATGCTATGATTGCAGTGAAGGACCTGCCTTCGGGAAGAATTACTATGTATGGAAATAGTAATGCCTTAAGTAAAGCATGGGTGAATAAATGAAAAAAGCACCCCAGAGGCTATAATTTATGGTGAGGTTTTTTATGTGCCCGAAAATATTCAGACTCGTGACCCACGGCTTAAAATATCTCCTAGAGAACGTATCCCTAAGATTTACCATTCCAAAAAAATCCACCGACCCCGGCCGCTTTTGAAACACCGACCCGGATTTGTAATTCCCAATCCCTACACCACAGAGGGTGATACGTTTTAATAATACATGTAAATATTTTGTCATTAGTGAATATTTAATAAAAATGTGTTTTGTACTTCTTTTGGAAATATTTATTAAATTTAATTGAAAACTGTGTATATATTTTTCTAAGTTCAATTTCCAATCAGGAGACGAATCTGTTTTTTTAACCTGCAAGTATTAAAATAACCGAAAAATATGTTCATTATTATCACTAACGTATGTACGAACCACATAAGTCTCACATGGGGACACGGGTACTCCTTAGCGGGAGTTTCTTAACCAAGCTAATTTAGTTACGCTTATTTATCTACAGATGTTAACGAGTGACATGTGGTTAGCACATCGTCTCAATTAGAGATCTAGTAGGCAACTAAAGTATTACATGAATGAATACGGTCGGTAAATGTTGCACAGAGGTTTTTTTATTCAGGTATGCGGTTCTTTTACGAACATAGAAATATCCAGACTCCGGACCCACGGCTCTAAGTACCTCCAGGAGGATTTGTCCCTCGGATTTTTTCACCCTAAAAATTCATCGACCCTGGTCAGGTTTGCACCCGCGACCCTCAGGACTAGAGGCAAAGAACATAAGTACTAGATCACCGTGGACGACTTAATCCTAATTTAGTATTAATGAATTTAGACCATAAATTGGCCTGTTTCGGTCTCAGGTAGACAGGATCTAAGAATATTTTTGTGGTCATTAGGTTATAGCGTTCTGATGATGGTATAAAATTACTTTAGATATATTAGTTTGTGGCATTCAGGGTACATGTTGAAACCAGCGCCCATGAATGCGGAGAGCTTTTCTGCTAATAGTAACATATGTACTTGTTCAAAAATCTTCGTATCTTTCTTAACCAAAGTAGTGAATACCCAGCGGTTCGGTACATCTAACTCATATCCGCAGCTCTTATGATGATCAAAGTAGTGTATATCCACCGGTCCGGTACATCAGAATCATTCCCGCAGCTTTTAATCTGCTGATGTTTTTCTTCTTTAAACCCCAGATTCTACTTCTAAACAGGAGATTTATGAGGGTGAAAATTTTATATAATTTTAATCTTGAATGTTTCTGTACAGGTTGCAATTTCATTGTTAATTATAGCCGCTTTAATATGAATGTTACAGGGGAAAAAACCACGCGTCACTTTTTCCTTGAAACCTAGAAAACAACTTTTAGTTATAAAATATCCATACATCCTTATCTGTATACCAAACTTTGCGATAAATAAACTCATATCTAAACTATATTACTTACTGTTTCACACTTCTAAATTATAGCGCTTTCCTGGAGAAACTAATGACACCTCGAAGTCCATTTAGACAAAAAAGTGACATAACTGGCTTTTTTTCCCTGTACTCTTCATATTCACTTTTATTACCTTTAATGTTACCAGAAGTCTGTATACTGTTGTATATTATGTATAAGTTGATTGATTGGATTTTATTAATATTATAACATTATTATTGTTTGATAACATTTTTATGTTTTCATCTGATATTGTTAAAACCTCTGCATTAAACAAATAATAATAATACTTACTTACTTACTTACTTACTCACTGGCACTATCGAACCCGTAGGTTCATGGCCGCGCGGACATAAGCTCTCCATACATCCCTATCCTGAGCTAATGCTTTCCAATCATTCCCTGTATAATCTACTTCCCTCAAATCATAGTTAATGTTGTTCTCCCACCTCATTCTTGGTCTACCAACTGGGCGTTTTCCTTCTGGCTTTCCTACAAGAAGTTTCCATGCACGTCTTTCATTCCCCATACGCGCAACATGTCCTGCCCATCGCAGTTTACGGGACTTAACTGTTCTTATTATATCTGGCTTCCTATAAAGACCATGTAGTTCATTGTTATGTAGTCTTCTCCATTCACCTGTCTGTTCATCTCTCTTTGGTCCAAAAATTTTCCTAAGAACTTTATTCTCAAATACTCGTAATCTCCTTTCCTCCCTTAAAGTAAGAGTCCATGTTTCGCACCCATATAATATAACTGGTAGAATAATAGTTTTATATATTTTCAGCTTAACGTTTTTTGAAAGGAGTTGGGACATCAAAAGTCTCTGCAATGCATAATAGCATGCATTTCCAGAATTGAGCCTATGTTTAATTTCTTTGTGCATCTCATTCCTATTTGTGATTATTGTTCCTAGGTATTTGAATTCAGCCAATTCCTCAAAATTTCCCTCATTTGTCATTAGCTGTCCATTTCCATTATATAATGTATTTCTACGTGTGACCATATATTTAGTTTTACTGATATTTACTTCCAGTCCTAATTTCTTAGTGTTACTCAATAGTGTGTGCGTGTTGGCCTTTAGTATCTCCTCGCTATCGGCCAGTAGTACTACATCATCAGCATAAACTAACAGCTTATTAATACCATTCAGTTGTAAGCCTTCCTCATTCTCTAAAGATTTAATGGCATGCTCTAGTACAAAATTAAATAGTAGAGGAGATAGTGCATCTCCTTGCTTCAACCCATTCTGGATTTCAAAAGTGTCTGAAAACTGTTTGCCTACACGCACCCTACTCGTTGAGCCATTTAGACACATTCGTATAAGTCTAACTAACTTTTTAGGAATTCCGAACTCCAGCAGGATACTATATAACTTCTCCCTCTTAATTGAATCATATGCTTTTTTGAAGTCTACATATAGTTGATGTACAGTACCATTATATTCCCATTTCTTTTCTAAAATCTGTCTTATACTAAAAATCTGATCTGTTGTAGACCTGTTTCTTCTAAATGCACATTGATGATCTCCTAGAATGTCATCAATATAGGGAGTAAGTCTGCTTACTAATATATTTGTTAGAATTTTGTACGAAGTTGAAAGTAATGAGATGCCCCTATAGTTGTTGCAATCAGTTTTATCTCCTTTCTTATAAATTGGTACGATAATTGATTCCTTCCATTCATCTGGAAGAGCTTCTTTTTCCCAAATCATACTAAGCAACCAGCGTATCTTGTCCATCAATTTTTCTCCCCCTGATTTTATCAGTTCTGCTGGGATCTCATCTGAACCTGATGCTTTATACATCTTCAATTTTTCAATTGCCATTTCAACCTCTAATGCACTTGGCTCTGCGACTAGCATTTCTGCTGTCTGTAACTTATCCTCCTCAATGTCCTGTTCTGTATGTACATTTAATAGCTGATTAAAATAACTTTTCCATCTATTTAATATACTCTTGGAATCTGCAATCATATCCCCATTTTCATTCCGAATTATGTTTGTTCTAGCCTGAAACCCTTTCTTCTCTATACTAATTCCCTGATATAATTCTCTAATGTTCCTATTTTTTGCATTCATTTCAAGATCATTAATCTTCTCTCTCAAATATTCCCTCTTTTTACTCTTTAGTAACTTGGTGGTTTCCCGTCTAACACTACCCAATTGCTCTAAATTTACCTCATTTGGCTCGTGTAACCATTTAATTTTTGCTAGCTTTCTTTTCTTTACAATGTCGGCACATTCCTCATCAAACCATTTCTTGTTTTGCCTCTTTTTTAAACAACCAATGCTTTCTGATGCTGACAATTTAATAGTATCTCTTATAGCCTCCCATTCTTTATTTATATCAGTTTCTTCTTCGTTTGCCACATTGTCATCTGAAGATTCCAGTACTTCAAATCTATTAGCAATTTTGATTTGGTATTCTTGCCGCATTTCATCATTTTTCAAGTTTTTTAATTCATATTTTACAGAATCATCTTTAGCGTTTGTTCCTCTCATAAGCGATAGCCGTTGTCTGATTTTCACACTGACCAGATGATGATCTGAATTGCAGTCTGTCCCTCTAACTGATCTAACATCAATGATGCTACTGTGCCAGCGTTTATCCACTAATACATGATCTATCTGGTTCCGAGTTTCTCCATCTGGGGACGTCCAGGTGTATTTATGAATATCCTTATGCTGAAATGTTGTGCTCTTAACAATGAGATTCTTTGATGTGGCAAATGTGACTAATCTAACCCCGTTGTCGTTACTATCTTCATGAAGACTGAATTTGCCTATTGTTGGTTTGAATATATCTTCCCGCCCCACTTTTGCATTAAAATCTCCTAAGACAATTTTCATATGATATCGTGAAAGGCTATCAAATAAGCATTCTAATTCTTCATAGAACTCATCCTTGATCTTGTCATCTTTATCTTCTGTGGGGGCATGTACATTTACAATTATAAAATCATGTCGTTTACCCTTTAGAATTATGTATGATATCCTATCACTAACAAACTTAATATCTCGGATAGCGGATAGGATCCTCCTTCTGACTAAAAAACCCGTTCCAAATGCAGGTCTTTCTGCACCCCCATAGTATAATGCAAAGCTTCCTGATTCCTGACTACCTTCTCCTGGCCACCTAACTTCCTGTAAAGCGACTATATCCAAGGGCGATTTATCCAATTCCCGCGTTAATATCTCTAGTGCCCCGCTATTGTATAAAGTCCTAACATTCCATGTTCCTAGGAACATGTCCCTGTGTTTGAGCCTTTGGCATGGGTTCCCTGAAGTAGTCCCCGCCCGGAGAACCGAATGGGGGACTATTTGACCTCCGGAAAATTTTACCCCAGTAGAACCCATGTCCGCATTTCTTGACGGTTTTATTTTTACGGTGAAAGATCGTCACTCTTTCGACCAAGGTACTTATTTCGTCTGGCTTATCACCTTCGACCAGTCCGGCATGGGTAACCCTATCGGCAGCAATGCTACCGCCGGCATAGCTCTCAGGATCATTTAAGCACACAAGCCACTCCACCACGACAAGGTAAAGATACCATGGAGGGACAAATAATAATAATAATAATAATAATAATAAAAATAATAATAATAATAATAATAATAATAATATTAATAATCATACAGCATTCATGAATATAGGCCAATGTTGACCTGTTTTGGTCTCAAATAGACAGGGTCTAAAAGTCGTCGTCTTCGTGGGCGATACCGAAGAACTGCATTAGGGATCCTTCTTAGTAACATTCGGGATACAAGTTGCAGCCATCTGTCTCTGTAGGTGGATACCTTTCCTTCTAAAGGTTGCATGTGGAGTTCCTTTAAAATATCTTTATTTTCTCTGATAGTCTAGTAGAGTATGTATATCCTGCAGTTCGGCACATGAATAATAATAATAATAATAATAATAATAATAATAATAATAATAATAATACAAAATATTTACAAAGACAACACCATAAAGATTAAATTAAATAACAGATTTTCTGAAGAAGGAATTATAAATCGTGGTGTGAGACAAGGCTGCCCCCTATCCCCAACACTCTTTGCAATTTATATAATAATAATAATAATAATAATAATAATAATAATAATAATAATAATAATAATAATAATAATAATAATACTTTATTTATTCTGGCAGAGTTAAGGCCATAAGGCCCTCTCTTCCACTCAACCAGCACAAATACAAATAAATATTCGACAATTATAGATATACACTGTACTAATTATAAACAGTTAAAGATACAATAAATGTAGCAATGTAAATGTCATGTACAAACAACATTTCATAGGGTAATAACAATAATGATACGATAATAATAATAATAATAATAATAATAATAATAATAATAATAATAATAATATAAATATGATACATTATACGGGAAACACCAATTAATATATATATATCTTACACTGGATAATAATGAAGTCGAGTTTAGAGCAAATATAAATTTAGATTTCTTTTAAAAGATGCCAATGTAGTAATATGTTGCTGGAACAAAACATATAAATTTGGAATAAGAATATCAGAAAATAGAAAATTAAACACCCTATTGTTTGCAGATGACCAAATAATAATAGCAAATTCCGAAGATAATCTACAGAAAGGTCTGTATGAACTTAACAAAATTACAGAAGAATATGGATTAAAGATATCTACAGAAAAAAACAAAATTATGGCATTTCAAGGTGTAGATCCTGTCAGAAGTAAAATTGTACTGGACAATAAAATTTTGGAGGCAGGTGAATAATTTTACATATCTAGGATGCAATATCTCATATGAAGAAGAAAAGGATGTAAATGCAAAAATATCTAAATTTTTAAGAATTTTAGGGTTAATAAATTCTATCTTCAAGCCACAGTTAGTCCAAAGCATTCAAGACTGAAAGTGTATAAAACACTGGCTCTTCCAACTCTTTTGTATGGTAGCGAAGTATGGACGTTGAAACAGAAGGATATACAGAGACTTAGATCTGCTGAAATGAGATATCTTCGGAGGACTGCAGGATACACACTACTAGATCACAAAAAAATGAAGACATCTTAGAAGAATTACACATGGAATCTTTAGAAAACAAAATTTCTGATTATAAGTCAAGATGGATACAACATGTTCATCGAATGGAAGATCACAGAATACCCAAACTAATGTTAAGATATCAACCTGCAGGAAGAAGAAGACCAGGACGTCCACTCAAAAGACTTCTGGATGGTGTTTCTCTTGAGGCCGAAACAGGTCAACAAATGGCCTAAATTCGTGAATGTACTATGATGATGATGATGATAATAATAATAATAATAATAATAATAATAATTATATTATTATTATTATTATTATTATTATTATATTAATGATAATATTAATGATGATGTATAATAATAATAATAATAATAATAATTATTATTATTATTATTATTATTATTATATTAATGATAATAATATTAATGATGATGATAATAATAATAATAATAATAATGATATTAATGATAATAATAATAGTGAAATCGTAATTATGATGAAATTGGTGCTGGTAATAAAATTCAAATCCAACTTTTGCTTTGACGTCTGATAAATAAATAATAGTTTTAAAAAAACTAAAACAACACGCTTTATTAGAAAACCGAACTAAAAAATGAAAAATAATTTTAATTTCCAACGCGCTTGGGATAAAATTAAAGTGGTCAACAAAAAATCATCTCCAACACATCTAGAATAAAACTAGAGTTATCTAGAAAAAATAATTTTACCATCAAAAGCGTGGGGTGCTCTATGTCAATTAATATATTTGATAATTAACAGATATTAGTAAAAGTAAAGTCTCTAAGATGAAAACGTAAAAACCATAAAAAGCACCCCACGCTTTTGATGGAATTTTTTTTGTAGATAAATCTAGTTTTATTCTGGATGTGTTGGAGATGATTTTTTTGTTGGCCACTTTAATTTTATCCCAAGCGTGTTGAAAATTAAAATTATTTTTTATTTTTTAGTTCGGTTTTCTAATAAAACGCCTTGTTTTAGTTTTTTAAACTATTTTATATATTTTAGTTTAATTGATTGTCATAAAGCGGAATCCCATGTAACTTTAATTGCTTATGATTTTTTAGTGTCAAGGCACGATTATAATTATATATTTTAAAATTATTATTATCTAACATTATTATAATATTTTTTAATATTTTAATATAGATAGATAGTTACAGTTAATCGTATCCTTGTCATATTTTTTTGGATAAATTACAATGTGGTAAGTTTACAAAATTGTCATTAATATTTTATAGAATAAGATAAAAATGTAAATATCTTTAAATTCGATACTATTGTAGTATGAGCTAAAAGTAATACTCTTCTAAAAAAAATCCTCCGGGCCGGATTTGAACCACTACAGTCCATCGCTCTACCAACTCAGCTACCAGATGATATAATATTAATTTCTTACACCAATGGGCTAAAAAGTCGATACGTCCGCAACCTATTATACCGGTCTTTATTTTTTTGATATCCTGATGATTCTGTCCAGGATCTTAGAAAAATGTATGCAATTATTGTATTATCACTGCTCCTTTATAAGTATACAAAGTTTCAAGTCGATCCAATGTTTTAAGTGGGTGAAAATCGTTTTGAAATATTCCGTTATATAGATAGACAGATACAGGTCAAGATAATATAAAGCGTGTAAAAAATGAAGAAAACCCTAGCCAGATTCATCAGCACCGGATTTGGACTCGGGACCTACCGAAAATGAGTCTCAAATGCTATTTATCATCTGAACAAAAAATAGGTATTCCATTTTAATGAACTTAACACTAAAATTCAGAAAATTTATCTCAAACCAGGCCTCGTACTCAACTAAACTCACTGGCACTATCGAACCCGTAGATTCATGGCAGCACGGACATAAGCCCTCCATACATCCCAATCCTGAGGTAATGTATTCCAGTCATTTGCTGTATAATCTACTTCCCTCAAATCATAGTTAAAGTTATTCTCCCACCTCATTCTTGTTCCACCAACTGGGCGTTTTCCCTCTGCTTTTCCTACAAGAAGCTCCCATGCACGTCTTTCATTCCCCTGCCCATCTCACTCTAAGAGACTTAACTGTTCTTATTATATCTGGCCTACATGTAGTTCATTGTTATGAAGTCTACTCCATTCACCTGTCTGTTCATCTCTCTTTACATAATTTAGAATAATCACATCCATATAAGATTGACAGTAATATCTGACATTAAAGCTTGATGCAGTGCCAATACAGGGTGATTACAAATGATTGGAGCGATTTCATGATTTTATGGTAGCTGTAGTATTCGACATATTTTCACGAACTTTTACAGATACATAGAGCAACTTCCCAGGTTTTTTTTGAGATGTTACAGGTGCTCCATATGCTCCCCCTTGGTGATTCTGCAGATATCAAGTCTGTAATCAAGTTCGTCCCATACTCGACGTAACATGTCCCTATTAATTTGTTCAAAGGCATTGATTATGCGAGCTCGCAGTTCTGGTAAGTCTACTGGTAAAGGAGGCACAAACACTGAATCTTTCACATACCCCCAAACAAAAATCGCACGGCGTCAAATCGGGGGAGCGTGGAGGCCATGACAACAATTTCTGATCATTCTCTCCACTGCGACCGATCCATCGGTTTGGCAATCTCATGTTTAAAAATTCACGAACATCGTGATGGAAGTGTGGTGGAGCACCATCCTGCTGGTAGATGAAGGTCTCACTGTCGGTCGTCAGCTGCGGCATGAGCCAATTTTCCAGCATGTCCAGGTACACGTGTCCTGTAACGTTCTGCTCGCAGAAGAAAAAAGGGCCATAAACTTTGAACTGAGAAACCGCACAGAACACACTAACTTTTGGGGAGTCGCGAATGTGCTGCACAATAACGCGGGGATTTTCTGTGCCCCAGATTCGCACATTGTGTTTGTTCACTTTGCCATTCACAAAGAATGTTGCTTCGTCACTGAAGACAAGTTTCTCACAAAAACCATCCTCATCCATAAACTGCTGCATTTGTGTACAAAATTCAAACCGACTCACTTTGTCAATGGGCGTAAGGGCTTGTAGAAATTGCAAGTGGTAAGGTTTATGCTTCAATCTTTTCCGCAAGATCTTCCAAACGGTCGGTTGTGGAATGTTCAGCTCTCTGCTCGCTTTTCGTGTTGATTTCTGTGGGCTACGTGTGAAACTCATCCGCACACTCTCAACCTTTTCTTCACTCACTGAAGGACGACCCGTTGATTTCCTTTTACAGAGGCATCCTGTAGCTTTAAATTGCGCATACCATCGCCGAATGGAGTTGGCACTCGGTGCATCTTTCTCGAACTTCGTTCTGAAGTGTCGTTGCACAGTTATCACAGATTGAGTTGAATGAAATTCAAGCACAGCATATGCTTTCTCCTCGCCTGTCGCCATCTTTGATAACTGCTGCGCTCTCTCGGTTTAAAGCTGAAACACGGCTGCGAGAGAAAACAAAAAAAAAACCTTATGAGTTTTTATACATAACTTTAAAGTTCTGTGAAGATATGTCAAATAAGATCGCTACAATAAAATCATGAAATCGCTCCAATCATTTGTAATCACCGTGTATATCTGACCACTTTGCAACACTCTAAATAGATCCTGATATTGGATATCTTTGACCCCCAACAGGAAAGAATTTTTCCATTTAGTACGTTACAAATTCCTTTATTAAATACTGTGATTCTTCTAATTTCAGGAGTTATTGTTACCTGAGCTCATTAAGAATTACTAAAAAATAAGTATTATTTAATCATTGCCACCAGATTGTCAATACGACATTTCTGATATTCTCTCCTGGTATGGCGTACTTGTAACCCAATTCTGAGATTGGGATACCTGGAAGGCGGGGTTGTGCTGCCCCGATGATATGAAAAGTGATGATGATGGTAACGATGCGCCAGAAGAAGGCTTAAACTAAACTTAAATATATTATTATTATTATTATTATTATTATTATTATTATTATTATTATTATTATTATTATTATTATTATTATTTCAGCCGCGGTGGATTAATGGTTATGTTCCTTGCCTTTAGTTCAGAGGGATCCGGGTTCAAATTCAGTCAGGGTCGATGGATTTTAAGGATGGTAAATTCAAGGGACAAGTCCTCCGGGAGGGACTTTAAGCCGTGGATCCCGGGTCTGAAAATTTTCAGGATCTTAAAAGAATCGCAAGCTTTAATAAAGAAACCTCTGTGTAAAATTTACCGAACGTTATCCATCCAAATAATACCTTAGTTACCCACTAGGTGGGCAACTGAGCCGATATGTCGACAACATACTATTATCTATGAGTAAATAAATGTAAATACATTAGCTTGGTTAAAACACTCCCACTAGAGAGCACCCTAAACCCCACACGGGGAAAATAGATATAAATTAGTATTATTAATATTATTAATAGTATTAATATTATTATTATGTCCACCGCTGTGGTCTCGAGGTAGCGTTCTGCCCTGTCACGCAGCGGGCCCGAGTTCGATCCCCGGTCGGGGCAGTTTTTCTGGGTGAGGTTTTTATCGGGGTTTTTCCTCACCTGTAAGACAAATGTCAGGAAAACTTTAAGGCCCAAACGGTCCCCGAAATCATATGGCCATCATCATCATCCTTATCACTATCATCATCATCATCATCATCATCCTTCACCGATGTGGAAAGCAACGGGAAGCTACCACACCTTCAATTCCCTAGTAAAGCTGCAAGCATAGCATGAAAATGCTATGATTGCAGTGAAGAACCTGCAGAATTACTATGGATGGATTATTATTATTGTTATTATTACTATTATTATTGTTATTATTATTATTACTATTAATTATTATTACTATTATTACTATTATTATTATTATTATTATTATTATTACTATTAATATTACTATTATTATTACTATTATTATTATTATTACTATTATTATTATTATTATTATTATTATTATTATTATTATTATTATTATTATTATTATTATTATTATTGGTGTAGTAGTATAAATAGTTGTTATAGCGTTAATATTATGCACAATGTATCTGATAAGCAACAGAACACTTGGGCCTATAAGAAAGGAACTTGAGCTTGGATATTGAAATAATGAAATAAAACAAAATTTGGTTGTCGTGCAAAGTCGGGACATTGCATAGTGTGCGGGAATGACAGTATATCAGCTTTTAATATTGTAATAATTGTTCTCAGGTCACCGTGGCGCCGCGGCGATGTCTGATGACTCTGCAGCACGCAATACATTAACATAGTCACCGATGCTATGCGGATCAAAGTACACTCTCCTGCAGCATCAAGTTCTTAAACTTCAAACGTTTTTGTCACCGTTTTAAGTCTCATATTAATCTTATAATATTTTCATCGAAATTGTTTCTTCAGACTGAACTTCAAAAATGCGATTCAACAATAACGAAAAATGATAGTATTCATAAAAAATGTTAACTTTTCTCTTAATTGTCATTTTTAATGGTACCTTCTTGTTCCTAATAAATAGAGACTGTAGAATCCATTGTAACTTCGCAATTCAATATTCAAGGTATCTTCATTTTAAGATAGTTCCCAAACCAATCAAATAATAAATAATAATTGTTTTAAATACAAGATCTGATATTTAGAGGCGCTGTAATGCATAATAGCATTCACCTGTCTGTTCATCTCTCCTTGGTCGAAAAATGTTCCTAAGTTCTTTATTCTCAAATATTGTGTAATATTTTGTTCTCCTTTAAAGTAAGAGTCCATGTTTCGCATCCATATAATTTAACTGGGAGAATAGCAGTTTTATATATTTTCAGTTGAACGTTTTTTGAGAGAAGTTGGAACGACAAGAGTCCCTGTAACCCATAATAGTATGCATTTCCAGAATTGATCCTGTTTTAATTTATTTCAGCACCTTATTCCAGTTTATAATTATTGATCCTACGTATTTCAATTCCGCTACTTTTTAAAAATTTCCCTCGTGTGTTGTTAAGCGATATTTCACATTTTTTCATAATGTATTTCTAGATGTGATCATATATTTAGTTTTAGTAATATTGAATTTCAGTCTCAATTTTTAGTGTTAATTGGTTTCTAGTATTTCCTCATTATTACCAAATAATACATCATCAGCATATACCAACAGCCGATTACCATTATATTGTACATCTTCTTTATCCATTTTAATTGTTTGTAAATCTTTAATATTATTCATATATTTTATAATATGTTTTACCTAATAATTCTACATAACCTAATTAATGTATAATGTACATTTATTGTTACCTATTGTGTTTTTATCTATTTTCTATTTTTACTAGATATTATTTTCTTGAAACGGAATATCAACAGCACGTGCGACCATATTTATAAATAACATCGTATGTATCTTACCTTCATTCTAATAAAATCCTACTACTACTGCTACTTTTATATATTTATACAAGATAAAGTTGTTTTGTGTTTTTTAAGTAATGTAATGGTTGACTTCTTGCACTAGGAACGAACCGTAAGATTGTCTTACATAATTTGTTCCACTGCCTTGTATGAAATGATGGATGGAATGATCAGCCTAAAAGTCCTAAATTGCGAAGTTCTCATCACAGAGGGTAAGCTCTACATGTCTCACCTAGTGAGCTATTCCACGTAATATTTATATGTTTGGGTTTGTTTATTTGGTTCACCTGCAATTGTTTTGATTTTGTCCACTTACAGTAATTAGTTTCAACACACTGATTTTGGTCATTGTCCGTTTGTCTTTTTAAATCTTTCCATTCATTCTGATTATTTGCTCTACTTGACCAATGGCTTCCTACACATTCTTTGAAGATATCACCCTATATTGTCTTGGTTTTCAGCAGGATCTTTTGTTTGAGGATATCATATTATGACATGTGTCCATCTTTCGTCTTTAAGTCTTGCAACATGGCCTCTCCATTCCTAGTTGTTAATTATTAGTGGCTTGCTGTATTGGAACATTAATTGCTGACATATTTATGATCCTGTCGCTCCTACGATCCTACTCAAGAATTATCTCTGGCAGCTTGCAGACTTGCGGAATTTGGCGATGAGAAACTGACAATCATACAGTACGCAAATATCATGTGTTACAATTCAAAGTTTTCTGCACATAAGAAACCAGAATACTGCCTTTTACTGCCCCTATTTAATGAATAATATCGAGAATGAAATATTTCCTAAATATATTATATGGAATTTTTCTGAACGACGCGTTGACGAACAAAAAATATATCCGCAGTAATCGAGTTGTATTGTGTAAGTGTAAAATTATTTTTTTTTTGCACTTCAAACAAAGATAGGAACAACCAAGCGAGTTGGCTCATGCGGTAGTGCTTTGATAAACTAGTAGCTACCATGCCCATCTCTGTTCCTTAGTTTGCGGTTCATATCCGGCCGGGGTCAATTGATTTTTCAGGGTGTAAAAATCGTGAGAATGGAATCCTTCGGAAGGGAGCTAAAGCCGTGGGTCTCGTGTCGTAGATTAACGGCTTCTAAAATAAATGCATGCCTGAAGATAGTACTCTGATCAATATTTGTCAGCCATTTGATTCTAATTTTTAAATGTAACGCTAATGACATTATCTGTTACATAGCATCTTTAAACTGAATACTAAGTTATGTTTGCTATTGTAAAGTATGTTATTATATCAGCATTAGAAAATAACAATCATATAAAATTGCGAGTATACGTGTCCTAACACATTTTACTGAGTTAATTTAAAAAATATGTGTACATCCCTTAAGCCAATAGTATTTTGGGAAGGAGAGTACTGCTTTGCGCTAGCATTGATTTTTGTTGGCGTGAATAGAATAACATTCCTAGTGAGTTGTGCAACGTAAGAGATTTGCTTTGACTGCAGAGGACATAAACATCAGCCCTACTGATTATTATCTTCTAAAAAACTACAGTTTTCTCAATAAAATAGTTTCACAGTAGTGTGGGTAGAAAGATCTAGCTCCATCTGATATAAACAGAATCAGATTTGGCATTACAAAGGATAATCCTATTTAAGTAAATAGACCGTGAATATAGTCAGAAAAAAAAGAAACACAAAAAAGGAAATAAAGAGAATGAAAACATTTTAACTAAAAGAGAATAGAAATTAAAGATGGGCATTAAATCGAGCAATAAGGCAGTAACCAAAGGAAAACAGAGAAGTAAACAAGAAATAAAAATTATTTATAGTAGAAAGAGATTATGGGAGATGACTTATGGCATTAAATTGAACAAAATTTATAGATATTGAAAGATAAACATTAACTGAAAAATTAACTGCCTGATATCCTAACAGGCTGCAAAAATATTTTTTGCGCGATACTGCGTTTTATCGTAATTACAGCAATGGCGACCATGATTCAAAGTTTAACTTCCTACATTTCGAGGTTGCCAACCTAAATTTTTATAGTGTAATATTACATATTACAAACCTCGTGTGGGAAGTAAAACCATTGCCCTCTATGAATACTACTTACAATGTACAGGGTGTCCACATAGTCTTGCTACCAAAACAATGTAATTTAGCTCGTAAACTATTTGAGATAGAGACATGCGTTTTTTTGCGATGTATTCTACATCTCTCAAAGTTTTCTTTACATTTGTTGCACATTCTGATTTAAACGACAATGACAACACCACAGAAAAAGGCCCAATGTGTATGGTGGTATGCTGAGTATAGTAAATCAACAGTAACTGTTCATTGAAATTTCCGCTGGCAATATGGAAGAGATCCTCCATCAAAATCATCCATAATTAGATGTGCCGAGAAATTTCTAGCGATTGGCAGTGTAATGGACTTGCAACGGAGTGGACGACCAGGTGTGAGCCAAGAAATTATCGACAATGCGCAACTTGCATTTCAACTCAGACCTCAAGAATCGGTTCGTCGTGCTTCACGAGAACAGCATTTGCAAAATCAACCATTCATAAAGTCACCCATAAGCGGCTACATCTTCAGGCCTATAAAGTGCAAATTACGCAAGTTTTGCTGCCAACTGACATTTCTCGGCGTGCTGAATTTGCTGATTCCATGCTGAACGCAATTAATGAAGACAACGAGTACTAGAAGAGGACAATGTTCTCTGATGAAGCGACATTCTTTGTGTCTGGATATTATACCGCCATAACGCTCGGATATGGGGCAGACTCACCATACCACTAGACACGTTGGAGCTTTTCTTGTGATGTCGTCATTGTTTAAATCACATTCCGCAACTATTGTAAACAAAACTTTAAGAGATGCAAAATACGTTGCAAAAAACCGCATGCCTCTATCTCAAATAGTTTATGAGCTAATTTACACTGTTTTGATAGCAGGACTTTGTGGGCACCCTGTATATACAAAAATATATCCAAACGGTAGTGTTAATATACATTATACGAAACAAATCACTGCATTTTAAATCAATTGAACTTTATTTGAAACAATATAAAACAATAAATACGTACATCCCGCAATTTTATCATTGATTCGTGTCACGTCCTTCTGTAGATTCAGCTAATAAACATTGCCCACACTGTCAACGTTAGTCAGTTGTTTATAATGAACGTAAATATTTCCAACAAAGATATTATTATCTACCTTGGTTAGACTGATTTGCATACGTGAATCGGATTTGAAGTCTTTAATTGTTTATTCTTCGGTGGCACATTTATTATTTATTATTTTGAAAATACTATCGCGCAAAAAATAATGTACAACGCATCTTTGTGAAGTATTTTACATAATTTTGGTAAATTAAAAACCTCGCTATCTCTCGGTTTTAAACATTTCCTCGCTTCTGTAAAAACCACTTCCCAACCTCGCATCGTAATATACTATTACAAAATTATTTTAGTATGAGAAAGAAACGAATTTTTCGAAATGGTATTGAACTTTCTGTGAATTCAAATCAACTTACGTCTGACCAGAATTACAAGCAAATACGGATTTTGTTCGTATTTCCTCCTTTTGTTCTTAGTGTTTCTTCATTTACAGAAGTTCACGAGGAGTTCTATCCTACAGGAACGCAACATACATATGTTTTGCCCACAAAATGTCATATAAACCCACCTGAAAGAGGCATCATCTCAAATACGTAAGGTGAGGAAAACTTCCGCTAAAATAAAGTTTCCAGAAATTTGTCTTACAGATATGGATAACTCCAAAAAAATCTCCACCCAGGAAACTTTTCCCGATCGGGGATCGAACCCGGACCCGCTGCGTACAAGGCAGCGACGCTACCCCGAGAGCATGTGGTAGACACTTGGTATTTATTGAGGCGATAATAGCTAGCGTTAAATTGTTGTTTTGTACTCTGAACAATTTTATCAACTTTTACACTACATACCAAAAGTACATATTTCTCATTTGTCTGTTATCTATGAGGTTTCATATTATGTAATAAAAATGCTACATATTTTCGGAAAACTATTTGTACTTTATTTAATACCAATAATATAATACCTATAATATAAATTAAGATATAATAATACGTCTTCTTTAGATCTATTACTTATTCTCGACAATAATAATAATAATAATAATAATAATAATAATAATAATAAATATTATTATTATTATTATTATTATTATTATTATTTTGTATTTATATACAGATTTTTAATGTTTACATGTCTTTCTGTGCCTAAAGTTTTATTTTTCTTCTCACTCGTCTCTATCCATCCACTCCATGTCCTCCATTCCTCCTATTCTCATTCCAGTTCTTATTTCTTGCGCCTATCTAATTTGCAATTATCAATAATTGTAGATTTTTAGGCTGATCGGAAGGGAGGGAATGTTAAAATAATAATAATAATAATAATAATAATAATAATAATAATAATATTAACAATAATAACAATAATAATAATATTAACAATAATAACAATAATAGCAATAATAATAATTTATTTAAATTGGCAGGATTAAGGCAATAAGCCCTCTTCTAACTAGTGAGAAAATATTATATAAACAACAATATTGCTCATGTTCGTGATATACCTTGTAACGTAGAATAAATAATTATAAGTAAGTATTTAGTGGGATCATTTTACCTTTATTTGTACAAATTAAACTGAAATTAAAAGGGCTCAAATTAATATTATTAGAGAAACTAAAGATCAGAAACTATAAATTAATCTGATGAGAGACTAATTTCAAAATAAATAAATTTAAATTTATTTTAAAATAAGATAATGCCAGGCAGCGCCTGTAATGAAAATCGATATAATATTATGTTCATCTTAGGTTCATCCTCCATCTCTGTTTTCATATATTCGGTAATTTATTTATGAAGACAATAATAAGAATAGGCAAGAATAGAGTTATGAAATATGGAAAGATTAATTAGCTCTCTCTCTCTCTCTCTCTCTCTCTCTCTCTCTTTATTCTAGTTTATCCTCTCCCTTCGTAGGTACTTTTACATGTCCCATGCCATATGGGATTTATAGGGATAAGAACTATATGGACTATTTAACTCATGCCCCAAATGGGAGTCAATGACCAATCACATTTCAATGATTTTTTATTTACAACCAATCACAGTCGTGTTTCGCCTAAAATGTACTAACTAAAGTTTATCATAAGTAATGCCACGAGTGATTTCCAAATTATCGATAAATTCACGACTCACGAAGTGAGGAGTGAATTTATCTAGAGAATTTGGAAATCAAGAGTGGCATTTGTTAGGACTATTTAACGAATAAAATTAAGCTGTTTACTCACAAATCATTATTTAAATATAGTTATTTTAAAATATTTATATATTTAATGTAAACGGCGATGTTTGAAAACAAATGAGAAACGATAGGTACGCTTCTACTGCTTCTTTTGTATATCACTGCAACCAGATCATACTATTTATTGCCAAAGGAACGCAATATTGTAAGGAGGAGCTTTCTTTAATATGGTAATTATAACACTGATAAATATTTGGTGAAACACGACTCTGATTGGTTGTAAAACAGAAATCATTGAAACGTGATTGGTCATTGACTCCCATTTGGGGCATGAGTTAAATAGTCACTGCAAACAGATCATACTATTTATTGCCAAAGGAACGCAATATTGTAAGAATGCTCTCTAGTGGAGAAAAAATTAAACACATCAAACTATATTAATTAATTTCTGATGTCGTATGATGTAAATATGACACTTATATTTTTTTGGATTGTTACCAGGGAAAAAATACATTTAAGAAAGTGCAAACAGTGGTTTCTTTTTTTGGTGGTATAATCAATTGCTACAAAGGTTTTTATATTAACTCCCGCATGCGGCATGTGTTGACATTCATGCACTCTATATATACAATCTGGTAGCCGTATTTCTCGTAGGCTCAGTCACTGCAAAATAATGGTCAGACCAAAGAATATTAAAAAGGAGGAGCTTTCTTTAATATGGTAATTATAACACTGATAAATATTTCGTGAAACACGACTCTGATTGGTTGTAAAACAGAAATCATTGAAACGTGATTGGCCATTGAGTCCCATTTGGGGCATGAGTTAAATAGTCATAATAAAGAAACCACCTCCTTTTTTAACATTCTGAATAGGTCATAGCATTATTTTGCAGTGACCGACTCCAAATGAAATACGGCTACCAGATTGTATATATAGTGCATGAATGTCAGCAGATAGGTATGTGGGAGATAATATAAAAACATTTGTAGCAATCGATTATACCACCAAAAAAAATAAACCACTGTTTGAACTTTCATAAATGTATTATTTTCTAGGAAATGACGTTGCAGAAAAATATAATTGGCATATTTACATCATAGGACATCAAACTAATTAATACCTATAACGTTGGTTATAAATTTCTCCACTAGAGTGCATTCTTACAACATTGCGATCTTTTGGCAATAAATAATATTATGATCAGGCTGCAGTGATCGAACAAAAGAAGCAAATGAAGCGTACCAATCGTTTCTCATTTGTTTTCAAACATCGCCGTTTACATTAAATATATAAATATTTAAAAATAACTATAGTTAAATAATGATTTGTGAGTATACAGCTTAATTTTATTCGTTGAATAGTCCTAACAAATGCCACTCTTGATTTCCAAATTCTCTAGATAAATTGACTCCTCACGTCGTGAGTCGTGAATTTATCTATAATTTGGAAATCACTCGTGGCATTACTTATGATAGCAAACCTACTTGTTTGATCTCAGAAGGATATGGGTAAGTGATCAGCTCAATCCCAGGGCCCCAACGAGACAACACGAATATTTAATTCACTCACACATTCATAATAACGAAGGAAAATATTACAAGATGACGATTATGATGGCCAAATTGAGTACGGAGATTATTTGGGCTTTAAAGTGTCCTGACATCTGCCTTACAGGCGAGGAAACACTCCAAAAAAACCTTACTCAGGAAATTTTTTCAGACCAGGGATCGAAGCAGCTCTTACCTGAAGACCACAGCTTATGCTACCTTTGCGCCTATGAATTAATTCATTGGGCAGAAAGAATATTAATAAAGGAAAAACATTCATCTTTATCTCAGTGTTTTCAATTATTATATTCAATAATATTTTAGACTTATTCCCTTATGTTTTTACTAGTGTGTACGGATTAGTTAATTAGTATTTTATTTGACGACTATCTTTAATTAATGAGGTCATTAGCCTCCCAATTCAAATCTAAGCGCGAAAGAGCAGAAAATATTGTTTGCAACCTCTTATTTTAGGCTTGAGATTCTTGTACGTACCATAAATGTATGACAAAGGGGCCAAATCTTTACTCCCTTCAGAAGGAAACAATGTTTACGATTTTGAAAAAAATCACTGATCCCGGCGTCACTGCCAAACTCGGAACCACGGATAAGTATGATAAAAACTGTCTTATCAGAACCAAAAAAGCGGTTAAACAAGATGAGATTTACAATTTTTTTTACTCTCGTCTGTGGTAAAATGTGTATATATATAACAATTTCACGATAATAAACTTCAACTAAAAATCGAATTACTACTGTATTATTCGTCAATGATATGAGGCTAAAAAAATGTTGTTTTATTAAATAATAATACACAGAATTAGCCCCACTAGATTTCTTTAAACCTAAAGATCCTAATTGAAGACACATAGAATTTATGAATAATCGTGACATCTGTAGGTTTAATAGCAACATTTCTTATATTTAACATTTTCCAATACTATTATTTTAACACAGTTCCAATAATGGATCATATTTATTATAATATTATAATGATATTGTGAAAAGAAAAATTAATGTCTGAACCAGGAATCGAACCCTGGACCTCTAGTTCTCCAGACTAGTGTGCAGCCCACTACACCATTCTAGACTTGGCACAAACATTAACAATTCTTTCCACATATACAAATCTATAATTCACATTTCGTTTGTATATGTGGAAAGAATTGTTAATGTTTATGCCAAGTCTAGAATGGTGTAGTGGGCTGCACACTAGTCTGGAAAACTAGAGGTCCACGGTTCGATTCCTGGTTCAGACATTCATATTTCTTTTCACAATATCATAATAATATTATAGCTTATATTTGTACATCAATGGATATATATGATTCATTATCATATTAGTTGCCACAACCAGCCCTTTTTTGGGCCACAGCCTTTCTTTGAAGTTCTCATCAAGTTTCTCTATCAAGATCTAGCCTTCGCCATCAAGTTTCTCTATTAAGATCTAGCCTTTGCCAATTTCTTTCATCCAGAGCCTTTACATCCTTTAGTATTGCTTTAGGACTTTTTCCTTCCATAGCTGCAGTAAGTATTTTATATAAAGGCAAGCGATAACTAGATCGTATCAAATGCCCTGCCCATTCAGTCTCTGCATTTTCATATACATATGACAATGTCTGCATTAACATACAAATATCCTCGCAGTTGTACGTTCAAATTGAATTTCAAGCTTCTACGGAAAAATTATTGATAATATTCTAAAGTTATTATTATTATCATTTTATTATTATTAGTATTATTACTATTATTATTATTATTATTATTATTATTATTATTATTATTATTATTATTAAATAGAAATAACACATTGAAAAAACCTATTAGAAAAAATGGAAGAAAATCGTTTGAAATGGTATGGACACCTCATAAGAATGGAAGAAGAGAGAATACCAAAAAAGATCCTTAATTGGAAAGCTAATGGGGGAAGTGGAAGAGACAGGCCTAGAGAACGTTGGATGGATGGATGGATGGATGGATGGAGTGAAGAGAAGTATGGAAGCTAGAGATTTGAGACAAGAAGATGCTTTAAACAGGAACCTCTGGCAACAAATCACTTTGGGTTAAAAGAGAAACACTGTATTGTGGAATATTATTATTATTATTATTATTATTATTCCGTTATTATTTTTATTGTTATTATTTATATTATTATTATTATTATTATTATTTTCTACTTGAATCACAATTATACCGGTTAATTGATAGTCACTTATGTAATTGACTCATTTGAATGAGAGGCCAGCAGCCGGATGGTAGACGAAGTACTTTCTAGGCTTGTCAGACAATGTATTTTTAGTTAAAATTTCGAATACTTATATTTTCGAAGTATTTACTATAAACAGTCTTTCAAGATATAGGACTATTAACAAGCCGAATTCGAGACCTCATGAATTTCATAAAATAGTATTATAATAAAAAATGAGAATGTCGATGAATGTACCATTTTACTGATGTATGAAAGTGAAACATGGAAAGACGTACTCAAATCACGAGATATAATTATTTATTAAACACTCAAGGCACCTTACGACTACACGCTAACATGCCAGTATAAATATACTATATACTTGTAATTGCACTTGTTGATGTGGTCCCAGTCTATCACTGAAGATTCTATGCAGCACAACAAACACATTGATGATATTAAAACAGATCAGCGATTGAGTTCAACATTGACTGGTCAAGAGATATATTGGCAATCAAATTTCGACATACATTTTCAATAGTTGTGGACTTGAGGTAGCGTGCTGCCTTGTCACGCAGCTGGCCCGGGTTCGATTCCCAGTCGGGACAGTTTCCTGGGTAAGGTTTTTATCGGGACTTTTCCTCACCTGTCAGATAAATGTCAGGAAACTTTAAGGCCCAAACGGTCACCGAACATCATATGGCCATCGTAATCATCATCATTTATATTCATCTTGGATTAAGCTTAGGATTAAGGACTCTCCTGACGCAACTCTATTATTATCATCATTCACCCATCATATCATCGGGACAACGTAGTCCCATCTTCCAGGCGCCCCAACCTCAGAAGTGGGTTATCATTACGACAATGCCAGGAGAGAACACCAGAAATGTCCAAAAAGGACAAACGTGCACTAAAAATAAAAAATAAAATAGTTTAACAATGTATCGATAATATTTTGAAGTGATGCTGCCCAAACGATCTATCCAAGCGAAACCCAGAAAATAAATTAGGAAAATGCACATAGTAATATATCTAACGAATAATGAAATTTGATAAATTCTTCAAAAATTGATTCCGTTTGTATCATCGCTTGCTTCTATTGTGTACGAGCACTACACAACTAGATTATTTCTTTGTTTGTTTTTAGTCTGATCAAGTACAGATATCTCAGTTAAGGAAAAATTATATAGAGAAAATAACTGTACAAATTGAACGTTACAAAATGTATTTTTTTATAATTATAACAATTCATTAAACATTTTAAACCGTATTTTTTATTTCTGATGTTCTAATAAGTATTCTTTTAATTGTGTCTAGATTAAGGACTTATAAATATGAATATAAAGACATTTCATTCATCGTTTTTCCCCATTTTACATTTACAGCGTGAAAATAAACTTCCAAAAGTCTACACTTCCATTAAGCTTAATGGAACGAAAGTGTTTTTTTTTAACGAGATCTTAACATCGCTGATGTGACATGTTAGCAGAAGATGGGACTGCAATTAATTGCCCAGACAACCGGGCAGACGATGTTCTGTCACTGGATTTGCAATAGTCGTTGGTTACTCAGAATGAAACAGCTCGTGCAAATGCTATATTTTTCTGATATAATTTTCTTAATGGCACTAATTTACCTCCTTCGAAGTTATATAATTTCCAATGAATGTCTGCTATTCCGAATAGTTCTTTCTCTCTGCTGCTATTATAATGGCGTGCCCCAGTGTTGAGCCTTAGCCTCTCCTTTGTTAGGAGTTACTAGACCAAGTTAATTTAGTTACTCTTATTATTTGCCCATAGATGTCATGAATGGTATGTGGTAAACATATCGACCAAATGAGGCTTCTAGCAGGCAACTAAAGTGTTACTGGAATGATGAGGTAGATATATTTTACTTAGAGGCCTTTTTATTCGGGATTAAGGATCTTTTATGAGTCTGAAAATCTTCAGTCTCAGGACCCACGGCTTAAAGTCCTCCCCGGAGGACTTTTCTATCCTAAAAACTCCATCGACCCCGGCCGGGTTTGAACCGTGACTCTCGGGACCAGAGGCAAAGAGCATAACTACTAGTCCACCGTAGCCGTCTCACTAACTTTTATATGAATAATTAATTATATAACTGTTTTACTACTACTTCTTGTCATTATGATTATCTCTTTGCCTTAGTTTAACCTCTACCTTTAAGGCTATAGATACTTTCACATGGCCCAAACCTCCTGAGCCTTACAGAAACACGACCTATAGGAAGAAGATTTATTAACTCTGAGTCAGAAATATTTTTTGCGTCCCCCCGGATGATTAATCAGTTCAATACTGAGACCATTTCCGAGATAACACGAACATATTTTAAGATGAGATCGCCATTTATTCACACAAAACAATATTAATATCATATGCGTTATTCTGATAGGCAGATGATGTTCGGAAACTATTTGGGCCTTAAGGTTTATCTATATTTGTGTTATAAGAGGATAAAAAATCTAAAAAATCCTCGATCAGGAAGCATGTCCCGATTACGGTTGGAATCCAAGTCGCCAGTATCTGAGGCTATGCAAAAAACCATGAGGCCACAATGCTGGGCAACTACCATGTTATGGCAATAAAACAAATCCTTATATATTGTATGGTTAAATATTATATTTTGACAAGCTAGAGGCAATTGATAATATACATTCATATTAGAAATATACTTATTTCTATATTTATATTCATATATTCCTATTATTTTTCATTTAATTTTTTACAATCAGAAGTACGTCAGATTAATGTAATTACTAATTATAATTTACAAAATACTAGGAATAACGGTTGTTGTCTAGAGTGCAGATTTCGTTTAGAAGAAAGTGTATTTTATCCAGGTAAAATAGATTTTGATTACATTTTCGAATATATATACTATTTAGATTATTTATAACATAGGCCTAGGCCTACTTTAGGTAAAATCTATATGCGCCATCCATCAAACCAAACTAAGCAGTATTTTTTATAAATAATTACTAACATTAATATTATTTTAGATCAGTGAGGAGTTACTCTTGCATCTAATATTATTTATATGAAAAATGTAATAAAACATGCGTATCTAATGGAGTGATTTTTCCAGTTATGTATGTGAAACACTGTAAGAGAGGAGAAAGGATTAGGACTATCGATTAAATATCAAGTGCTTAAATGTTTTTGGACCAAAGTGAGACAAATAGAGTAAACTAGATAACGGTTAAGACCATTAACTTAGGGTCGGTTTCACCATCAGAGGTAACTGTATTACACGAGTTTTCCCCGTGTATAATGCATAGCTTAAACTGACGTAATACAGTTACCTCTGTTGGTGAAACTGACCCTTAATGAGAAACCGGATATATGAGTAATAATAACAGTTAAGTATCATAGGCAGCGATGAACAGGACATGTAACGAATGTAGAATGAAAGAGAAGCGCGGAAATGTCTTGTAGGAAAACAAGGGAGGACGCGTCAAATAGGGAGCCTAAGAATGAGAAATTATAACACTAAAAATGACATAAAGAGTAGAATTATGCAAAGAATAATTGTAAAATATTAATAACTGACGATAAGGACTTACCGAGAACCACTTACATCCGCCTGGCCTTGAACCACCGAGTTCGATGTGTCAGTAAATTATTTACCTATTCTTATTATGTATTTTATTAACTGAATATCAGAAAGTAGGTTATGTATGTATGGCGAACTTTTGTGATCTTCTAACGTATAAGCATATTAACTTATATTATGCAATTTTATAAACAGTTTCTTAACGTCAGAAGTTGAGCCAGACGTCGTAACTGGACAAAATAAGTAATGCAGTGTTTAGGCATCACATTAATATCCATCCATCCATAGTAATTCTGCCCGAGGGCAGGTCTTTCACTGCAATCATAGCATTTTCATGCTATGCTTTGCAGCTTTACTAGGGAATTGTAGGTGTGGTAGCTTCCCGTTGCTTTCCACACCGGTGAAGGATGATGATGATGATGGCCATATGATTTCGGGGACCGTTTGGGCCTTAAAGTTTTCCTGACATTTGTCTTACAGGCGAGGAAAAACCCCGATAAAAAACCTCACCCAGAAAAACTGCCCCGACCGGGGATCGAACCCGGGCCCGCTGCGTGACAAGGCAGCACGCTACCGCGAGACCACAGCGGTGGACCACATTAATATAATAAAATTATATAGTTTGTAAAATACAGACAGTTGCAATGGTATGGATGTAAAACACATGGATAAAGAAATGTTACCAAGAAGAGCTATCGATTGGATTCCCGCGGGAAGAACGGATAGAGAAACACTTGGCTGCAAGACATAGAGAAAACGATGAACGAAAAAGGATTACGTGACCGGTACTGGGAAGATAGAGATGTTTGGGGGAAAAGGTAAGAGTATAGGGCATTGGTCGCAGCAAGATGTGACATTGTATACCTGTTCATGAATAAATATACAGATTTTGCAAACACACGGAATGTTCTCTGTTACCCATTCACATTTTAACAAGGACTTTTTTTCCTTTTTAAATTAAATATAGGCCTATATCTTGAGTTTTAAGCTATTTCAAAATATTCCTCTAAAGCACTCAATTTCATATGATATTTTCTTCGTGATACCATATTTCCATCCACCGAATAATAGTATATTAACTGCATTTTCGTTAAGTTAAATTAAATTATAGATTTTGAAAAATACAATTGCTATGGTACAAACATGTAAAACGAATGAATATGAGTATGTAAGCAAGAATAGTTTTGGATTGGATTCCCGCGGGGTGAAGGGTTAGAGATATATAAAAAATACTTGGCTACAGGACAAAGATAAAGTGAAATTCACTTTTTTTTGTCGACATGGAGTTCGAAGTGTCATTAGATTCTCCATGGAAACCACTATCATTTAGAAGTTTTAAACAGTAAAATATAGAGTTTATTTACCTTCAAAGTTTGGGATTTAAGATCCGGGGAAGCTTTAACAAAAATACTAACAACACTGCTGTAGAATCGAAACCAGACCGAGTTAATTGTTGTAAATTCTGCCACATGTTAATAATAAATGTCTAACTTATCTTTAGACCTAGGATTTTTAGGTCCTTAAAAATAAAGTTTTAGGCGCCTAAAACAGGTTTTAAAAATTATGAAATAGGCACAAAAAATATAGTTTTAGGCATAATTAGGCAGCTAAAAATATCATTTCTATTCGAACATAAATTTAATACTAAACATTGCTCATATCACATGATATCAATTCGCCTATTAATCAAAGTACACTTTATTATAATTGGCATTGCAATACATAACAACAATTTTCTCCAGATTTTCTGTGGTCAGACTTTGCCTTTTGTCCGACAGAACCATTTTATAAGCAGAGAAAGACCTTTCCACTGATACTGAGGTAACTGGTGCATATTTATATTTAGCAACATTTGCCAAGCTAATTTCTTTAGGGAGAAGTACATCCTCTCCATTGATGGAATCACATACAGTACTCAGAATGTGAAATCCAGGATTTCGCTTTAACACATTTATCCACTTTTCCCTAACTTTTTCCCCAAATTTTCCTGTAGCACTTTTAATTTTATGTTCTGCTTCTCTAACTATTGACAATTGATCACAAAGGGATTTCCCTTTTGCTTCTAATTTAGTTATGCTAGAAGACAAAAACGAAAAATTTGATCGAATGTAAACAATGTCCCGTTTTACAACTACTATCTCCCAACAATTCTTTCACAGCTGCCACACATGCTGCACTATCTGCTGGTATTTCATTAAAAACAGGAGCTATCTCTTCTAAATGTTCCGCATAATATAAAACAGCCTCAATCCACGTTCCCCATCTTGTAATCACTGGTTCCGGTGGAAGAGGGACTCCAGGAAGTGTTTGTCGGAATAGTGCTATCCGCGATGGGGCTTTGGAGAATACCTTTTTCATGTTCGAAATAAGGCTGTTGACTTTCGAGAATTCATTTCTTACTGTTTCAGCAATCCTGTGTAAAGCGTGGGCTAAACAGGTAACATGAATTAAGTTTGGATAAAATGTTTGCAGTAGAGGAGAAGCAGCAATCATATATGAAGCGGCATCGCTACACAAAAGAAGAACTTTTGAATCATCTACTCCTCCAGGATATAGCAATTGTAGACCTTTATTGACGAAATATGCAATTTCTTTATGGTTTACTTTATCAATCGATTTGGAGCACAAGAGATGAGATAAACTAGGCACATCGGGATCCATTTTACCAACTACCAGATTTGCTATGTATCTTCCCATTGCATCAGTGGTTTCATCCACACACAACCATATGGAGGATTCACCAATGTCGTCTTGAATTGATCTCAAAGTTTGGTTGTAAACGGAATCTAGACAGTTCTTTCTTAAAGTAGATTCTGAAGGTACGGTCTGGTTACAGTATTTTTGTAAAAAAGATTTAAATACGGTATTCTGCACAGCATTCCACGGGATATTTGCCGCTACTAGGGCTCTGCACAGCTCCACGTTGAAATCTCTCCTACCATTTGAAGACGAGGGTTCCGTCAATAATGCCTGCTTTAAGGTGTTGTTCTCGGCGGCCTTCGCTTTATGAGCAACTCCACTAACATGCTGATTTATATGAGATTTTTTCTCTTGTGAAACCTGAACAACGGAAACAATATTTAAATATTATAATCTGTAATCTACGTTGTTACAAATATCGCAGTTCATAGGTTCCTCTTATTTTAATATTTACTTACCTCTTTGCAGCAATAACGGCAGAATATAATTGTCCCATCATATGTCAATCCTGGAACATCCTTTATCCATTGTTCAATTAGCACACTTTTGTTGCCTTTGTATTTCGGCATTACACTGAATTAATATGTAAATATGACACTAGAAAACTGCACCTCAGGGATATCCTCACACGGCTGTCTTGGTGTATTAATTGCAACACTTGGGATAATTTTATATAGAAACTCCAATTTTATTCTGTTAACATAGGAGCAACATGCTCCTGCACCCACACTGCTCCAGAGACTCCTCCTAACTAACATACAAAATCAGTTGAACAGTTTCCTTGTTGACAACAATGAGCAGCTATACATTTCAAATCTGTCTACTTCCTGTTTTACTAACAGATGCTGCATACTACTCTATTACCCATTGTTGTTTTTATCAAAATATTATTATTTAAATCTACAAACATAAATTTTAACTAAATTAAATATAATATAATATAATAAGAAATTTAGCATTTAAAATTATATATATATATAAATTTTGAAATATACAATAAATGTTTTGCTACAAGCCGAAATGTTGAAAGGTCTTTGAACTAAATTCATCCCAGTACAGAATTTTTCTATTTCATTGATGTACGGAAATATTTTAAAAAAATGACTAAATACGTAGAAATAGGCATTTTAGGCTCTAAAACTTTAAAATAGGTCACAGTGGGCAAAATAGGCATTTTAGGCACAATAAAATGCCTATCAAATGCTCTAATTTGATATAAAATATAAAGATATTTAATTAGTTACAAATTTACCCCTATAGAAAAAAATAGCCTTTTAGCCTAAAATCCGAGGTCTACTTATCTTACAGTAAATTGACTCGTCCGTACGTCTCAAAGCGCAACGTGCTTTCGAGAGAGAAAGTTAGTCTCCCTGAGTTTCCGCTCTAAACTGTTGTGTTTCGCCGTGTTAACAAAGCAGAAACAGAGATCTTGGCTGAAAATTCAATGTGCCATGGCCATACAGCACAACAATGTCATGGAGGTCTTGTGGAAGCATATGGGGAGACGGCATACCGTACAGCACTGCTTGGACACACACGGCACACCCTGTAGCTGATCTGTACCATCGCTGGGAGTGGGAAGTGTTTTTCCATCTACCACATTCACTGGACTTAATCTCCTGTGATTATTATTTGGTCCCTAAGATGAAGGAACACTTCGTGGCATTCGATTCCATACTGTTCCCAGATTCTGCTGGCATTAAGGCGGTCCGTCAGAAACATCAACAGAACAGGAGCTGCTATAGGGACACTACGACTTGCACATCGCTGGCAACGAGTTGTAGACAATTCGGGATACTGCGTTGAAGGACTGTAGAAGTTACACAGGTCTGTCACTTGTTTACTAGTAATAAATAAATAGTTGCCACTATTAAAGTTAAAGCGTAAGTATATTGTAGAACTAAAGTACGTTTTCTAGGTTTCAAGGAAAAATTGACTTGTTTCCTTACACCCTTCATGTATAACCTCCGATGTTTAAAATAGGACCTATCAAGTTAATTAAACAAAATAAATGGGGAAGCTGATAAGATGAAACTAATTGGTAAGAAATTATATGCAAATATTTAAAACAAGTTGCAAGATTAAATAACATTTTATAGGCTCCATACGTTAAACTAAAAATATATAAAACTGTTACTCTTCCAGTTATAATATATGGATGCGAAACACGGACTCCTACTTTAAGGGAGGAAAGGAGATTACGAGTATCTGAGAATAAAGTTCTTAGGAAAATGTTTGGGCCAAAAAGAGATGAAGTTACAGGTGAATGGATAAAACTACATAATAGTGAGCTACATGATATATATTTTTTTTTTCAAATGCCCCAGGTTTGTCTTTCGACATTCCCGGTTTCTCTCCTGGCATGGCGTACTTGCAACCCACTTCTGAGGTTGGGGCGCCTGGAAGGCGGGGTTACGTTGCACCGATGATATGATGGGTGTTGATGATAATGGTGCGCCAGGAGAGTCCCTAATCCTAAGATGAATATGAATAATGATGATTGCGATGGTCATATGATTTCGGGGGCAATTTGGGCCTTAAAGTTTTCCTGGCATTTGTCTTAGAGGTGAGGAAAAACCCCGATAAAAACCTCACCCAGAAAAACTGTCCCGACCGGGAATCGAACCCGGGCCCGCTGCGTGACAAGGCAGCACGCTACCCCGAGACCACAGCGGTGGATATATATATATATATATATATATATATATATATATATATATATATATAAAAGAAGTCAGATATAATAAGAAGGGTTAAGTCTCGTAGACTGCGATGGGCAGAACATGTGGCACGTATGGGGGATGAAAGAAGTGCATGGAAGCTTCTTGTAGGAAAACCAGAGGGAATATGCTCAGTTGATAGACCGAGAATGAGGTGAGAGAATAACATTACCCATGATTTGAGAGAAGTAGATTATACAGAGGAGATTGGAAAACATTAGCTCAGGATAGGGCTGTGTGCAGAGTTTATGTCCGCGCGGCCATTGACCTACGGGTTCGACAGAGCCAGTGAGTTAGTTAGACTCCAGTAAGATGTTATAAATCTTAAAGAAATGATTACAAGATAACACGAGGAAAAGAGAAAAATGAGATGAAAAAGTGATTTGAAATGGAAGCTGTAAAACTGAAGATACATTTATGAAGATAAATTTATCTCATCACAGTAGTAATGATAAACAGGTTTATTGCCAATTTAACAATTGAAAGGGTTGCGACACCCAAGTGGGAAATGGTAGTTGTAATTGCTGACAGATATTATCACATACAGTAAACATCTCCATTTCCTACCAAAATTAATTCATCCATCATCTGACTCCTCTTCCTCTTCTCCCCTTCCTCATTTCCGGAGAAAGCCTCTACATCATACTGTTCCACATGTCATCATCAGCTAGACTTACATAAATTTATTTATTTATTCACAGATTTTACATTGTGTTTGGCATCTCCCATTACCCATTTCAAGATTCTACAAACCACCTCAATTCCCCTCCCATTTTCCATGCCCCTTCTTCAAACCTCCTTCTTCCATTGTTCTGACCATTAATTGTGTTCATGTTAGTTTTGGTTTTCCCCTCTTCCTTCTTCCTGACGGTTTCCATTCTTAAATCTTCCTCGGTAATCTATCTTTCATCGCCTTTTTATATGTCCAAACAATCTGAATTGTGGTGTTGTGAGTTTCTGCTAGGGAACCTTGCACTATAAAATTTTCTCTTATAAAATATATAATTTTCCTTCTCCTCGAATTCGTTGCTTATCATTAATAGAAGCCCATTCCAGTTGAATTTTAGTCTATTTTCAAGTGTCATATCTCTGAGCCAAACGTTATTGTAATTTTGACAAATCTAATATATAAAATGAATGTTTTTTTGTTTGTTTGTTCGTACTTTATGCGCGGCCATACTGTTGATCCGATTGTGATCAGGTTTTTGCAAAATGCTCAGGAGATTCCCGGGATGAATATAGGCTATACGAGGGTTGTGATACTCAACTCCTACACCCTTAAAATCGCCCTTTGTTGTAGAAAACGTGAAAAAGTAACTCTTTGGACGCTTAAATGGCTTACGCTGCCTAAACCATAACAAATAAAAAAAATTAATGTACACAAAATTAAATATGTCAAAAAGCTCTACAAAAAAGGACGCGATAGCACATGTTTATCTCTAACGGATAACTCACAATAACCAGTTTTGTTTTTCATTGATGCCAAGAAGATCGAGACAAGTACGTAGATTGCTGTGCAAGCATAGCAGCACATGGCGGGTATTCTTTTACCGATAACTCACAATAACGAATTTTGTCTTTTAGCTCATTTATGCCAAGGAGATCCAGATAAGTAGATTCTAGGGCAACATCGGGTAGTCAGCACGGGGAATCTTAAAATAATTACGATATACATATATAATTACTTTTTCGTTTTACTTATTCAACTAATCATAAGAAGTACATTAATGTTTGTCTTTCAGCTCATTTAAGCCAAGAAGATCGGGATGAATAGATTCTCGGACAACGCCGGGTAAACAGCATGGAATATCTAAAAATAACTACGATATAAATTTTTCCTTTTACTTATTCAACATAACATAAAAGCACATTTATTTTCATTTATTTAGGCGTAGCAGCGCACGCCGGGTATTAACTAGTGTTTTATAAACGTTCTTTTTTTGTATTTATTGTGGTATCTCTATCCCATAAAACCGAGATACTGCTGCCTGCCTTTATTAATTATTTGATCTTCCAAACATGCGTATGCTTCGCAATGATTTATTATTCGTTTTCCTTATTCTTCTTCTGCTTCCCATGATCCTACGCTTACAAGATGTTTTGAAGTGAGTTTATCCATCTTTACTTTGTTCTTCCTGGATATCTCCTGATATTATCTCGTGTGACTTTAGATAGCCGTCATCACTCATTCTTGAGACATGGTTATTCCATTCTTACCTCTTCCTTCTTACCCACTTATTTATGGTCGAATTTTCACATTATTCCAGAACGTATTAATTTCTGATCCTATCAGATCGTGCTTTCTTCGTTATTTTTCTAACAAGGAAACTGTCAACAAGGAAACCAATACTGAAATATCTCCAGTTAAGTGTTGGTATGTACCAAGACCTTGCCCAAAAATATCAGCCATTTATAACTGTAAGGCAGGGAAACCGAAGCCCAAAATTCTGCAATGTCAACTCACTCTATGGAGCAGATGGTCTCCCTGCTTGTGTAAGAGCTAAGTCAAATGAAACGGATAGCAGGAGGTAAGGGTTATCAAATCTACCAATTCCGGTATTGTATTACTTCCCTATAGTTTAAATGAGAGATTCGGCGTTGAATTTTAGTGCATTGGAGTTAAAAACGGCAGATTTTTTACACGGCCTTTGTGCATCACAACGCTTCTCTGGAAGAAATTTCAAGGTAGGTTTTGGCATGCAATAGTTGACAGTTCCCTTGTAAGTGTCATTATTTCTTGTGTCTACAACATGGATGTTTCGATCCTTGGTTCAGAAGCGTAAATGAGAAGAGGTCGTATTACAGATGTATAAATTTGTACTTCAGTTTCTATTCTTATGTATTTCATCATCATCATCCTTCATTGATCCCGCAATCCTTGCTGCTTTGTTCGTTTTTTTCGCGATCACTAACTTTAAACTACTATTTATCGTAGTTCGTGTGCCAAAATATATAGGCTAAAATTCATAGTCTGATTTACAGTTCTTGGTAAATTTCTAATTTACGTCATCGATGTTCTTTTGATAGCATTAAAGATTCTGATTTCTGAATTCAAATTTTCATATCGTTTTTTTACCATTCACTCATTAATTTATACAATAGGCGTTGAAGATTAACCTAATTTATTGCTATGTCAACTGCATAAGATATGGTGATGATTTTCTTATTACCCATTTTATATAATACATACATACTTTCAATACTTTTAATTGTCTCACCAGGAACAGTAGTGTACTAAGAGAATCCCCTTTTCTTACTACTCTTTTTACTTGAATCTTTTTCTGAAAGTTGGCCTTCGTATTTTATCATAAGTAATACCTCGAGTGATTTCCAATTTATCTAGAGAATTTTGAAGTCAAGAGTGACATAGGACTATTTAACGAATAAAATTAAGCTGTTTGGTCACAAATCATTATTTAAATATAGTTACTATAAAATATTTATATTTTTAATGTAAACGGCGATGTTTGAAAACAAATGATAAACGTTTGCTATGTTTGATTTGGTCATCACTGCAACAAGATCATATAATACTATATATTGTCATCTGGCGTGGGAAAATTGAAATATGATCGCAATATTGTAAGAATGCACCCTAGTGGAGAAAAAAATGAAACCGTCAAACTATATATTATAACCAAAATTAGACGTATAGGTTATTTATTTTTTTAGTAAACAACTCGGTAAAATCATTCCTTAAAAACACAATTATTGAACACAGGATTATCACAAACAACTCGGCAATATAATTATTTAAAAACACAATTATATGGCGGCTTTGTTGTTGACTCTGTCACTGCAAAATAATGGTCTGACCTGTTCTGAATGTTAAAAAGGAGGATCTTGATTTTACAGTGATAAAATTAAATTGATAAAATCCAGGTGAAAAAAACTGTGATTGGTTGTATTTCAAAATTCATTGAAATGCGATTGGTCATTGACTCCCATATGGGATATGAGTTAAATCCATAGTAATTCTGTCAAGGGCAGTTCCTTCACTGCAATCATAAAATTTTCATGCTATGCTTTGCAGCTTTACTAGCGAATCATAGGTGTGGTAGCTTCCCGTTGCTTTCCACACCGGTTAAGAATGATGATGGTAATGACAAAGATGATGATGATAATGATGGCCAAATGATTTTCGAGGACCGTTGGGCCCTAAGCTTCCCGACACTTGTCTTACAGGTGAGGAAAACCCCCGAAAAAAAACCTCGCCTAGGAGCCTGTCCCGACCGGGAATCGAACCTGGGCCCGCTGCGTGACAAGGCAGCTCGCTACCTCGAGACCATAGCGGTGGACATGAGTTAAATAGTCATGGTAAAATTATTAGGATATATGTAATTAATTGGTACATTCATTCCTTCTAAATTCTTTAAAACTGTTTTTAGTTCAAATGGAAATGCCTTATTTCTATAATATACCAAATAAAGGTGGTTTAATATATTTAAAGGGCTCTTCAAAAACTATCTTTATAATAATAATAGCATCTGTCCACGAACACCCTTTCCTAAAAAGTAGTTCATCACATAGGGATATAATGCATTTAACCTTTTGTGCTATTACAGTTTTGTGTTACTTTCAGAAGTGTTGGCAGCACGTTTATTGGCTGTATAGTTTTCAGGTTTTAATAGTGGCGTTGCGGTGGTCACAAATATTACCCCAGCTGTATCTTACACTTTATAAGCCTAACACCTTGTATTGCATAATCCTGTGCTATTATTTTATTTAACGACGCTCTTTAACAAATAAGGTCATTACACTCAATAGCATTGCAATTCAAATGAGGATGCGAAAAGGCCAACAAATTTTGGGTCATACGCTTCGTCTATTAGGCTTGAAGGTATTATGTGCTATAAATCTACGATTTAGAACACATGGCTTTATTTTGTTTCTGAAGGAACCCATACTCAGTGTTTTACGCCTTGAAAAATCCATCGACCTCGGTCGGGTTTAAACCCGCGAACCTTGAAACCAGAAGCGACTAATGGTAACCACACGTCCACTAAAACCCATCCTATTTAAAAATGTCCAGCTTAAAACAATCGAGGGCATTTATTATTCTAAATTTGTTGTAAAATCCTGCCTTAATATTATGGTATTTAAAAAATGAACATTTTAAAATGTTGCAAATTAATGTAACAAAATATCTATAAATTTATTTAATATGCCCAAATGTCCCCTCGTGGGAGAATTCTAATTCCGTTAAACTTCACAGATTAACATAGGCCTACATATTATATTCCCAAAGTCTTATTGTCTAAAATTATAACTTGATGCCTCTTTTATGAGATAAAACAGTGCTTATTAATATTTAAATACGTCATTACTCGAGAAAACTATAAGTAATTTATTATTTAAATCAATGAGATTTTCCGTTAATATCAACTAGTATTGTAATTAAAAATTATAAATACAGTATATACAAATGTTGTATAAAAACAGCATTATTGCATAGCGATAACAACAATGTGACATTATAACTGTAAATTACGAAGCAACGCAACTGAATGTAAAACTGAAAAAATGTTACTTCAAATGAAATTACGGTAATAAATATTAATATTTCGCATATCAAATTCAAAACTGTTTCTTCACTCAATTTGTACAGCTGAGATTTCTTGGGAGATCAATTTAAAACGCTTTCTCTATCAGGTAATTATTAAATAGATCTTCAAATATCACATTCATCTCTTTTTTTTAAATGCTTGCCAGAAGTATAAAATGTGATATAGTGTATATGCTGTAAACTTTAAATTGAAATATTTGTTCATTGTAACAAATTTAATTTTAATATGATGAATATTTTATTTTAAATCACTTCAGATAACACTTTGTTATTCTGTTTTAAAATTAAGTAATTCCGTTCTTAGCACGCCGTAGCGTAGTGGTTAAGGCACTGAGCTACAAGCCGGAGGGTCGAGGGTTCAAGTCCCGTTGGGGTCAGGATTTTTAAACTGACCCAAACCCTCTGGCGGCACTATGACCCTGGGGTCGACTCAGCCTCTAACGGAAATGAGTACCAGACGCTTGTTCTGGGGGTAAAGGCGGCCGTCACGCAGGGCTGACAACCCGGCTGACATAAAGTGCCGATTGTCTAGAAAATGTAGGAGCCTTAACCTCCTACTACCCCAAGGGCCTCCGGGCCTGTTATGGGATCACTTTACTTAATTCCGTTCTTTAAACTAAATTAAATACCTTGAACCAACAAGCGTGTAAGACCCTTAAACTATCAGGCCTTTGCCTATTTGTGCCGTTTTACAGAGGTAGACGATAATCAAAGAGTATATGTGTGATGAGTGTCGATTCCCCAGCTGTTACAGCCACTATTTAATAGATCTTCCCAAATTCCTCACTATTCTGCGTGGGAACCGGACCCATACTAGCTCAATTATCCTGAGACAATTTCTTGCCCCCCGGGAATCGGTCAAACGCAGGTCTCGTTGTTCTGAGCCAAAGTACGATGCCGTAGAGAGCTTCAGTTCTTCAATTTCTATACCATATATTATATGAAAATGTCTTCCGTTTATTGCTTGTTTTGTTCATAATATCCAGATAACCTATTTGTTCTAAATATGGATTTTATTAATTTATTTTTCCTTTAATTCTCTATTTTTTTAAATTAATACATTGCACTTAATTGTCCTCAGACTTCAAACTATATTTTTTCTATGTATTAATTACATTAAAAAATAAAGTATGATGAAACCTCTTGAAAAAAAAGTGAGCATGTAAAGGCATACACGTCTTCCCTACCTATCTGGGGGGAGGTGTAAATATTAACTCAAGTTATCTCACGGTTAGTTGTTTCAAAAATTATAAATTTACTTACCACACTTATCACGATTCCAGGGTCATCATAAGAGACAGTAGAGAACCAAACAAAAAAAAAAATAACGCATAGGTCTTTCCGCATGTTTGTTATACAGAATAACTGTTTGATTAAATACAATCCGCAGACATATTAGATTGTATAACATTTATAGTGGTGGCGGTCGAGTGTCTGAAGACCTAACGACTAAACCAGAAGCAGCAGGTCTCCATTATAGGACAAACCTTGGGCGAGAAACTAAATACGCTGTCTGAGGAAGAGAATGTCAACCTGAACCAATAGGGAAGAGAAAGTTTGAATTTTTTAAAGGAAGAGATGGTATAAGAGAGAATAACGGGTAGGAGGAACAACTTAGCCGCAAAGAAGATAATCCTCCTTTGGGAGAAACGTCAAAAGAAATCCTGGATCTGTAAATTAGGAGTTGAGAGTTACGCCAGTCTTCTTAAAAATCGTAAAAAAGAAACCGAACTAATGCATTCGGTAAGAACATAGTTGAGAAGGCAATCTAATTGTACAATCAAAATTATAATATGGCTCTCTTCGACAATTAAAATTATTATAAAATTATTTGCGTCCTAATCAACATTTTGGCGCGAAAGGGCCAAAAGGATTTTGGTCAGAGGCTTAAAATGATTTTACTTGCCGTAAATCTAGACAAGGGACTCACATTTCTATATCTCTTCCAAAGGAGTCTATCAAGTGGAATTGTTCAGACTGAAAAATACATATAGCACAGCCGGATTTGATGTAGTGAAGTTTATCACCAGAGACGAGCGTGATTCCTACTAGAGCACCAAGATCGACTACATGACCTAAGAAGAAGAAAAATATTTCATCTACTCGTAATTTATTAGATGCCCAATGTTAAGTTGTTAAAATCTATAACTTATGCCACTTTTTTACAAGATAAAAAGTTCTTATGAATATTTAAACAAGAGATTCCACGAGAATACTGGGTATTTTATTTAAATTTATACGAGTTGTTTTCGCTACGTTCAACTAGGCCTAATATATTTATTTAAAAATACAAAAAGATCATAAATATGTTGTATAAAATGCACTTTGTTGTATGGCGTTAACAGGAATGTTGGTGTATACGAAGCAACGCCACTCAAATTGATATATAATAATGTATTTTTAAATGAACATATTAAAATATTAATATTTTATAGATTAAATTCAATACTATTTCATCTATCGATTTATAGATATGATATATTTATAGATATACCGAAAGACTGCGAATCCTCTATTATGTAAATGTATCATCGATTAATAGCTTTATAATATATCAGGATATCTTGTACCGTATATGGGTGGCGCTATGGCGTAACTGGTTACATGCTTGACTCTCATCAATGGAGTCCCGAGTTCACGTCTCGGTCACTCCGTGTGGGTTTCGTGGTTGACGAAATGGAGTCTGGATGAGTTTTTTTTGTTGGTATTTCCACCATTTCTGCACACTCATGTCATACGTTTCATTTCTTCTGCCTCTATGATGGTGAGTCAGGCATGGTTGGCCGGCATCTTTGTTATTCATAGATCTTAAATATAAGGGGTTTCATCGCATCTCATCCCTCGACACTCAGTCGGATACAAGTTGAGAGGTTTATGAATAAATAAATAAACAAATAAATAAATATACATTTGAAAGTTGAACATTATAAAAATTAGCATTAAAATTGCAAAAATTATTATTTACACATTTTCAAGTAAGAGTTATTATGTCTCCGTTTTAAAATCGAGCCTCCACATTCTTTAAGGAACTAATTGCTTGCAATGTGGTTTTAAAATATTCAACATACAAATATAATTTTTTAGCTTATTCTTAAGTTATGTGCATGAAAATTATGCCACTAATTAAACAAGTCTTCCTGAACAGAATGACACTCTGGTTAACTTTTTAGACATATTTCTTCATGAGTAATTTAAAATACAAATAAACGAAAAAAAATCCGAGTTCTTAAAAGTATTGTCTTCGTATAATTTTCTCAAAAACTACTTATCCAATTGTTTCTAAAATTTAGTATGCTGTTGTACATAGTACGTTTGACAATAATAAGATTTGCTTGCGTTCAGATATGGCTTGTGATTTTTTTTTAAATTCAAAGAGCAAAAATATTTTTCTTAATAATTTTGCACACATTATTTATTTCAATTTCAAACACTATCAATAGAACAAAGATAAATTTACCTTATTATTATAGAGCTCTTTAAACTACATATTCATGCCAAACATAATTCTCCTATCTTTAATATTTTCAGAGAAAAGTGTAGCAAAATATGAAAAAAAATACCAGTTACGGGAAAATGCAAAAAAAAAAAAAATTGCACACAAGCAGAACACAGAGACGTAATTTTTAAAAATCGATGTTTGTGGGTTTAAATGTTCAAAATCGACAAAATAATATTACACATTGATAAAATATACCTTTCTGGATTTTTTGAAGCAAAACAATATAGGCAATATATTTATATTTTTTAACCCAAATAAGTACTGGGTGTCCTTAAACTAAACTCAAAGACTCGACAGGCCAGCAAGTCCCTTGGCCGGGACGACTGTCCACTTCTGCCCTTTCACAGAATATGCTATAATCTAGACAATATTCGGATGCTACAAGGTCAGCCTGTCGAGTCCCACAGCTGTTATAAGCGCAATTTATTTGAACTACCGAAATCCTTCATAATGCTGGGTGGACACCGATCCGTATTTTTCAGAATTTCATAAAACAACTTCTTCTCCATTGGAATTCCAACCAGCTCATGTCCCATAGTTCTGCTCCAAGGTTCGATACCTCTGACCACTACATTCTTCATTTTCTATATTATTTAATATATGTAAATTTTCCAATAAATTTTAACGTCTGTTGCTTGTTATATTCATTAACACAAGTTTATCTGTAGATCTATAATATAACTAGCCAATACCCTGCTTGCGCTGCTACACGTAAATTGATTAAGTGTGTTTTTATGTTTAGTTAAAAAGTAATAAAAGTAATTATACATTTATACCGTAATTATCAGTTTAGCGGATGTTTGATCGTGTTAGAGGTGTGGGATAATTCGATCGTTTTATAGGTAGATTCATCGTTTTAAGGGTAGTTTTATCGTTTTAGAGGTAGCTAGATGAGTTTACGGGTAGTTTCTCGTTTTGAGGTAGTATAATCGGTTAACTGGTAGTTTTGGTCTTTGTAGAGTTAGTTTGATTAGGTGGATTACTGGTAATGTGTTCGTTACAGAGGTAATTTCATCGGTTTCGGGGTAGTTCGGTTGGTACGGTTGGACTTTTTAGGTTACGTTTCTGTGTTAGGTTAGATATAGGTTAGGTCAGGTAGCTATCAGTCAGCTATCGGTCAGGTCAGGTTCGGTTAGATCAGGATAGTCAGGTTAGGTTTAGTTAGGTTCGATTCGATATGGTTCGGATCGGTTAGATCTAACTTTGGTTAGGTCCGGGTTAGGCTAGCGTTATGTCCGGGTTAGGTCAGGTTTAGGTCTATTTTAAATTACGGTTTTGGGTCAGGGATTGTGTTCGGTTCAGTTTGACTTCGGGTTCGGGTTTGAGTTCAGTATGAATTCAGTTTGGGTTTTTGTTTTGAATTCAGTTTTTTTCAGTTTTGGTTTCGGGTTTTGGTTTTAGGTTTGCGTTCGGGTTTGGAATCAGGCTAGGTTTAGGTTATGATAGGCACGGTTGGGTTAGGTTTAGGTTTGGGTTAGATTCGTGTAGGTTCGTGCAAGATGCAGTTTAGGTTCGTTTATAGTCAGTGTAGTCTCAGTGTAGGTTTAGTTTAGGTTACGTTAGGTTCAGGTTAGTATCAGGTTAGGTTAAAGTTAGGGTCATGTTACTTCATGTTATGTTCAGTTTAGGTGCAGGTTGGGTTCAGGTTAGGTTTAGGTTAGGATCAGGTTAGCTACAGGCTAGGTTCAGGCAACTTTCAGGCTAGGTTAGCTACAGGCTAGGTTCACGCAAATTTCAGGCTAGGTTACCTTAAATTCGGGTTAGGTTCAGACTAGGTTCATGTTAGGTTCAGGCTACGTTTATGTTAGTTTCAGCTAGGTTCAATTTTTATTCAGGTTAGATTCACGCTAGGTTCAAATTAGGTTCAGGTTATGTTAAGTTCAAGTAAGGTTCAGACTAAGTTCAAGTTAGATTTATGTTCGGTTTAGGTTTTGTTCAGGTTAAGTTCAGGCTAGATTCTGTCAGGTTAAGTTCAGTCTAGTTTCAGGATAGATTCATGTAAGGTTAAGATTAGGTTCAGGCTAGATTCAAGTTAGGTCCAGTCCAGGTTCAAGTTAGGTTCTGATTATGATAAGGCAATGTTAGTTTTGGTTCAAATTAGGTCCAGGTTAGGTTCAAGCTAGGTCCAGGTTAGGTTCAGGCTACATTTAGGCTAGGTTCCAGTTAGGTTCAGGCTAGTTAAATGTTAGGTTCAGGTTAGGTTCAATTAGGTCACGTTAGTTCAAGCTACGTATATGTTAGGTTCAGTTTAGGTTCCGGCTACGTTCAGGTTTGATTCAGGCTAGGTTCAAGTTAGGTTCAGGATATGTTCAGGTCATTGGTCCCCTGTCTAGATTCAGTTCAGGTCATTCAAGAGTCCAAAAAGCTTCTTTTTTACGTTTTTCACTACAAAGGATGATTTTGTCGATGTAGGATTTAAGTATCACAACTATCTTATAGCCTATGTTCATCCTAGGAATCTCCTGAACATTTTGTAAGAAGCTCCATCAAAATAGGTTGAAAGGTATGGCAGTGCATAAAATAAGAGGAAATAAACAAACAAACAAGCATTAATTTTTATATATTATATTTTTCAATCTATAGCTTGAAGTTAGAGCATGGCGCTATCTTCTCCTCAAACTTTACTAAAATTAGTTAGTTGTTTCGATATTATATCAACATAATTTTAGGTCTAATCTGAGGTAAAAGCTAAAAAAAATATTTCTATCTACAATGGTGTAACAGCCAATTTTTAGCCAGACACTCCCTTATTAGGAGTTAATAGACGATGTTAGTTTTGATAGGCTCATTTACCATTATATGTCATGAACGGTATGCGGTCAACAAATCGACCATGGAGACGCGTAGCAGACAACAATGGTACTACTAGGATAAAGAGTTCGGTAAATTTTGCTTATTCAGGCTTAAGGATCTTTTACGAGCCAAAGAACCTTCAGACTCGGGACTCAGGACATAAAGTCCTTCCCGGAGGCTTTGCTCCTTGCATATTTCCATCCTAAAACTCCATCAATCCTGGACGGGTATGAACCCGCGACCGTTGGGACCAAAGGCAAGGAAGATAACCACTATGTCACCGCAAGCGACAAAAATTTCATTTCATAAAACAACATGGAGCCTCTTGAGATGAAATTGAGTATATAAAAGCATGTAGGTCTATCTAGAGTTATCCGGGGAAAAAATGCACATGACACCAATTTATCATCTGGCTAGTTGTTTTAAAGAAGTGGTTATCGTTATAGAAGCCTTAGGAGGTCTTTAAGACAGTGAGAGGTTAGGATGGCACATTTATACACAATACGTACAAGACGTCAGACGGGATGTCACACCTGTAATGGGCCGCATTTACATCATGAACATACAAGAGTGTTTATCTCAGAACAATGATGCCCTAAGAGGATTTAGCTAAACTTTAAATATCCTGACCCCCTCATGAATTGAACCCCGCATTTACATAATGAACATACAAGAGTGTTGATCTCAGAATAATGATGCCCTCAGAAGATTTAGCTGAACTTTAAATATCCTGACCCCTCATGAATTGAACCCCGCATTTACATAATGAGCATACGAGAGTGTAGATCTCAGAACAATGATGCCCTCAAAATATTTAGCTAACCTTTAATATATCCTGACCCCCTCATGAATTGAACCCTGTATTTACATCGAGACCATACGAGAGTGTTGATCGCGCTCAGAATAATTAGCTAAACTTTAAATATCCTGACCCCCTCATGAATTGAACCCCGCATTTACATCGAGAACATACGAGAGTGTTCATCTCAGAACAATGATGCCCTCAGAAGATTTAGCTAAACTTTAAATATCATGAATCGAACCCCCCATTTACATCAAGAACATACGAGAGTGTTGATCTCAGAACAATGATGTCCTCAAAAGATTTAGCTAACCTTAAATATCCTGACCCCCTCATGAATTGAACCCTGCATTTACATCAAGAACATATGAGAGTGTTCATCTCAGTACAATGATGCCCTCAGAAGATTTAGCTAAACTTTAAATATCCTGACCCCCTCATGAATTGAACCCCGCATTTACATCAAGAATATACGAGAGTGTTGATCTCAGTACAATGATACCCTTAGAAGATTTAACTAAACTTTAAATATCCTGACCCCCTCATGAATTGAACCCCGCATTTACATCAAGAACATACGAGAGTGTTGATCTCAGTACAATGATACCCTCAGAAGATTTAGCTACACTTTAAATATCATGGCCCCTCATGAATTGAACTCTGCATTTACATCAAGAACATACGAAAGTGTTCATCTCAGTACAATGATGCCCTCAGAAGATTTAGCTAAACTTTAAATATCCTGACCCCCTCATGAATTGAACCCCGCATTTACATCAAGAACATACGAGAGTGTTGATCTCAGTACAATGATACCCTCAGAAGATTTAGCTACACTTTAAATATCATGGCCCCTCATGAATTGAACTCTGCATTTACATCAAGAACATACGAAAGTGTTCATCTAAGTACAATGATGCCCTCAGTAGATTTAGCTAAACTTTAAATATCCTGACCCCCTCATGAATTGAACCCCGCATTTACATCAAGAACATACGAGAGTGTTGATCTCAGTACAATGATACCCTCAGAAGATTTAGCTACACTTTAAATATCATGGCCCCTCATGAATTCAACTCTGCATTTACATCAAGAACATACGAAAGTGTTCATCTCAGTACAATGATGCCCTCAGTAGATTTAGCTAAACTTTAAATATCCTGACCCCCTCATGAATTGAACCCCGCATTTACATCAAGAACATACGAGAGTGTTGATCTCAGTACAATGATACCCTCAGAAGATTTAGCTACACTTTAAATATCATGGACCCTCATGAATTGAACTCCGCATTTACATCAAGAACATACGAAAGTGTTGATCTCAGTACAATGATACCCTCAGTATATTTAGCTAAACTTTAAATATCCTGACCCCCTCATGAATTGAACCCCGCATTTACATCAAGAACATACGAGAGTGTTGATCTCAGTACAATGATACCCTCAGAAGATTTAGCTACACTTTAAATATCATGGTGCCCTCATGAATTGAACTCTGCATTTACATCAAGAACATACGAAAGTGTTCATCTCAGTACAATGAAGCCCTCAGTAGATTTAGCTAAACTTTAAATATCCTGACCCCCTCATGAATTGAACCCCGCATTTACATCAAGAACATACGAAAGTGTTCATCTCAGTACAATGATACCCTCAGAAGATTTAGCTACACTTTAAATATCATGGACCCTCATGAATTGAACTCTGCATTTACATCAAGCACATACGAAAGTGTTCATCTCAGTGCAATGATGCCCTCAGTAGATTTAGCTAAACTTTAAATATCCTGACCCCCTCATGAATTGAACCCCGCATTTACATCAAGAACATACGAGAGTGTTGATCTCAGTACAATGATACCCTCAGAAGTTTTTGCTACACCTTAAATATCATGGCCCCTCATGAATTCAACTCTGCATTTACATCAAGAACATACGAAAGTGTTCATCTTAGTACAATGATGCCCTCAGTAGATTTAGCTAAACTTTAAATATCCTGACCCCCTCATGAATTGAACCCCGCATTTACATCAAGAACATACGAGAGTGTTGATCTCAGTACAATGATGCCCTCAGTAGATTTATCTAAACTTTAAATATCATGGCCCCTCATGAATTGAACTCTGCATTTACATCAAGAACATACGAAAGTGTTCAACTCAGTACAATGATGCCCTCAGTAGATTTAGCTACACTTTAAATATCATGGCCCCTCATGAATTGAACTCTGCATTTACATCAAGAACATACGAGAGTGTTGATCTCAGTACAATGATATCCTCAGAAGATTTAGCTACACTTTAAATATCATGGCCCCTCATGAATTGAACTCTGCATTTACATCAAGAACATACGAAAGTGTTCATCTCAGTACAATGATGCCCTCAGTAGATTTAGCTAAACTTTAAATATCCTGACCCCCTCATGAATTGAACCCCGCATTTACATCAAGAACATACGAGAGTGTTGATATCAGTACAATAATACCCTCAGAAGATTTAGCTACACTTTAAATATCATGAGCCCTCATGAATTGAACTCTGCATTTACATCAAGAACATACGAAAGTCTTCATCTCAGTACAATGATGCCCTCAGTAGATTTAGCTAAACTTTAAATATCATGAATCGAACCCCCCATTTACTTCAAGAACATACGAGAGTGTTGATCTCAGAACAATGATGCCCTCAAAAGATTTAGCTAACCTTAAATATCCTGACCCCCTCATGAATTGAACCCTGCATTTACATCAAGAACATATGAGAGTGTTCATCTCAGTACAATGATGCCCTCAGAAGATTTAACTAAACTTTAAATATCCTGACCCCCCTCATGAATTGAACCCCGCATTTACATCAAGAACATACGAGAGAGTTGATCTCAGTACAATGATGCCCTCAGAAGATTTAACTAAACTTTAAATATCATGGCCCCTCATGAATTGAACCCTGCATTTACATCAAGAACATACGAAAGTGTTCATCTCAGTACAATGATGCCCTCAGTAGATTTAGCTAAACTTTAAATATCCTGACCCCCTCATGAATTGAACCCCGCATTTACATCAAGAACATACGAGAGTGTTGATCTCAGTACAATGATACCCTCAGAAGATTAAGCTACACTTTAAATATCATGGCCCCTCATGAATTGAACTCTGCATTTACATCAAGAACATACGAAAGTGTTCATCTTAGTACAATGATGCCCTCAGTAGATTTAGCTAAACTTTAAATATCCTGACCCCCTCATGAATTGAACCCCGCATTTACATCAAGAACATACGAGAGTGTTGATCTCAGTACAATGATACCCTCAGAAGATTTAGCTACACTTTAAATATCATGGCCCCTCATGAATTCAACTCTGCATTTACATCAAGAACATACGAAAGTGTTCATCTCAGTACAATGATGCCCTCAGTAGATTTAGCTAAACTTTAAATATCCTGACCCCCTCATGAATTGAACCCCGCATTTACATCAAGTACATACGAGAGTGTTGATCTCAGTACAATGATACCCTCAGAAGTTTTTGCTACACCTTAAATATCATGGCCCCTCATGAATTCAACTCTGCATTTACATCAAGAACATACGAAAGTGTTCATCTTAGTACAATGATGCCCTCAGTAGATTTAGCTAAACTTTAAATATCCTGACCCCCTCATGAATTGAACCCCGCATTTACATCAAGAACATACGAGAGTGTTGATATCAGTACAATGATACCCTCAGAAGATTTAGCTACACTTTAAATATCATGGCACCTCATGAATTCAACTCTGCATTTACATCAAGAACATACGAAAGTGTTCATCTCAGTACAATGATGCCCTCAGTAGATTTAGCTAAACTTTAAATATCCTGACCCCCTCATGAATTGAACCCCGCATTTACATCAAGAACATACGAAAGTGTTCATCTCAGTACAATGATACCCTCAGAAGTTTTTGCTACACCTTAAATATCATGGCCCCTCATGAATTCAACTCTGCATTTACATCAAGAACATACGAAAGTGTTCATCTCAGTACAATGATGCCCTCAGTAGATTTAGCTAAACTTTAAATATCCTGACCCCTTCATGAATTGAACCCCGCATTTACATCAAGAACATACGAGAGTGTTGATCTCAGTACAATGATACCCTCAGAAGATTTAGCTACACTTTAAATATCATGGCCCCTCATGAATTGAACTCTTCATTTACATCAAGAACATACGAAAGTGTTAATCTCAGTACAATGATGCCCTCAGTAGATTTAGCTAAACTTAAAATATCCTGACCCCCTCATGAATTGAACCCCGCATTTACATCAAGAACATACGAGAGTGTTGATCTCAGTACAATGATACCCTCAGAAGATTTAACTAAACTTTAAATATCCTGACCCCCTCATGAATTGAACCCCGCATTTACATCAAGAACATACACGAGAGTGTTGATCTCAGTACAATGATACCCTCAGAAGATTTAGCTACACTTTAAATATCATGGCCCCTCATGAATTGAACTCTGCATTTACATCAGGAACATACGAGAGTGTTGATCTCAGTACAATGATGCCCTCAGAAGATTTAGCTACACTTTAAATATCATGGCCCCCTCATGAATTGAACCCTGCATTTACATCAAGAACATACGAGAGAGTTGATCTCAGTACAGTGATACCCTCAGAAGATTTAGCTACACTTTAAATATCAAAGCCCCTCATGAATTGAACCCCGCATTTACATCGAGAACATACGAGAGTGTTGATCTCAGTACAACGATGCCCTCAGAAGATTTAGCTACACTTTAAATATCATGGCCCCTTCATGAATTGAACCCTGCATTTACATCAAGAACATACGAGAGTGTTGATCTCAGTACAATGATACCCTCAGAAGATTTAGCTACACTTTAAATATCATGGCCCCTCATGAATTGAACTCTGCATTTACATCAAGAACATACGAGAGTGTTGATCACAGTACAATGATACCCTTAGTAGATTTAACTAAACTTTAAATATCCTGACCCTCTCATGAATTGAACCCCGCATTTACATCAAGAACATACGAGAGTGTTGATCTCAGTACAATGATACCCTCAGAAGATTTAGCTAAACTTTGAATATCCTGACCCCCTCAATAATCGAATCCGCATCTTCCGGCCAGTATCATATGGCACTGGCTAATTATAGGAAGTGCTCCCAGTTAAGAGTTTCAGTAATTTTCATGCATTTTTCCCATTGGAGCCTATGTAGATAGTTGAATTTAAAGCACTAATTCGTCCGTTTTTCTTCCTTCTTCTACCGTAATTAGTTTTTTGTGCGGTAGTGCGTTTTGTCGTACTTACTGCAATGGCGACCATGGTTGAAAGTTCAACTTCTTACATTTCGGGATTGCCAACCTAAATACCTATACTGTAATATTACATATTACAAACCACGTGCGGGAGGTAAATCCACTGCCTTCTATGTATACTAAGCACAATGCATATACGATAAAATATCCAAAAGGTAGTGTTAATATACATTATACGAAACAAATCACTGCATTTTAAATGAACTGAACTTTATTTAAAACAAATTAAACAATAAATACGTACTTGCGGCCATTTTATCAATAATATAGCTCTCATGGCCTCCTGTACTTTCAACTAATAAATTTTGCTCTCACTGTTAATGTTACTCAATTGCTTATAATGAATACACATATTTCCAACAAACTTATTATTTTACTACTATTTAATATTTTGAAATCACCAGCACGCAAAAAAATAATGTACGACGCAAGTTTGTGAAGTGTTTTGCAGAATCTCGGAAATTAAAAACCTCGCTATCCCTCGGTTTTAAACATTTTCCTCGATTCTGTAAATACCACTTCCCAACATTGCATCATAATATGCTTTTTTTGTACACTACAATAGGGTTCCTAATAAATATCTTTTGTAGATGACAGGAATTGTGACCACACATTAATTATTTACGGACTGATCTCGTTGGACACTAATTATCAGGATTCCAAGACCATCATTACAGACCGAACAGGGCAACAATACGCACCAATACGTAAGTTAGAGCGTAGAAATATCTGAATAATAACAGTCCAAACAAATATATCCTCCTCCCAGGAAATGCTTGCCTTGATGTTGGTGGAAGTGTTTGCATATTTCAAGACATCAATTAATAAACCGGACGCAGCATAGTTGTTGGCAGGGCTCGCCTTATTTCTATTTATTTATGTATTTATTTTACTTTACCTGTTGGAGTTGAGACCATGAGGTCTTCTCTTCCACTTCACTAGGATTAAATTATACATATATTAACAATTATGAATTATCTACATGTTTATTAATAATACATAATAGGCATAGACTACGCAATGTGGAGTTGACAAGGAAGATATAATAATGGACAAATCTGAGCGATAAACCTGGGAAAGACGAAATCCAGAAGAGGATGTCAGAGAGCGTAAATATAGGAAAAGGAAGCTTAACTTCTTCGAATGACAGAGATGGTGGAAGAGAGATTAATGGGTAGGAGGCACACATTAGCTGTAATAGCCGTGGAGAATATAACCCAAATTCTGATCCTCCAATTTAGATCCAGTCTCCATACGAAATTCCTACAAAGAACAGTATTTTATGTATATTCAGGAAATCAGTTGAGTAGGCCTTAGCGTTAATTCAGCGTTATGATATTAACTGTAACATCACTTTTTAACAGCTAACATCATTACCGTCATAAATCAAACCTGGGCGACAAAGGACCAACAAAATTTGCACAGAGACCTCTTCCTTTATACTTAGTTATTTTACGTGTCATAAAACTAGAAAGCGGACCCACATGTATTGTTCCCTTCCGAATTAGTCATACTCAAGATTTTTTCAGATCTGAATAATTCAAAGACCACGGAAAAGTTTGAACCTGAAGTGCGAAAACAGCGTCTAAAAAGGTTGAACAGAAAAGAAGAAAAACAAGAGAAAGAACAACTAATATTTACAACCATTTGTATTGCATATTATATTCATAATGACAAATTACCTAAAACCGTAACGTTATGTTAGTTTTATGAATACAGAATAGTCCCTATGAATTTTTAAACAGGAGATTCTACAAAAAAAACTCTATTTAATTTGTTATTTAAATTGATACGTACCATCTTCTTCTACGTTAATTTGGACCTAATATTTTTACTTTTATATAAAACGTTCCTCGTTGCATAGTGATAACAAGAATGATGACGTAATAACTGTATAAGGTTACTAAATAAAGCTATTAAATGTAAATTAAAAAATAATATTTTAAATGTATTCAATAAAATAGTATCATTGTTTCATCTATTAGATTGTAAGGCTGATATATCTTTGTGTACTGCATACATAAACGCCACCATACGTTTCTACTACAGATACGCATTCTCATCTATAGTCAGTGCGGCAATGCTTTTGTGAGGGAAATACGTAACCCTCACTCCTCCTCTATATGCAGGGGAGATAAATACACATTTTCAAGTTCCACTAAGAGGTTATTTTATACATTTTGATGTCCAGATACCCATTCGCACACTTATCAGCAGAATTTGGTGTTTCTAAGTTGTAAACCTAACAATGAAGCTATGGCCTACAAATATCATCAAATATTCCGGTTATATTTTGTGTACGCCTACTGATGTTTTCTAACAGCAATTTTATATTAGCAAATGTCTCTCTAATATCCGTGGTCTTGATGGTAATTCATTGTCATTATATAGAAGTACAGCCTTCTTAGTAACGTTCTATTTGTTTTGAACAATCCCCCACTGACCTGGTTGATATTTATGTCCATTAATGAAGAAATAATTTACAAGAAACAAGATGGTATGTATCACAACTATGATAAATGTGCAGCTTCCTATTTTTTTGGAGTAGTTCCACCTTTGCATATTTTAAAACATATTTTTCACATTTATGTTAATGCTTGTATTTTGATGTGGAGCACTACTGTATTATCTTATTCGTTCTGTTACATTAACAATTTTTTTGTTCTTACACCACAGTACAAGTTCCAAATTAATCTCTTGCTCGGGTGACAGGAATTGTAAACCACACATTAGATACATACATAGTGACTGACATCACAAGATTCCAGGAGCATCATCAAAGACAGAATAAGACAACAAAACATAAGAAACTTAAAGGCCCACCAAGACGTAAGGGGATGTTTAAACAATAACAAATGTAATAAACATTTGCGCGTCCCCCATAAATTAAACGAACAGGCCGTCAACATATATTAATGACCGAAAAGAAAGTTTGACTTTCCAACAGCAAAGATGGTAAAAGAGATATCAGCGGGAAGGAAGACCCCGTTACCCGTAGAGAATGTTATCCTATTATGGTAATAAACCTTAGTTATAGGAGACCATACCGTTCACTCAGTATAATAATGATATTTAACGGCGTCCTTTAACACCAAATGTCATAAGCATTGCAATTCAAATTTGAGTGAAAAGGAGTAAAAACAAAATACTCAGAGGCTTTATTCAAGTTTGCGATTTTTTATATGTCGTGAATCTAGATGGTGACCCATGTATTTATTTCCCTTGCAAAAGAATCCAGACTCAAGATTTTTACGCCCTCAAAAATCCGGAGAATCGGCAAGGTTCAAATCCAAAAATATTGGTAATAGAGCCGCGCATTGAACCCAATAATCCATGAAGATCAACTACAGAGTCCAAGAAAAAAATAAGGTGGATGATAAAAATTAGAAGAAACATTTGTTCTAATAATTATTATATCCATATTACATGCCCAATATCAAATTATGTAAAATTGTAACTTACGATTTCTGATGGCAAAACTGTGGCTATGAATATTAAACAGGAGATTCCATGAGAAAACTGTGTGTAATTTGTTATTAAAATCTATGTGTTTTTTTCCGCTACCTTAAATTAGTCCTAATGTTTTTATTAAAGAAACATCAATTTTATAGAACGTTTGTAATGAAATTATGTTTGTTGCATAGCGATAACAATAATAATGAAGTAATAGTAACTGTAACGAAGCCAAGCAACGTCAAAGTGATATTAATAACATTACTTTAAATGAAATTAATAAAATATTGTTATTTCACGGATTACATTCAAAACGGTTCCATCTATCAATTAATACAACTTGACATGTGTGTACAGACCTGGACAAAGCTTGCTTATTAGGTAAATATTAAATACATCTTCATAACTCCTACCATATTAACAAGACATCAATAACTGTCTTATGAATTTACTAAAGATATACTGTTTATGTTTTACTTGTATATAGTTTGCATTCAAGATGACATAATTATGCAGTATCAATATACAATACTGGATATAAAAGAAAGACACTGCAACAGATAAGTGCATTCCACCACGAATGTACAAATTGCTAACCGAATTAAGTCATTTGTGTATAGTATCAAATATTCA